>BSBN01000499.1:7200000-7800000 GCA_027924645.1 Cunninghamia lanceolata | reverse complement strand
TAGGTCAATTATATGGAGGGAAGAGTCATCAATTGTATCCTCATTAGATGTCAAATCTACGAGAGAAGTTTCAGCTACCTTGTTGAGTATACCCTCGACATCCAAGACGCGTAGTACCTTTCTAGCAAATCCTAACCCCTTCTTGTCGAGTTTCTTGGTTACACTAATGGGCTCCATTGTTCCTTGATTCTATTTCCCAAGGCCACCTTTGCCTTTATAGCCCATGTTTTTGAATATCCTTAAGCCATTGCCATATTGCTTGATTGGTATTTTGACTGGTTCTTTCTCTTATAGAGCCAAGAAGAAATGTCTTCAATATTTTCCTCTTCCAATAATTTTCCCTATTGGAATTGGCTTAAAGATGCTGGGGGAGGATTAGCTATTTTTTTAGTAACTTTGGCAATGGGTGGTTGGCCGTAAGATTTAGGGGATAAAGGCATCCGCCCTACACAACAAGATTTTGAGATATCATAGGTTCCAAAGCCTATATCCTAGATGTGAGCTTTGATTTTAGGAAGAGGGTTAGGTTCACTGGTAGAGGCTTGTGTCAGATTTTCAAGATCGACATACAGTGGGGATTCAAGGGCTTTGTCATTTTGAGGCACTTGGTTCCAATTCTTATAACTGCCTTGCAAGACACAACATAATTTAAAAGGATTAGGGTCTCCTGGGATAGTTATCTCCATACCATTGAATGGGAATTTGAGAGACTGATGGTACGTTGAGGGGACAACTTTCATTGCATGGATCCATGGGTGGCCTAGGATAATGTTGTAAGGTAACTCAATGTCAAGGACTGGGTACTTGGTTTCAAGCATGACGGGGCCCAGTTGTATAGGCAAATGAATAACACCTTCTGAATGGTGTTCAGCATCATCATACCCTTTGATTGTAATACTTTGATCAGTGTTGACATGATCCTCAGAGTATCCCAATTGCTTAAGTAACTTTAATGAACAGATGTTGAGACCAACACCACCATCTATGAGTATGCGTTTGATTTTGTGTTGATGGATGAGAACCTCAATATGAAGGGCATCATTGTGACATGGATCATGGGATGGGAGGTCCTTTTCAGAGAAGACCACATTGTAGGGCAAAGCAATATTACCTACTATACCTTAGAAATCCACGACCGCTATGTTGTTAGGAACTGAAGACTCTTGGAGGGCTTTTTCTAACACCACTTTATGTGCAGGTGATGACCATAGAAGGTCCAAGATAGAGATTTATGTTGGCATTTTCCCTAGATGTTCAACAAGATTATAATCAGATTGAGCTGGGAGACTGGGTGTAGGACCATGAATGGTGACATGACCACGACAAGTTGTAATAGCATAATCCATAGATTTGCCTTTGATTGTGAGGGTAGATACTCAACTCTCTTCAAAACGACCCACAATGGAGTCAAAGGAAGTGGAAGCATGATTGACACCTTTACCTTTATCCTAAGGAGGAGGTGGACCATGGTGAGGGAATGGTTCCTTGTACATGTGGAGGTCTTTGTTCATGTGTTGAGCTGGTGGATCATCTTCAAGAGAGATTTGGTTGCCTTCGATGAGATTTTGGATTAGGTGCTTGAGTTTCATGCATGATACGGTTCTGTGCCCTTTGTTCCTATGTAATTCACAGTATTCATTTTCTCTATACCGTACAGTTTTGTAAATAGGTTTACCATATGGGGGAGCATCGGGTGAGGTGATGAGACCTTTGTGTAAAAGCTTCTGTAGGACCGATTCTATGGGCTCTCCAAAGGGAGTGAATTGACATCGCGGAGGGTAATCTTGTTGAGGCCGCTCTTGTTGTCGTTGTTGTTGGTTTTGATATGGTTGCCTTTGTTGTTGATGTTGTTGAGGTTGACTTGGTTTGAAAAGTTAAAGTGATGTTTGCAATGTTTGGACATGTTTAGAATCAACCACCCCATCGTTGACCACGTTTTTGTTTTTGTTCCAATATTTAGGTTTATCATTTGTTTGTTGTTGAAGAGCATTGTCTTTAGTTTCTTTGAAGATTTTGACCACACCCTAAGCAATGAGGGATTTTTCAATGTTGATTCCCTTGTACGTGATTTCATCGAAGGTTGTAGCACTAAGAATTTGCAAATGGAAACCTAACTCTTGGTTGAGGTTCTACATAAATGTGCTAACAAGCTATTTTTTGGGTATCTTGAATAGGAATTTGCTAGCCATTTGTCTCCATCGTTGAAGGAAAGAAATGAAAGTTTCTCCATTTTTCTATTTGTTGTCTCATAGATCGATCATAGAGATCTCATGCTCTGCATTGTAGGAGAAATGGGTGGTAAATTTCTTTGCTAGCTCGTTAATAGATTTGATTCCCGTGGGTAAGTGTGAGAACCATTCTATAGCTTGACCTCCAAGACTGCGAGGAAAGAGATGCATAAGATATGTGTCATTATGTGAGACCTCGAAGCAAGCAAGATAGAATTCCCTAAGATGGTCCTTTGGGTCACCTTTTCCTTTGTATTTATCAAATTTAGGAATAGTGAAATTGTGAGGAAAAGGGATAATGGGTAATGACCGATCAAAAGGATAAGGACACACTTCTTCTAAAGAGAAGGTCTTCTTGGTGTAACCAAATGTGAGATTAGATAGCTGTTGTTGAACTTCCACAATTTTTAGGTCCATTGTTGTGGGAGGGGTTGGAAACATCTCCTATTGTCTGAGCAGTGGTTGTTGTTGCCCATAGGGAATATTGTAGTGTAAGCCATGGGTATTGGTATTATAAGGGTTGTATGATTGGTTGGGGTCATATGCATTGTATGTTGGGTTGAGATTGGGTTGGAATTGGATGCCTTGATTTGGAGGAGGTGGGGGTGGTCCGAGATAAGAATGTAGGCTTTGCGATGGTTGAAGAAAAGAATTTGGGGGGGAAGCTAAAGTTCATTGGATTAGGTTGCGATTGAGGCATATAGCTTTGGGAAACTTGGTTTTGGGAGTGTTACGGGTGGATAGGCAAGGTGTTGAAAAAGTTTAGTATTGATGATCGTGGTGGCGGAGGGACACAGGTAGATGTGTTTTGTGATGGCTAGGGTTGATTGAGGATGAGCGTAGAAGAATGTTGTGGTTGGGATTGTAAGACCCTAGTTGGTTGAGAGACATGAAGGTTTGATGATATAGGAGGTGGTATTTGTTGAGACCCTTGTTGCATGGCTACATAGTTGTTCCCCAGATTGTAATTTGGTGGGAAACCTATTTGTGACGGGGTAACCAAAATTCCACTTGTGATTGGTGTGGACACTTCAGGAGTTTGTTGTATGTTTGATCGAGCTATGGTGGCTTGCTTAGCTAGCTCTTCTTGACATTGAAGAGTTTCTTGTTGATGTTTGTAGATCTCCATAGGAGTCAGAAGCGGTGATATGGCCCTCTTTCCTATTGGGTTTTGATAAAGGGGATTCTCATATTGTGCAATCATTTTCCCTTGTGAGCTTTGTTCAGGTAAAAGTGTGGTCACTGTTGACATGGTTTGGATTTTTTTTATAGTGTCTTGGGTGTTGTTAGGCTCGCTAAGATTGGATAGATCAAAACCTTTGGGTAATTTGGCTCCTTGCTCTGCTAGCAAGTGGAAAAAATGATCTTGGTTCTTGCTAAGGATTTTATCAAAGGCGGCTATGGCTCTAGGATCTTGTATGAATTCATCAAGATCTTGTCCATCTTCTTGAGAGGATTGACCTATTTGAAGGTGTCGCTCTTCTTGATATGGGACTTGATTGATGGTATAAGCTTGTGGAACAAGATCTGGAGGCATGTCGGTGGTATAGTGAGGTGTACTTACCAAAGGGACTGCACCTTCTTGAGATGGAACTTGATCAATAGTATAACCTTGTGGAACAAAATCTGGCAGCATGCTGGTGGTATAGTGAGGTGTACTCACCAAAGGGGACCTACCCTCTTGAGAGTAGTTGGGTTGGTCAAGTTGCGTCATGTTTGGAGAGTTGATTGATCTTTTCGTGGGTGTCCTGGGAGTAACCTTGGGAGTAATGTTGGGTCGGCCTAATTGAGGTGTGTGAGGAGGCGATTTGCGTTTCCTAGGGACAACTTGCTTGGACTTCATAGTTTGCTAGAGCCTAGTGGTTACCATGGAATACACTAGGGCAAAATACTAGACTTCTGCTTTATGTTTTGGAAAAGACAAAGTTTTGATGCATAGTTTTACTGGACCAAAGGTGTTGTACTATTTGACCAAAGGCGCAGGACTGTGCAATCAAAAGCATGCTACTGTAATACCAATGCAATGGACTGAGCTACTGAAGGTGAGGTACTGATATACCAAGGGCAAGCTACTGTGACCAAAAGCGAGCTACTATTATACCAAGGGCACTGAAGTAGGGTTGCCAGAGGCAAGGTACTGTTATACCTAAAAGGAAGCTAGGTGTGCGTAAAATGCTTCCTACACTAATCTAATGAGGAGAGGGCTATACAAATTCAACTTTATCCTAACTATTACAGCAATGTTAAACCATTAACATGAGATATTGCAGCAAACACAAGAACCAGAAAGTAGACAGAAGAAGAGAGACAAAGATTTATGGTGGGGAAAATGCTTATTAGGTGAAAAACCCCACACTCAGAAACCTGCACAATGTATTAGCAAATCTGAATGAATGTTTACAATACACTTGCAATGCAAGCTTTAATGGTCTTTGACACTCATGTCTGGAGTCAATCCGGCAGCATAACAGTACCTATAAACCTGTGATACAAACTCCATCTCCAAGCACCTGTATATAAAGAAAATACAAGGCAATATTGGACCTATCTTGGAATGGGTGTCCAATATGGCATCTTGGACCAAAATGTTGATAACTGAGAGGGGGGGTGAATCAGTTATCCTAATTATTTCTACTTTCTAAACTTTCTTATTAATCAATGTAGCATTAATTCAAACAAGCAAACATAACCATGAAATAGAAATACACATGACACAATATTTTTGATGTGGAAACCCTGTTAAGGGAGAAAACCATGGGGTGATTAACCCAAAGATTATTCTCTATTAGAATAATAAGGAAAAACAAAATGACACTTGCCAATTAGGGCTCACTGCCCAAGCACACTACTCATAAGAGGCACACTGCCTACAAGAGACTCACTGTGTACAAAAAGAGTGTTATATAATACTTGAACTGATTGGAAGCATCTACATATGCTAGAGTTTAGTTCCGGTTAGGCTCAGTACACTGATTTACTGCACTTCAGCTTTCCTCTTTTCTTATGCTGCTTTCTTTCACATACCAGACCTTCTTTACTGCTTCTACTCTGCTCTTCTACTTTTATTCACATGACCTAACAACAACAACACACCTCACAACTAAATCCATCTTGTATATATATCTACACAAGTGATTTGATCACCTTTCTAGTCGGCACCTGGAATAGTCAATCTTTTCACAAACTCTGATCAATCAGCTAAATCCTTGCTCATCAAGTAATGTGGATCAAGCATATACTTGTAGAAATCATTAATCATGTCGGCCAAACATAATTCATGTCTTTATAAACTTTACCATCATCAGTAACACATCTAGAATAAAGTCTGATGTTCTGCCAGTCAGTTCTTCCTCTGTTCATACTGTCACTCAGGAACCCGGTACTCAAGTATTCATATCTTTTTCCTCATCTATCACCGGAGGCTAAATCCTTGGAATCTATTACTCAAGGTAGTCCTCTTGACTTACCCAAATCCACACTTCACCAAGATACTTCCTCTGAGAGATCTGGACCTATCTGTCGGACCTTGCCACATGCTTTGTTCTTGTTTACCGGACCACAACAATCTTCACTCTGACTTCCAGTAGAGACACACCATGTCCTGCGGATGTGTGGGATGAACTTTGTTGCCATCAATGACAACAATCATGAATCCATATAGTGTCTCTTGCCAACAATCTCCCCCTTTGGCATTGATGGCAACACTTAGTGAAAAATGACTAAGTGTTTACACTATGCTCCCCCTTGGCTGATGCTCTATTTTTATATACATATTTCGGAGCTCCCCTTAGTTGGATTCCTCATTTTTCACTGCTCCTCACTCCCCCTTTGACATCAATGGCAAAGGGTAGGGTCTGCATACCAAAATTTTCAAAAATTTTACTATACTTAGCCGCATAAGTATATACATATGGAATACTTACATATACTATAGTATGTCTGCAAAAGTTGTTTTCAGTTGGATGAGTTCTGCAGCCCAACTTTGCTTCATTCTATCCAATATTGAGATGTGACCACTCAACAAAAACACAAAAGCTTATGCCCTCTTAAGATCTGTCAGATCATTGGTTTGGGCATTAGTCTGAGCATCACTTATGGCCTCATGCATGGCCTCTAACTTAGGGATAATGATTCTTTTGGGTTCACCCATCCGGCTAATTATGTTCTTCTTTTCCTTCTCAAAATTCTTTATTGCATTTGTGATTGCAATAGTCTGACACTCTTGATTTACTATGGATGAAGAGAGAGGATCAAAACTTTGAGACAAACTTAGTAGTTTATCCTCTTGCTCTTTTATTTTCTTCTCAATTTCTATTGATGCTTTGGATCAGGAAATACAAAATTTGTATACTTCACTGCCATCCTTAAGAGCATTTTCTAAGCTCTTTATCCCAATATTCATATTTCTCCTATCATTAATGATCAAACTTTATACCTCTAAGAATCTTTTATCCAAAAACTCCTTCCGGATCTTTTCTTCAGCTGATTTTTCTAGAGAATCAAAATGTGTATTAACACTGCTGACTAGAGTTTTGAGATTACCAAAAGAGGATGCTGAGGGATCCTTCTGAAAAGATGGCATGATCTTTTCCAAAACTCTAGATGCTACCTCTATAAGCTCATAGTCTTCTATGTGAGATTTCAGTAGCTTTTCTTTGGTCTTCGCATTTGCAAATGAAGCTATCTTCATTGTTTGCACCTGAGATAGAGAGTCAAAGTCCAGAGGCCCTTTCAATAGATCCGGTTCATCAATCTCCATAGCTCCTTTTGTCAAAAAGTCCTTGACTAATTCTACAGTGTCTCTTGCCGGAGACAGATTTTTCTTTTCTTCTGCAATCACTGAACTGTCTTTTGGAGCTTCCTCTCCTTGCACAACCTTTGCACTGATGTTTTCTTTTCCCTTCACCTCTACTTCTTTCTCCTTTACTCTTTCTTCTCCTTTGGATCCAGAGTCAGCAGGGGAAACCAGAGGACTGATGTTAATCTGTTCATGGGCAACCTCTTCCTTTTGTGGAACAGAGGATTCTAAGTCCTTGGCTGTTTCTGCATTGGTATTCATAACTTCTTCTGTTATTTTCTCAGAAGACTCTCCTGCAACACTTGCGGTTGAGGTTCAACTTCTTCCTCTAAGCTTTCTGAGCTGCTAGATCTCTCCTCATCATCAGGTCCAACATTGTCTTTATGTTCAGTCTTCTTAGGGGTGAGAGGAAACTGAACAACATCCTCTTTCTTTTCTTTTTCTTCTAGCTGCAAAATAGTGGAAGAAGGTGTAAGCTCTCTGAAGATGACACTTCTTCTATACAACACTTTTTTAGCCACAGGGTCCCAAAGCTTGTATCCTTTCACACCAACACCATAGCTGATGAAGATACACTTAACAGCTTTGTTCTCCACCTTTGACCACTTCTCCCTAGGCACATGTGCATATGCCTCACAACCAAAAACATGAAGATGCCTTACTAAAGGCTTTCTACCAAACCACACCTCCATGGGTGTCTTTCCAACAAGAGCTAATGCAGGAGATCTATTTACTAGATAGCAAATAGTGGCAACAACTTTAGCCCCAAACTTTTGTTCTAGTCTAGCTCCACTAAGCATACTCCTAGCCTTCTCCATTAGTGTCTTGTTCATCCTCTCTACAAATCCATTTTGTTGTGGTGTGTATGGAGTTGTCTTATGTCTTTCAATCCCAAGTTCCTTGCAATACTTATCGAATTATGTATAACATAACTCACCACCATTGTCAATTCTCAAACATTTAATCTTTTTACCAGTCTAATTTTTAGCAAAAGCTTTAAACTCCTTAAACATGCTATAGACTTCAGATTTTCTTATGAGAAAATAAATCCATGTCCTATTGTAATCATCTATAAAATATACAAAGTATACAAATTTTGATAATGAAGGAACATTAATAGGACCAAACACATCAGAATGAATAAGGTCCAACACACCAGAAGACTTATGAGAACTCAAGTAAAACTGAACACGATTTTGTTTTCCATAAATGCAATGTTCACAAAAGTCAAACTTAAGATTATAATCATCTAACCCCTCAACGAGGTTCTTATTTTTTAGGGTACACAGACCCTTCTCACCAATGTGGCCAAATCTCTTATGCCATAACATTGTCTTTTCTGCAGGAAGTTTAATTTCCAATGCACGATTACAACCATCAAGACTAGAAACAATATATTTCTTAACTGCTCATTCAGATGGTGGGGATGAAGTAACTACTGCCCTCTTCCTTGAGTCAAAAGAACTATTGCATTGTGCAATGCATGCTTCCAGATGAAACAGAGTACCTCTCTGAGTACCCTTAGCAAGCACCATAGATCCTCTAGTCATCTTGCATCCTTCTTTCGAAAAGACAACTTGCACACCTGTATCATTCAAACTACTTATAGAAAGCAGGTTCCGTTCTAAGCCCGGGATGTGCATAACTCCAGAGATCCCCTTCACTCGACCATCAGGGAATCAGATAGAGACTCTTCCATGACCAACATCGAACTCCTCATACTTAGTTAACCAGTCTCGATGAGAGGTCATTTGGAATGATGCACCAGAGTCGATTAGCCACACATCATCAGATGCACAGGTTGCTAGGGCTGCGATGAAAGCATCACCGTCATCTTGTGATTTGTCAGAATCTGAATTAGGAGCTTTCTTCTTTTTCTTCTTCTCCTCTTTTTATTCCTTTCAAAAATGCTTGGTCTTGCCACAATTCCAACAAAGAGCCTTGGACTTTCCAGGAGATTTGGATCTCCCACAGGATTTGGATCTACCCTTCTCAGCTTTCTTGTCCTTCTTCTTCCCTTTCTCCTTGGGTCTTCCACGAATTGCAAGGCAATCTTTGGCTGCCTTAGAAGACTTTCTCTACATCTCTTCGGACAACAGCAAAGAAACCACTTCTTCCATTTTGAATGTGGATGTGGTGCTTCTGATTGCCATGACAGGATGATCCCATGAGTCTAGTAGAGAACAAAGCAGGGTCATACACTAATCCTCCTCCTCCATTTTTACACCAATAGATGTTAATTGTGCAACCAACATATTAAAGGCATTCATATGCTCAGCCACGGATCCTCCATCCTCCATTCGAAGAGAATACAACTTCTTTCTTAGGAAAAGTTTATTAACTAGGGATTTGGCTTGATACACATCCCCCAACTTCTTCCCAAGGAGTTTTACAGTAGTCTCCTCATGGACATTTAACAACATAGAATCAGCAAAACTCTGTTTAGTCATTGTCGCTGGTTTAGTTCTATTTACAGTTTCCCAAAGGTCTCGGTCAACTAACATGTCTTCCATTTTGAGCTTTCACAGCTCAAAATTACTGCCATTGCAATAAGATACAGAATGCTCTGCATAGACTCCCACTCAACCTAAGATTAGCTCAAAAACCCCCTACCCTACAACTAGGACCAAAGGTGGTCAAGCTTTGATACCAACTAAAAGGAAGCTAGGTGTGCAGAAAATGCTTCCTACACTAATCTAATGAGGAGAGGGATATGCAAATTCAACTTTATACTAATTATTACAGCAATGTTAAACCATTAACATGAGATATTGCAGCAAACACAAGAACTAGAAAGTAGACAGAAGAAGAGAGACAAAGATTTACAGTGGGAAAAACCCTTATCGGGTGAAAAACCCCACACTTAGAAACCTACACAATGTATTAACAAATCTAAATGAATGTTTACAATACACTTACAATGCAAGCTTTAATGGTCTTCAACACTCATGTCTGGAGTCAATCTGGCAGCATAACAGTACCTATAAACCTGTGATACACACTCCATCTCCAAGCACCTATATATAAAGAAAATACAAGGCAATATTGGACCTATCTTGGAATGGGTGTCCAATATGGCATCTTGGACCAAAACCCACACCTAGGGACACTTGGTCAACATTGTAGAATGTGTCTGACACTTGTCCATAGCTCCCATCCCAAAGAGGTCACCTATTTCTAAAATGGGCTATGACAAATGCTCTTACGACACTTACGACCATCATAGAATCTGTCATAGTGGTTATAACTTACAGCTATAAGAGAATCTATCATACACATGCTATAAATAGCATATTCTCTTACAACACATCATATTCCACCTTGGGATGCCCAAATATGCCTCATTCAAAGATGCTACATGACACATGTCATTACCTGTCTTACAACCTTCTATTCTCGACTCTTACATGTCATAGATTCGTTATAGGAATCCGTCATAACCATTTCAGTCAAACATTCCTTACACAACATAGAAGATGTTGACACATGGTAGAATATTCCTACCACTAAGTGGGACGCCTACCTCCTCATGTGAGGACAAAATAACAAGTTGTCATAATCCATGTAGGATTGACACATCACCGTGCCACATCCCACAATATGACAAAGTGGAATTTCCAATTATTTACAACATAGGCAATTGAATAATAAATACAAACATTACAAATGTAGAGAATTACCAAGGTTGAGACACCTTAATTCCCAACAATATCAAAGGCAAGCTACTGTACTACCAAAGGTGAGTTGCTGTAATACTAGAGGCACTAAAGTAGTTTCTGATTCTTTGTAAGGCAAATTCTGATAGATTTGGTTTTGTTTCTGATTGGATTTGCTTTGGCAAGAGAAAACATAGCAAACAAAGTTGGCAAAAAGGGACTGACCCAACAGATAGTGTATGTTCAAGGCTTACAAAAAAACCCAATATTTCCATAGGTATAAGACAATTGCAATCAATATCAAGCACTTTTTATCATTAGAGACAAGGTTTCATTGTAGTAGATCAGCTCACAGCTTAATACTCTGTTGATAAAAATATCATTCCATAAAGGTGTCAGATATTTTGTATCTTTACAAGAGACGATAGGCAGGGATATCTCACCCTCCCCTTGGAAAGCTCAAGTAGGTCACAAGAGCTTTATGGCCAAGGGAATACTATCTTTTCTCAAGGGAGCCAATGGTGAGAATCTTAAGGGCTTAAATCGATTCCCCTTGCACTGATGATTACCGCAACGTTCGGAGGTAGATCAGGTAGTCACTATCTAGAATGGTTCTTAGTAACTTTGAGGGACCAACACCTTACAAGCAATGCAACAAGCTACTAAAATCTTTAACCAATCCTACTAAGAGTATCAAACACTTCGTTCGATGTGAAAATCATTTCCACAAAGAGCTAGTACACCTCTTTTCAGTTTGACACCACAAGGTAAGGCTGACATCGATTAGGACTTGGCTTTCGCCTTATCCCTCTTATATAGCAGTTCAAAGGAAAACTCTGCTTAGGGTCATCCCTTTTGGATGAAATGTAATCCAAAATCAGGCCCTTCTAAAGGAATAACTGAAATGTAAGAGTAAGCATGTCAACCAAAGGTTCAATTGTCCTGTTATAAGATAAATAAGGTGCAACTAGTTTAGGCACACACACATTTGTAGTTGTCAATTGTCCCTTATGAAATTGAAGTGTTTGGCATTCATGTCCATTATCTCTTAAGAAACCAATATGTTACTGAGACCTAGATTGCCAAAGTGATTTGTTCAATTGTCCCTTAAGAAGGCAATATGTTTCTAAGACTTAGTGCAATGAATCAAGATTTCTTCAATGCTCGTCCTACATGAACATATTAGAAAAACCTATTTGCTCTGTGTGAGTGATAAGAAGCTGCAATAGGTCAATTAGTTCCATAAAAACTCATAAGTTAGCATGTATTACCTAACGTGACTTACTATAATACCAAATGCATGGCACTGTTATACCAAAAGTGAGCTACTGTACTACCAAATGCATGATACTATTATACCAAAAGTGAGCTACTGTGCTACCAAACATGCGGTACTGTTATACCAAAAGCGAGCTACTGTACTACCAAACACACAGTGTAATAACAAGCATGTAAAAAATAATATTCCATCAAGAAAGCTAGACCAAAGGATGATTGAATGATTGGGTGATGATCTAGGATGTTGATAAGTGATAAGACGCTGCACCAAGTGATATTAGTTCCAAAGAAAAAAACAAGATGTCAGAAATCAGGTCAAAACTGTAACAGTAAGTGAGAAACCCTAGAAAACTAAACTGAAATCCATAAAATTGGTAACAAATATGATGAGATATAAGAGATTAAATATCACCAATGGATTCCTTATGATTTACCCACATCTCCAGTCCCATAACATAAAGAACCATTCCCTCACCATGGTTATTTGTTTTATCTCCTCCGTTGATTCTTCTAAATTATCTGGACCATTGATCAATCTCTGTTGAAACCTATATAAACCCCCCTCATCTCCTTCATAAATCCTCTTCGATCAATTACTCTCTAGCATCCTTTATAGTTCTTTGAGCATACATCACATCGATTGAGCAACCTTACGATCTTTTGACATTGATCTTTGAACATCTACACTTGCTTGTTGCAAACATGGTTTCACAGCATTATTGAGCAATCCACATTTTGACAAAGAGAACAACACAAATCTGGGTAAAATCTTTCTTATTTCATTTGATTTATCAATAATGGATTTTTATTTAGATTAGTTCTCTTTATGTTATGGGATTTTGATTTGTTTGTTTTGATTTTATCATTTAAACATAATCAATTTTTCCTCATACACATTCTGGCTATAGCTGCCCTAAGAAAACGGTCAATGAAGCTGGTTGTGAATGGCACTTGCAACTTAATCCTGCCCTATGGGCCTACCGCACTAGTATTAGAACACCAATTGGTGCCACACCCTATGCCTTGGTCTATGGCTCTGAAGCCATCCTACCTATTGAGGTCGAGATCCCACCCCTCAGAGTATCCATGCAGGACCTAATCGGTGGAGAGGAGTATCGCACTTCTAGATTAGCTGAGTTAGAACTGTTAGGGTAAAATAGGATCAACAATGAATATGCAAATAAACAACATCAAATACCCATAACTCAATAGAATAGTGAAACTAAGAATATTGAATAAAATGAAGAATGAATAAAACAATGCAAACCTTCCTTGAATCGAAGCTTCTATTGTTGCCTATCAAGATCGTCCTTGTTTGTATGAAGTAGGCCTTCAGAGAGTGCACTCCTTTGTTGTTTTCAAGAATGTCGATAGTGAATGGCTGTGGTGGTAAATGTGCAATGAAGATGAGCTTCAAAGCTTTGGGTGATCTCAAGAAAATTGTATTGGGGTGCCAAAGGCACGCTGGTGAATTTTTGCAGAGTAACAATACGAATAGCCTGGATGAATAGAATGGAGGGATGAAGCTTCTTTTACAGACTCAGAAGAATGAGAATCAATGGTTGAGAAGAAGTATGATGATCGATGGCTGAGAATGGTTGAGGAATGTGCAACCAGTAGAAATATGACAAGTGTCCCACCTTCATCATGAAAGAGGGGATTTGACAAAATTGATTGGAGAGTTAACTCCTTTAACTAATCAGTTAACAAACTTGATTAGTCAGTTGGAAGAATGGATTGTGGGATTGACTAAATTGATTGAGGAATTAACTCAATTGACTAGTTAGTTAACACTTTTGATTGATTAGTTAACTAACTTTTCATTTGAGAAGAAATAGGACATGTGGGTGAGGGAAAATAAGGTAATTAAATATTTAAAATATTTAATTACATGTGCAACATGGTGAGGTGGACAAGGTGAGGTGGAAAAGTGAGGTGTATGGGTGAGGTGGATTTTTGAAATTAGAACTTAGGATAGGGGAATTTAGATTAATTAAATAATTTAGGATTATTTAATTATGTGAGATTTTAGAAGAATTTAGAGAATTTAATTAAATTAATTAATTTTATTTAATTATGGAATAGTGAACTGATTAAATAAATTTAGAATATTTATTTAATTGATAGAAGAATGGAATAAATATTTAGAATATTTATTTAGAATGAATCGTGTCATTTTTAGGCATATACATTTTGCCCCTCTTTGATGTAATGCAGTTTACAGCATTGCTTCAAAGAAATCGATAGTCTGATAGTGATACATGCCCCAGTTTGCCCCTGGTATGAGTTTAATGACGATAGGATGCCCCCTCGGGAGATTGGACGGGAAATAGGCAGAAGGCATGAGACAGACAATCTCATGATGAAGAAGGTTAGGTTTGAAGAAAATGGGATGAAGAAAAGAGTCGAATGATACGTGATGCAAGAAGAATGATGACACACACAAACAAGCGAGCAAGTATGCACAAATGATACAAGAACAAACAAGGTATTGCCCATGTCAAGCAGTAAACCAACAATATACTAATAATGATGTATGACAGTGTTGTCATGGTAGGGAACGATATATCCCTAGACCAACATGGCAAGCATGTTGTCATGGCGGGGAATGATAGATCCCTAGAGCAACATGAAGGATAGTGTCTGATTTCAGGAAATGAAGCATGTCATGTAAGATGCATGTATTGGTCTGATTTTGACAATGCAACATCCTGTATAAGACA
Organism: Cunninghamia lanceolata; assembly: GCA_027924645.1. Classification (NCBI taxonomy): domain Eukaryota; kingdom Viridiplantae; phylum Streptophyta; class Pinopsida; order Cupressales; family Cupressaceae; genus Cunninghamia; species Cunninghamia lanceolata. Next base: position 7,785,317 of record BSBN01000499.1, on the reverse strand, counting down.
ATTGATTGATTAACTGATCAAGTTGGTTTACGACCAGACAAGGATCAAGACCACTGATTGTGATTGGATCATTTGTGCAAGATTGACTTGACTTGATTGGTATGGATTAAGGATGGACCTTGCATTTGGATCATTGCTTAGACTGACTAATGAAAGATATGATGATAGATAGAAATCTGATGGATAGAAGAAAGACTCGATAGAAGGACTCACAAGCTTTTGTAAACATTGATACTTTGCACATTGTGGAGCTTTTATTGCATGGGATATGGTATGGATGTATAATGGATGTGAATGGTGTTTGCTTTTGGAGTGCTTTATTTCATCATTGGGTGATTTATTTTTGGTACTTTTTCTAAAATTTTGTAAGTTAATACAAGCATCTAGGTATAATTGAACCGAGATGACCTAAGTACAACTTACATGGATTTTGATTTAGCAAGTTAATACAAGCATCTAGTCAAAGTTGAATCTAGATGACCTGAGTATTCCTTGCCTATCAATAAACAAGGATTGCCCTTTTTCATGATTCAGACCTCCGTAGTCCTTGATGATCTTTTGCTGATCATGTCGTTAGACAAAAAGTCGTCACATTAATAAAGTTTAATCCACAAGCAGCAGACAAAGAAAATGATTATGCCCCCATCATAGTATCTCTAGCTTTTGGCATCCTTGAGTAGCATAGGAAGACATAATGGAAAAAATCCAAGACTTTGTAAATTAACCTGTTCACAAAACATTCTTGCATTAGGTGTGTCTTTTGCCATAATTGATATAGAATTAGTTTAGGTACATTGGTATGGTGCTCTGCTTTGTTTAGGATAGGTTGTTGTTATGCGTCAAGAACTTTGCTTTTGGGTGGCCCGCTTTTGTTGCACTTGTTTGTCTAGTGAAAGTATTGCAATCCTTTATTGGTATCCTCTTAGAACATGCAGCATTCAAGAATTCAAATCTATAACCAGGTCGAGGAGTTGCCCCCAGTTTAGACAAGGAGTGACTTATTATGTGTGATAGGATGAATGAATATGGAGAGATGGACCCTAAGGGACTGACCTAGTGCCTTGGGGGCTCATTGCGAAATGGCCTTGCCTACGTGATGACGCAGAGGCAACGTAGTTTAGGGTGAACCCTGATGGACCTAAGACCTAGGCAATAGGAAGTGGTGTGGACTCAGAGAGACAGACAGACCAGATATGGGATAGGTGGGACAGTGGAGCCTCGGGCCTACCGCACTAGTATTAGAACACCAACTGGTGCCACACCTTATGCCTTGGTCTATGGCTCTAAAGCCATCCTACCTATTGAGGTCGAGATCCCACCCCTCAGAGTATCCATGCAGGACCTAATCAGTGGAGAGGAGTATCGCACTTCTAGATTAGCTGAGTTGGTGATCTTGTACTCAAAGAGAATCAGAGAAATCAAGTAGACCAAGAAAGGAAGGGCAAGTTTGAGCTTAACTAGTTGGGTCCCTTTATTGTCACAGCAGCATATGGATCAGGAGCTTATACTTTAGATACACCTGACGACATTCCTCTAGATGAGCCACTTAACAGTGTTCATCTCAAGAAGTTTTATGCTTGATCCTCAAAATATTCCAAAAAAAAAACACAACAAAACAAAATAATCCATCCTTTGGTGAAAACCTAGCAAACGGGCACCTTGGATAAGTACCATAGTGAAAACCTGGCAAATAGGCGCTATGTGTGGAGTCAGGATCCATCATCTATTGACTCCTGTCCATTCCATATCTATTTCACAACAAGCTTCATCCATCCATCCATAATAAAACCATTGACCTTGTTTGCATTTCCATCTCCCTATCTAGTATAGCTTGGAAATTTGTTAGTGTCCATCCTCATCATCCCACATCTTGATCTGTGTCAGCAGTTATCATTGTCTTGCCCTAGGTTAAATTTTTTTGTCTTCTTTGTCGATTATCCATGCAAATTTCTCTACTGGAATGGGGGCAACTCTTTCCTTAACCTAGGTCTAGGAGGGGTTCCTTGTTCATGGTTCACAAAATGCTTCAATCTTTTCTCCATTCTGCAGATAACACCCTTTAACAGACACAACACTCCTACGATAAGGTTGTTATCTTCTCAACACTTTTTCCTACATCATCACACCAACCAGAACTACATATTATCTCTTCTCAATCTTAAGGTACCTTGATCCTATGGATATGGGAATGTAGGTAGTCTAGAATATGAAGGAAGTTTCCAGTACTCAGGTACTAGAATATGAAAGCAAATTCAGTCTTGGGAGGATCATCTCCAAACTCGGTCATTTCAAATGCAGCTAGTTTGCCAGCCAGTTGTTCTCTTGTGACAGTTGTGTGGGCTCTGAATTCATCAATGGCAGCAACCTTGATTTTGTAGGCAGCAGGAAGGGATCTTAGGATTTTGCAGACAATCTCATTTTCATCTAGAGTTCCACCAGCATTTCTAATTCCACATACCAGCTCATTTACTCTTGGCATAAAGGTAGTGATGTTTTCATCATCTCTCATTTTCAATCTTTCAAATTTCCCTTTCAGACTTTGCAACCTTGCACTTTTGACAAACTCATCTCCTTCATATAGAAGTTCCAGTTTAGTCAGGATCTCATATGCAGTTGGTAGGTCAATAACATTCGAGAGATCTGAGTCATTCAATGCGCTTAGAAGAGCTTCCTTGGTCCGCAGATTGTTTTCAGCTTCTGTGATTTCATTCAGAGTTGTCGAACCACCTTGTGGAGGTACATATGGTTTTGAAACCATAGCCAAGTATGCTTTTCCCATACATTCCAAGTGACACTTCATGCGACCTTTCCAAAGAGTGAAGTTGGTTCCATCGAACTTCGGACTATCCTTCTTGTAAGACGACATCCTGGATCTCCTCAAGCGGTTAAGCTCCTTTCAGAGGAACTTGGCTCTGATACCAATTGTTGGATCTAGGGCATATAACTGAGAGGGGGGGGGGTGAATCAGTTGTATAAAACTTACTCTTACTTTAAACACTTGATTGTTCTTTGTTAGTTAACAGCATATCAATTAACCATCTATGAAAGCATAATGCATAAACTCAGAGCAGATGAACATCAACACATTGAACACCAAGATTTTGACGTGGAAAACCCGATTAAGGGAAAAACCATGGGGTGATTAACCCAAGAATTATTCTCTGTTAGAAGAATAAAGAAGAATGAATGGCACATGCCAATTAGGGCTCACTGCCTGAGCACACTGCTCACAAAGAGGCCCACTGCCTACAAGGAGACACACTGTCTACAAAGTGATAAGAATCACAGTCTTGAACTGGAGATTGACATCTCTACCATGTCCGGATCAGTTCCATTTAAGCCCAAAAACTTCTGCTCTGCCTTTCGCACTTCTCTTCACTATGCCACACTCATCCACACAATCCACACTCTGAAATGAACTCACAAACTGTTATTTATACAAGACATCGACTTAGGAACAAACATCTAAGTCGGCAAACAACCATAAGAGTATCTGCAAGATGAATAACACATCCGGTCGGCCACCACAAGAACATTCGCAGGATGAACAACTCATCCGGTCGGCTAAACAGAGCAAGAACTTCATCCGGAAGAATAACTTCAATTCTGGGCTTTACTATCAATGCGGACCAACAACACAACCTAAACATGATCCAAGAACCTTCACAAGCCTGCCTAAATGACCGGATACATCCGCACTTCCTCTACTTACTGGAATCTCTTGTCTTCCTCATCCGGAACTTCAAGAACACAGTCTGTCGCCACTATCATAATGCAAGAGGTACTTCCGGACCTCCAAATCATACACAAATCAGGATGACACATCACAAGGACATCCCAAACACTCCTTCCAATCCGCAGATTAGGATAATACAATTCCGGACCTCACCGAACCTTTTTGTGATCCTCTGTCACCTCTGGATACTTGCCGGAACCGGTTCTACACCGACAGCCACAACTCCTTCAGATCTTCATGCAGACCTCTGAAATCTTAACTGAAGCATCGCAAGACTCATATCTACAAACCCTTTAATCTGCATCCTCCAGTTCTCCACCTATACAATACATTTGCCTTCTTCTCATCACTGTTCTTCACTGTTCCTGACTGAGGCTAATTTTCTCAATGTCCTCAACACACAGCTCATCCAATCCTTCTTGTCAATGCAATATGAGTATGTTGACATCAATGACAACACAGGCTCACCTCATACTTGCAACAATCTCCCCCTTTGTCATTGATGGCAACATATGATGTGAAAAACCATCAAGACAAGAACTTCTCCTTTCTGTCACAGCTCCCCCTATCAACAACAACTTTTCACATGTCTTCTCTTCCTTTACTGCTCCCCCTTTGATCATCAACCACTTTTTTTTCACATGTCTTCTCTCCCCCTTTGACATCAATGGCAAAGGGCTCATACTTGCAATTCTCATACATCAGAATCATACCAGCTGCTCCCCCTTAGTTGCAGCTCCCCATCATCAATCTGGATCACAAGATATGACTGTGATATCCACCGGACTGATGCACATCAGTGCATCCTAGTTCATCACCGGAGGGGCCATGACCCCTAACTTCTCGCGGAGATATTCAAAAGAGTCCTTGGGAAGAGGTTTAGTAAAGATATCTGCAATCTGATCCTTGGAGGGAACATACTCCAATCTGACTTCTTCCTTGTTCACTTGTTCTCTCAAGAAGTGAAACTTGATAGATATGTGCTTAGTCTTAGAATGCAATACCAGATTCTTAGAAATATTAATTGCACTTGAATTATCATAGAAAATTGTGATAGGCTCCTCATATTCAACTTTAATGTCTCTTAGCATCTGCTTCATCCATAAGATTTGAGTGCAACTACCTGCTGCTGCAATGTATTCTGCTTCAGTTGTAGACAGAGATATTGCATCTTGTTTCTTGCTTAACCAAGAAACCAATCTCTTCCCCAAAAAGAATGCTCCACCACTAGTGCTCTTCTGGTCATCCACATCTCCTGCCCAATCTGCATCTGTGTAAGCATGAAGAGAGAAATCTGGATCTCTAGGGTACCATAGACCATACTCAACTGTTCCTTTCAAGTACCTAAAAATTCTTTTGATTGCCATAACATGAGATTCTCTAGGATCAGCCTGGAATCTTGCCACAAGACCAACAGCCTGCATTATATCTGGTCTAGTCTGAGTGAGATACAACAATCCACCAATCATTGATCTATACTTTGTCTGATCTGCCTTTGGAGAATCATCATCTTTGCTTAACTTACATCCGGTTGCCATAGGAGTGTTCATTGGCTTTGAGTCTTCCATACCAAATTTCCTTAACAATTCTTTCACATATTTGGTCTGAGAAATGAAGATCCCTTCTTTTGTTTGAGTAATTTGCAGACCCAAGAAGAAATTCATTTCACCAAGCATAGACATTTCAAACTCACTTTTCATCTGATTTGCAAAAGTTTTGCACATACTATCTCTTCCTCCAAATATGATATCATCCACAAACACTTCAACAATCAAAATGTTTTCATGATCAATTTTGAAATATAAGTTACTGTCAGTAGTACCTTTGTTGAATCCAATCTGCACAAGATGCTTATCCAACCTTTCATACCATGCTCTTGGGGCTTGCTTTAGTCCATACAATGCTTTTTTTAACTTGCAGACCATATCATCATTATCAGACAATTGAAATCCATCCAGTTGTTCAATGTAAACTTCTTCTTCTAGATCACCATTTAGGAAAGCAGACTTGACATCCATCTGATATACCTTGAAGTCTTTGAAGGCAGCAAATGCAAGAAGTAATCTGACTGCTTCAATTCTTGCCACCGGAGCAAAAGTCTCTTCAAAGTCAATTCCTTCTATTTGAGAGTACCCTTTGCAGACCAATCTAGCTTTGTTTCTGATTACTTCACCAGCTTCATTTAGTTTGTTCCGGAAGACCCACTTGGTTCCAATTACATTCCTGTCTCTAGGTCTGGGAACACGATCCCAAGTATGATTTTTCTCAATTTGCATCAATTCATCTTCCATTGCTTTGGTCCAGTTTTCATCATTGCAGGCTTCATTTATTGTTTTAGGTTCAATCTTTGAAATCAGACAACATTCATCCTGATTTTGAGCAACATTCCTTCTAGTTTGTACACCTTTGCTTCTGTCACCTATGATCTGATCTTCAGAGTGGTTTAGTCTTACATACCTTGGAATTTTGGGAGTATCCTGCACTGTTGCTTCTTGATCAGGCTCATTCAACCCTATCTCTTCTTCCTGATTTACCGGATCAGGCTGACTCTGTCTCACCGGAGAGGATTGAGTTCCTTGAACACTGTCTTGGTCATCTTCATCAAACTCATAAAATCTTGAAGGCTTCTCAATTCCTTCATCAACTTTCACATTGGTGCTTTCTATCATCTTCCTCAATCTCTTATTGTAACACCGGTATGCTTTGCTTTGAGTGGAGTAACCCAAGAAAATTCCTTCATCACTTCTAGCATCAAACTTTCCTAGATCTTCATCTCTTTTAATATAACACTTGCTACCAAATACTCTGAAATATTTCACAGTAGGAGTGATGCCAAACCAGAGTTCATAGGGGGTCTTACTGGTGTTGTTTCTGATTTGAACTCAATTGAGAGTGTAGACTGCAGTGCTGATAGCTTCTTTCCAAAACATCTGAGGAACATTTGCTTCCAACATCATTGTCCTGGCAGCTTCCTGGATGGTCTGGTTCTTTCTCTCAACTACTCCATTCTGCTGTGGAGTCCTAGGAGCAGACAACTGTCTCCTTATACCCTGCTTCTCACAAAAGTCAATGAACTCACCAGATGTAAATTCACCACCTCTATCAGACCTTAGACACTTTAGTTTCAATCCGGTTTGATTCTCTACCATAGCTTTGAAGATTTTGAACTTCTCAAATGCTTCTGATTTTTCTTTTAGAAAGGTAACCCACATCATCCGGGAATGATCATCAATTAACAACATGAAATATCTATCACCTTGCAGACTCTTGATTCTTGTCGGACCACAGAGATCAGTATGTACTAATTCCAACAATCCGGTAGAAGACTGATCTTTGCTTTTGAAAGAGACTCTTCTTTGTTTACCTAACTGACATTCTTTGCACACACTATTTGTAGGTTTCATCAATTTTGGAAGATCTCTTATAGCCTGAGTATTGCTTATCTTGATGATGTTATCAAAATTTACATGACACATTCTTCTATGCCATAACCAACTCTGATCAATTTGAACAAACAAACAACTTTTATTTGAACCAACTAGATGAAAGATATTACCTTTTGTCTGAGTACCCGATGCAATTTCAGTTCCGGAGCTTGTAAAGATTCTGCATTTTCCATTCTTGAACCGGAGATCATAGCCTTTGTCCACTAACTAACCAACACTGAGAAGATTGTGCTTCAATCCTTCAACATATAGTACATTACCTGTTTTGCTCTTTCCATCAAAGGAAATAGTTCCCCTACCTCTGATTCTGCCAGCAGAATTGTCACCAAACTTTACCATTCCTCCTTCATATCTTTCCAAATCTAAGAACTTATTCTTGTCACCAGTCATACGGTGAGAACATCCACTGTCAATAACCCAATCATCCTTTTCTTCCACTTGAGCAGCCAAAGCTTTTTCAACAACTTTGTGATTGACAGATTCAGAGAGTATTGAATCTTCTTCCTTGATGGCAATAAACACCCACTCATTTCCGGATTTGCTTCCTAGTTCTGATTCATCATCTGTTACTCCTTCATTGTCATCTTCTTCATGAACATAATAGCAATTCTTTTGAAACCTTTGTCTGTTAGTATTAGACCTTGCAGATCTTTCCGGACATCTTGAAGCAAAATGACCAATCTTATTGCAGTTGAAACACTTAAAGGGTAGTTTTCCTTCATACTTACCAGATCCTCTTGGCAGTCTCTTTGCAATGAGGGCTTCAAGTTGAGCTGTTTCTGCTTCTTCTTCTTCCATGTCTCTTCTTGCTTGATCATACCATGACATTTTCCTTGATGAGTTTTCTCCCGGATCAAATCTCTATTTGCCTTTCACATAGGTACTGGCTTTGAAAGCAGATTCAGTCTTGGGAGGATCATCTCCAAACTCGGTCATTTCAAATGCAGCTAGTTTGCCAGCCAGTTGTTCTCTTGTGACAGTTGTGTGGGCTCTGAATTCATCAATGGCAGCAACCTTGATTTTGTAGGCAGCAAGAAGGGATCTTAGGATTTTGCAGACAATCTCATTTTCATCTAGAGTTCCACCAGCATTTCTAATTCCACATACCAGCTCATTCACTCTTGGCATAAAGGTAGTGATGTTTTCATCATCTCTCATTTTCAATCTTTCAAATTTCCCTTTCAGAATTTGCAACCTTGCACTTTTGACAAACTCATCTCCTTCATACAGAAGTTCCAGTTTAGTCAGGATCTCATATGCAGTTGGTAGGTCAATAACATTCGAGAGATCTGAGTCATTCAATGCGCTTAGAAGAGCTTCCTTGGTCCGCAGATTGTTTTCAGCTTCTGTGATTTCATTCAGAGTTGTCGGACCACCTTGTGGAGGTACATATGGTTTTGAAACCATAGCCAAGTATACTTTTCCCATACATTCCAAGTGACACTTCATGCGACCTTTCCAAAGAGTGAAGTTGGTTCCATCGAACTTCAGACTATCCTTCTTGTAAGACGACATCCTGGATCTCCTCAAGCGGTTAAGCTCCTTTCAGAGGAACTTGGCTCTGATACCAATTGTTGGATCTAGGGCATACAACTGAGAGGGGGGGTGAATCAGTTGTATAAAACTTACTCTTACTTTAAACACTTGATTGTTCTTTGTTAGTTAACAGCATATCAATTAACCATCTATGAAAGCATAATGCATAAACTCAGAGCAGATGAACATCAACACATTGAACACCAAGATTTTGACGTGGAAAACCTGGTTAAGGGAAAAACCACGGGGTGATTAACCCAAGAATTATTCTCTGTTAGAAGAATAAAGAAGAATGAATGGCACATGCCAATTAGGGCTCACTGCCTGAGCACACTGCTCACAAAGAGGCCCACTGCCTACAAGGAGACACACTATCTACAAAGTGATAAGAATCATAGTCTTGAACTGGAGATTGACATCTCTACCATGTCCGGATCAGTTCCATTTAAGCCCAAAAACTTCTGCTCTGCCTTTCACACTTCTCTTCACTATGCCACACTCATCCACACAATCCACACTCTGAAATGAACTCACAAACCGTTATTTATACAAGACATCAACTTAGGAACAAACATCTAAGTTGGAAAACAACCATAAGAGTATCCGCAAGATGAATAACACATCCGGTCGGCCACCACAAGAACATTCGCAGGATGAACAACTCATCCGGTCGGCTAAACAGAGCAAGAACTTCATCCGGAAGAATAACTTCAATTCTGGGCTCTACTATCAATGCGGACCAACAACACAACCTAAACATGATCCAAGAACCTTCACAAGCCTTCCTGAATGACCGGATACATCCGCACTTCCTCTACTTACTGGAATCTCTTGTCTTCCTCATCCGGAACTTCAAGAACACAGTCTATCGCCATTGTCATAATGCAAGAGGTACTTCCGGACCTCCAAATCATACACAAATCAAGATGACACATCACAAGGACATCCCAAACACTCCTTCCAATCCACAGATTAGGATAATACAATTCCGGACCTCACCAGACCTTTTTGTGATCCTGTCACCTCTGGATACTTGCCGGAATTGGTTCTACGCCGACAGCCACAACTCCTTCAGATCTTCATGCGGACCTCTGAAATCTTAACTGAAGCATCTCAAGACTCATATCTACAAACCCTTTAATCCGCATCCTCCGGTTCTCAACCTATACAATACATTTGCCTTCTTCTCATCACTGTTCTTCACTGTTCCTGACTGAGGCTAATTTTCTCAATGTCCTTAGCACACAGCTCATCCAATCCTTCTTGTCAATGCAATATGAGTATGTTGACATCAATGACAACACAGGCTCACCTCATACTTGCAACATGAAGTGCATACACAAAATAATGAACATCAGTACGCAGAAGCTGTCATCATATATATCATGTGAAGGTCATCAAAATACAAAAATGTCAGAGTCTACATCAATAGTCCATATGTATACATCAATATAAGTACATCAAGGCTATCAAGAGCCCTCAAAATATACATCAGGATGCAAGCAAGCATCAGTCAAAATATACAAGTGTCCATAATGATACAACAATGATACAAAAATGATACAGTGTACAAATATCCATGCTCTAGTGGGTAGAGCTGCCCTCTTGCTGAGGCCCTTATCCCCCACCTGTGCTCGGTACAGGTCCCCCTGATGGTCCTCCTCCCCCTGGCAGCATAAAGGGTCCTCTAACTGAGGATAGTGACTACCCTATCCTACATGATCTAGATGCTCCGGACCTACTCCTCTCTCTGTAACTCAGTGCCTACTGAGCTGCTGGCACCGCGATGACATAGAGACCCCTGTATAATGTTCTCTGATCGGCACCCAGTGCACGACATGCCTCATCTCTCTCCCACCTCACTCTCTGTATTGTGGCCTCTGCTGTCAAATGTATCTGTGTCTCTGCATCTCTCTCTCTAATCACCTAGGCTAACTGCCCATCGTCCCCTGCTAGTGCGGGTGCCGCATATGCCTGTGCCTGGATTTGTAACTGTGCATGTGCATGTGCCAAGGCTATCTGTGTTGCTCCTACTACTTGTGTCTACACCTGTGCTAGGGTTCCAGCCTATCTCACCTATGCCCTCGCTACATCCCTATCTCTCATCAACCGCACCATCTAGAGCTCTAATCATGTCCTCCAGGCTATCTGCTCCTGTAGCAGCCACTCAGCCCTCTGTAAATCAGTCTCTACGACTAGGTCCTCTGCCTCCACCATCTCTGCATCTACCTGTGAGCCTCCAACCTCCCCACTTGCCTATTGTCTGACCTCTCTGGCCTATCGCCTCATCCTCGCCTCCACACTTGGGACTAATACCTCCCCCACTACCCCTGCCACCCCTGTTGTAGTCAACCTCACTAGCCTGTGTGTCTGCTAGTACCTGTCATACTCTGGCAGTGTCCCTGGATCTGCCAATCCTGAATCCTAGTCCCATCTCACTGGGACAAGGCCTCATAACTCTGTCAATGTTATAGCCACTGGAATCTCTACATCCTAGTCCCCTGCCTCCCACCAAGTCCTTGCATGTGTCGCCTCTCCAACTAGTAACCCTTGTGGTAGTCCAAACTGTCTGAGTACGCACTCTGGCAGGTGTTAGTACTCATTTTGGTCTGGAGTTGGGCTTTTGGTGTTTGCAAGTTTTCTCTTTTGGTCCTATGTTTTTTCTAACTCCATCGGTGTGAGTTCACCTCTGTCTTAGCGACCATGTTCTTCACAATGGTATTTTCTTCCATCGCCAAGAGTTTCTCTATCGGCAGTAGTGTTACATTTTCCACCGATGAGGATGGTCAGGATAATGAGGGATGTTCAATGTCATCGACATGAGTATTGTTATCGATGAAGTTTTGTGGAGGTCCACCGATGTATTTAACTTTGGCCGATGGAGTGTGGTTTGTTTATGCCATCGGCATGACATGGCGTATCAGAAGAGCTAGCGAGAGTTATGCCGACGTGGTTGTTCTTGCCGATGGAGAGATGTTCATTGGTGTAACATTGTGTATTAGCCCAGCTAATGGAGGATTCTCCGATGTGGCTAGTCTGGCCAATGGCGGATGGCTCAAGGGTTGCGAGAGTGTGGTCATCAGCATGATGAAGGGTATCGAGCAGACAGGCAGGTTATTCACTGATGGCGCATGCCTTGCCGAAGGTGGGCCTGTCGGTGAGAGTGGTTGTATCAGCAAGGGAATTTTTGTTTAGGCCATGGCATGGATCTTACCGACGAAGGTAGTAAGGAGGGTGCCATCAGATAGACTTTGCTTGTTGGGCAAATCGCAAGATGTTAGTCCGATGGAGTTGCTCTGCCTAATGGATTGGCTTGTGGGTGTTAGTGTGACTTTCTGAGTCAGCGTTGGTTTGAAGTGTTGCTCCAATGGTTCAGGTTTGGCCGACGGGGGAATGTGAGGTGGTGTTATACCGAAGGGTGTTCATCAGGGAAACATGTGATATCGGCAGGAGAGTTTTTAGGTCTGCCGATGGTTGGTGTCTAGCCGATGGGGGAGTGCGGAGGCTTCGTCAGTGAGATCGGTGTATCGATGGGAAAAATTTTGGGTGAGCCGATGGTCGATGGTCTCGTCAAAGATTTGGAAGTGGTGTAGCGATTGGTGTGACACGGGATGTCAGTGAAAGGTCTTTCATTTGCTTCGATGGTGTATGTTACACCAATGTTGGCGGGAGTCAGGGCGATGGGCTATTGGTGGATGGTTCGTGGGTCAAGCGGGGCAAAACCCTCGACACTTAATGTGCTCACGGCCATGCTTATAAAGTGTTAGGAAAGTCTCTGCGGGGTGCATGTGGGACTAATGCTTCCTACATTTTTGAAATATAAGCATAATACATTTTAGCGGGAAGTTTTCAAAGGCACAGTTGCTATATTTGCTGATGGCTGTGGGTGGTTGATGCCTTTAATGACAGTTGTGCAGAGGTGTGGGTGATGGCGTGAATGATCAAATTGTCTGATAGTGGATGAGGATTTCTAGGTGGCGGCGCAAGGCTCAAGGCCTCCCCTGTCTCTTCCCATACCTACTACATTTACTTTTGATAAGCACCATTATTCTCATGTACTGTATCTAGCGAATTTTAAATGGCCATGTAATTAATTGCTAGGTACAGTTCCCTGTGGTATTAGAGGGACTCTGTTACTCATTTCGGTTGTTGGAAACTTGGACAATTTTTTTGGTGCTGCAATAGGAATACAACCTTCTAGTGATCCTATTTTAGGTTTCTCTGGTAGTTTATCAATTGTATGTTGTATGTATTATGCACAGAATTGTCAATTTCATGTTGACTTAAATGAATAATGTTTCATAACATGTATTTGGTTATTTGTCTCCAGACTGAATGTGTTTTTCTTCTAACTCTGAACATTTAAGGGGTGTTATAGATTCTAGAATATAGGTTTTCTATATTGAATGCTTAGTTTCTTACCTCTGCTCAAGGAGTAGATTGAATGTTTTGGACTATGTGTTGAGGAGAATACATTGCAGAAAGGATAGTTGCAAGTAGAAATAACCTAATACTCTCTCTTGGGTATTGTCTGTAAGGCAGACATGTTAAAAACCCCTTGAAATCTAATGTTTTAGGTCTGTGCTAAACATTCACATATGTATGTCTACTAACTCCAAACCCTAGATAGGCACCGATCTATCTTGGTATCTCTATTGTGACCTAAGGTCTAGGTTTGCATCCAAACATAAATCAAAATCAAACTTCAACCACAACCATTAGGACTGTAGAAGTAGTTATAGGATCCAAAATCCTCTGATTCACAACTGAACATAGGCCCAAAGCTAGCCCCTTTGCTCTTATTTCACAGTTTTGGTTTGCTTAATAGAGGATTTATCTGCTTTATGTCAACATCCCAGTTACCCACAAGCATATCCCATGGGTGTTGAATAGGGAATACCCCCCTAGGTTTTGCAGAGCCTGAAGAAGAGGAGATAAAAATAGAGTCTATCTCCTATACTGTTGGCCCCTGGCCCAGAGATCCTGTTGATCATTGATGGCTACCTTGTAGGGAAATTTGGGAGAAAGTATCCAGTTAGGGAAAAAACCAACAGAAATTAGCGACTCTGCTGGGGAGAAAAGAAATAAAATAGAATATATTTGTGGCCCATCTAAGTCACAACAGAAATTGGTGACTCTACTAGGGACTTTGTGAAAGAACCCTGATTTTTAAAAGAAAACAGTTCCTAGTTATAGGTGGCGACTCCAAAGTAATCTCCCAACCGGTCAAAGTGAAATTTATATGCAGGGGAGAAGATCCCAATGTAATCCTCTATTTGAAGAGTTACTAGTAGAAAGAAGGATGATGTATAGAAGAAAGGGAACCGTCTCAGCCAGTTGTGAGGGTTCCCCTAGGAATAATGATGATATTCAGGATAACCCTAGGCCATCAGTACAGCATGTGCCTTATTTTTCAAATGCAGAAGCTAATATCCAAGGTGCATATGAGAGACAACAGGGTGGTAGTTTAAGAATGAGGTTAGAGGTGTTCCAAGAACACCTTTTCTTAGACCCTGGTGAAAGGTTTGAAGAGGTAGAGTCTCTGAGGGATGATGAAGATGATGACCAAAATGGTATGAGACCATCTACCTCCATGCCTAAAGAAGAATAGTTAGTTGAAGAAATCAAAAGCCTAAGTGCAGAATTAGAATACTTACAAGAAATGAAAGTCAAAGATGACATGAGAGAGAAAGTGCAAGCTCTGAGAGTTGCTCAGAATGATTCAGTTCCTACCCTTGAAAGTGCAAATATGTAGAGACATCAGCAAAGAAATGAAGTGCAGCATTAGCATAATGATCAAAGACAGAATGTAAATGATGCCAGAATACCATTAAACAATGTAAGAAATCAGAATGCAAACAGAAATATTAATGTAAATCAGTTTGATAGACAACCCATGCAGTTGGATAGATTTAGACAACTGGTGTTTGATGGTATTCCTGGGTATCCAAACCCCATTGACAAGCATGTAAGGCTGCAAGTGCAAAAATTTTAGGAAATAACACTATGTCAAGGGAAGATCATCTGAAAGCTTTTCAAAATGTCATGGACAACTTTCAGGTTGAGCATGAGGATGTTTTCATGAAGTCATTCATGCAGTCTTTAGTAGATGAAGCTAGAGAATGGTATAAAAATCTGCCTGATCAGAGCATTTCATCATGGGATGATTTCAAAAGGATGTTTAAGGAGCAGTATGGTGACAAAACTGACCCTAGCTTTTTTGTAAATGAGTTCACCAGTATCACCAAAGGGTCAAATGAGTAGGTTGCAGATTTTAATGCAAGATTTACTAAAGTATTGAACAAATTGCCACATCACATGAGACCAAATGAACCAATGTGCATAATATTGTATATCAATGCTTTTGATGCCAAAATTGCATATGGGTTAAGAGATAAAGGTCCTGCTCTCTCAGGGATGCTTTCAAGATAGCAATAAACATTGAGAACAATAGGAAAGCATCAGGCAAGACAAATAGGAGGGATGATGTGAAAATTCTGTAGAATCCAAACAAGCCTCAAAACACTCAAGGTAATACATCTGCCCTTGAAGATAAAATAGACAAACTGGCAAATGTTGTTAAAGACCTAAGCTATAGACTGGCTAGAAGTGAAAAAGGGATAGGTCCTGATAGGCAAGCTTACCAAAGATAGGAAAAGAGACCATCATTGCATGATATACCATATAATACCAATTGGCACAATGGTAAGCCTGTATTTCCACATAACAACACAAATCAAAGAGCTCAACATACCAAGGAAACTCCTGATCCTTTGAAGAAAGCTGTAAATATTGTTGATGATACTCCATGGTGCATAATCTGTTAGATGCCACATTCACAGTCACAATGCATGATTGCTCAGTCTTTGTATGATAATGCTGTGTCCTGTAATGAATGCAATGGGCCACATTATGTACAGGATGATGATGTTAATATGCTGTCCATAAGTAGGGAGCACCCTTCTTATGATGCTGATGAGAGTACAGATGATGGGACTCAGGCCTGTCAACAAGTTTTTAATGATGAGGATAATGAAGATAGTTATGTGTATTCTTAGGGCTCACACAATTTTTTGAATAACCTGCAGAGACCTTCTGATGAGGAAATTAGGGCCCTCACAGCTGCAGCAGTGGCCCAAGTCAAAAGCAATTACAATCTCAGAAGTAAAGCTTAGATAAGTAGCCCACATCAACCAGAAGGCATTTTTGCAAGTCAACCAGTGCATAGTCATAAGGGGATTCAACCACAAAAAGGCAGTGGGGTAATAACAAGCAAAATTTTAAGCAAAGAACAGGTCATGAATCTCAAGGACCAGAAAATAGAATCCCCCAAGTTGAGGATCAGGGAAAAAGTTCCCAAAACAAGAATGACAGTCAAGCAGCCATAAAGACTAAGGCTGGATCAGTTCAAGATAAGAATAAAACCATGGAGCAGGCTACAAATGTCATACAAAACTGTGTTCCATTTGATATAACTCAAGTCTTGTCTCAGGTAAAGGTTTCTGTCCCATTGATGGAGTTGATGAAGGTTGAAGAAATCAGGAATAGGACAGTATCCCTAATTTTAGGAGTACCTTGTCAAGCTAAGCAAAATGATGAGACTCAAGGTAAGAGGCATGCCATATGCAATGAAGAAGATGAAATCCCTGAAGTGTATTTAGGGGTGACCATGATGAAGTGCCCTTCATAAGTGGAACTATTTTATGTATCCCTGGTTATAAATGGGAAAGTAATTAGAAATTGTATGCTTGATTCTGGAGCATCTACAAATATCATGCCTTTAGCCATCATGCAACAAGCTGGATTGAAAATAGACAAGGCATGTGGAAAATGTTATGCTATGGATGCCAGAGAGGTACCAGTTATTGGAATCATGAAGGATGTGGATTTCAGACTTGCAGCATTTTTTGAAAAGAGCTACAAAATGAATATAACAGTGGTTGACATCAAGCCACAGTATGGTATGCTGTTGTTAAGAAGATGGGTAGCACTGATTGGTGGAAGTATGCAGCTGGACCTGTCATATGCCATGATTCCAATGAATGGCAGGGATGTTAAACTGATCAGAGAAGAAAGATCATCAGAGACAATGGAGAATCAAGAATTAGAAGAACAGATATGCTTTGTGAACACTGACTGTGATAACTTCAAGGTTGTCTCAGATGATAAAGAGGATAAGGAGAAACATGTTTGCATTGAAGAGCTGGACCAGCAAGGTTTATGGACCATGTATTTTGATGGAGCTTGTGCAAAGGAAGGTTCTAGAGCTGGAGTTGTTTTCCTGTCTCCAAATGGTAAGCCCCTCAAATTCTCCTTCTTGCTAAGATTTGCTTGTACAAACAACATTGCAGAGTATGAAGCCTTACTCTTATGCTTAAATATAGATCTCAAACATGGAATCAAGATGCTAAGGGTATTTGGGGATTCTGAGTTAATTGTATCCCAAGTTAGAGATAGATATGCTTCAAAAAACAAAAGATTAAAACAATACAAGCATGCTGTTTGGGATACAGTTGAATTATTTGATGCATTTTCAATAGTCTGGATAGAGAGATCAAAAAATGTCATGGCTGATTTCTTAGCTAATGTGGCAATAAGGCCAGATGATATCACTCTATCATATGTTACAAATGTTGAAGTTAAAGTCAGACCTACAGTACTAGAAAACATATGCAGTTGGCAAGTGTTCGATGATGATTGTTAAAATTTTTGCACTGCATAGATGAATATGAGAACCAAGAAATTGATTTTCAAGCTTTTGTAGAAATTGTAGATGGAAAAAAAACTCTTATGGGGGAAGAAATAATTTAGTTGAAGACTAACAAAATCCTAGAGGGTTAGTAGCTTTAGAAAGAGCTTTTGACAGTAGAGACCAATTTGTCACAAAGACATCTCCCACAAACAAAGATGACTTAGAGGAGATAAATTTGGGGACATCTCAGGCCGCCAAGAAGGTATACATTGGTAAACAACTCAAACCACACATCAGGAGCATGCTGATTGCATTACTGAAAAGATATAAGCATGTTTTTCCTGGTCATATGAAGACCTTAAAGCTTATAGAGAAGACCTATTCCAGCATGAGATCCCATTGAAGCCTGGAGCTAAGCCATTTAGATAGAAGCAAAGGCCTATTAATCCTACCTTAGCTCCAAAAATGCAAGAAGAACTCAAAAAGCTTAGGGAGGCTGGAATAATTGTGCCAATCAGACATTTAACTTGGGTGTCTAACCTTGTCTCAGTCAGAAAAAAGAATTGTGATATTAGGCTTTGTGTTGACTTTAGAAATTTGAATGTATCCTCCTTGAAGGATAATTACCCATTGCCTAATATGGAAGCTATGTTGCAGAAAGTGACTGGTTGTGAACACCTATCCATGATGGACGGATTCTCAGGTTATAACTAGGTGAAGGTAAAGGAATCAGAACAATACAAGACTACCTTCACCACTCCATGGGGAACATATGTATATGTTAGAATGCCATTTGGACTGACAAATGCAGGTGCTACATTTCAAATAGCAATGGATGTTGCTTTTGCAGGGTTGATTGACTCAATCCTGGCTATATATTAGGATGATTTGACTGCCTATTCGAAGAAAGAAGAGCAACATTGTATGCACTTGGAACAGATTTTCATTAGAGCACTAGAGTATGGCATTTCTCTAAATCCAAAGAAGTGTGCTTTTGGGGTAGTTGAAGGAAAGCTCCTAGGGCACATTGTTTCCAAGGATGGAGTTAGCATTGATCCTGAAAGGGTTGCTGCAATTGATAGGATTTAGATGCCAAAAACAGTAAAAGGAGTTCAGTCTTTTTTTGGACAAATAAATTTTGTTAGGAGATTTATTCCCAACTTTGCAGAAACCACAAGGAACATTTCTAAAATGTTGAAGAAAGGTGAGACTGTCAATTGGGAAGGTGAAGCAAGAAGATCTTTTCAGGACATCAAGGAAGCAAACAAGATGGCCCCTATTCTTAAATCTCCTGATTTCTCTAGGCCATTTCAATTATTTTCATTTGCTTGTTTCCACACTGTTGTTGCATGTTTGTTATAGAAAAATGAGGATGGTTTTGAGAAACCCATAGCTTTCTTCAGTATGTCCTTGTAGGCTTCTGAGTTAAAATATGATATCATGGAGAAACAAGCATATGCACTAGTTAGAGCAATCAAGAGTTTCAGGCCATACCTGGTAGGATCCCAGATAGTTGCATATGTGCCTCAGCAGCAGTCAAAGACATCTTCACTCAATAGGAGGTAACAGGAAGGAGGTGCAGATGGATAAACAAACTGCAGGAGTTCAACATAGAAATACAAATTACCAAGTTGGTAAGAGGACAAGGATTAGCCAAAATGATGGCACAGTCAAACTTGGAAGCATGCCAAGTCAATGCAGTCCAGAATGAGATTGTCAATGTATCTAAATCTGAATGGTATAAGGACATCATATATTACTTGCAAAATCTAAATTGTCCTTCCCATTTCAGTGATAGTCAAAAGAGAACTTTAAAACTACATGTAATCAGGTATGTTATTGTTCAAGGTGAGCTGTACTGGAAGAATCCTGGTAGTGTGCTACTAAGATGTGTGGATGAAGATGAAGCTAACAATGTTTTGAATGACATGCATAAAGGATTGTGTGGTGGACATTATACTGCCCAAACAACAGCTCATAAGATCCTTAGGGTAGGATATTGGTGGCCCACTCTCTTTTCAGATGCACAAAGGCTGATAAGGAAATGTGACCCTTGCCAAAGGTTCTTAAGAAAGTTAAGATATGAAGGTGCACTGCCCCTTAGAATTGTAACTATGGATGCTCCATTTTAGCAATGGGGAATTCACTTCATAGGAGAAATTGTAGAAAAGTCAAGTGGGGGACACAGTTGGATTTTGGTAGCAACTGATTACTTCACTAAATGGATTGAGGCCATTCCAACTCAGAGGGCTACAAGTAAGGTGGTTATGGATTTCATATTGGAAAATATTATTATCAGGTTTGGAGTACCATTCAAGATAGTCACAGATAATGCAATGTGCTTCGGATCAAGTGAATTTGTTGATTTTTGTAGCAAATATGGGATAAATTTATCATATGCATCACCATACCACCCACAAGGAAATGGTCAAGCAGAGTCAAGCAATAAAAGCCTCATGAAAATCATCAAGAGGATAGTGGATAAGAACAAGAGAGATTGGGATTCAAAGTTGAATTTGGCATTATGGGCTGATAGGGTGACAGTAAAGAAGGCAATTGGAAGGTCCCCTTTTGAACTGGTATATGGTGCATCAGCCAGGCTACCTATAAACAATCTCCTACCAGTTTATAGGTTCATCCAAGAGAATGATGAGGAGATTGAAGACTCCATGACAGGAAGAATAAACCAACTGGTTGCACTGGATGAAAGCAGAAGGAAAGCCCACCAAATCAATCTCAAGAGACAACAAAGTGTGAAGTATCTATTTGACAGGAGAGCTGTAGAAAGGAAGTTCCAGATAAATGACTGGGTGCTCATCTAGAATGCAAAAGGTTAGGACAAGGGCAAACATGGTAAGTTTGAACCCTTATGGATGGGCCCATATCAGGTTTGCAATACTCATGGGGAGGATTCTTATGTCCTCCAAGCCCTAG
Source organism: Cunninghamia lanceolata (assembly GCA_027924645.1). NCBI lineage: Eukaryota > Viridiplantae > Streptophyta > Pinopsida > Cupressales > Cupressaceae > Cunninghamia > Cunninghamia lanceolata. Next base: position 7,764,973 of record BSBN01000499.1, on the reverse strand, counting down.
ATGGTGAGATGCTAGAATTGCGTGTGCATGGTCAATTCCTCAAGTTTTATTTTGCATAAGTGATCTGCCTCAGTGCACATTTGTAAAAGTATGTCTATATTGTGAATATCTTGTATAGTTGGTGCTTGTTTTTGTGTTTTGCCTAGTCTACTCGGAGATCCAGTTCTTGCTGCAGTTTTGCACCTGCACATCCCCAATCGGAGCCTATGTTAGTACCCATTTTGGACTGGAGTTGGGCTTTTGGTGTTTGCAGGATTTCTCTTTTGGTCCTATGTTTTTTCTAACTCCATCGGTGTGAGTTCACCTCTGTCTTGGCGACCATGTTCTTCACAATGGTATTTTCTTCCATCGCCAAGAGTTTCTCTATCGGCAGCAGTGTTACATTTTCCACTGACGAGGATGGTTAGGCCGATGAGGGATGTTCAATGTCATCGGCATGAGTATTGTTATCGGCGAAGTTTTATGTAGGTCCGCCGATGTATTTAACTCTAGTCGATGGAGTGTGGTTTGTTTATGCCATCGGCATGACATGGCGTATCGGGCAAGCTAGCAAGAGTTATGCCGACGGGGTTGTTCTTGCCGATGGAGAGATGTTCATCGGTGTAACATTGTGTATCATCCCAGCCGATGGAGGATTCTTTGATGTGGCTAGTATGGCTGATGGCAGATGGCTCGAGGGTTGCGAGAGTGTGGTCATCGGCATGATGAAGGGTATCAGACAGATAGGCAGGTTATTCACCGATGGTGCATGCCTTGCTGAAGGTGGGCCTGTCGGTGAGAGTGGTTGTATCGGCGAGGGAATTTTTGTTTAGGCCGATGGCGTGGGTCTTACTGACAAAGGTAGTATGGAGGGTGCCACCAGAATGACTTTGCTTGTCGGGCAGATCGTAGGACGTTGGTCCGATGGAGTTGCTTTGCCCGATGGATTGGCTTGTGGGCATCAGCGTGACTTTCTGAGTCGATGTTGGTTTGAAGTGTTTCTCTGATGGTTTAGGATTGGCTGACGGGGGAATGTGAGGTGGTGTTATGCCGAAGGGTGTTCATCAGGGAAACATGTGATATCAGCAGGAGAGTTCATAGGTCCGCCGATGGTTGGTGTCTGGCCAATGGGGGAGTGTGGAGGCTTCGTCGGTGAGATTGGTGTATCAGTGGGAGAAATTTTGTGCGAGCCAATGGTCGATGGTCTCACTGAAGATTTGGAAGTGGTGTAGCGATCGGTGTGACGCGGGATGTCGGTGAAAGGTCTTTCATTTGCTCCGATGGTGTATGTTACATCGATGTCGGCGGGAGTCAGGGCAATGGGCTATTGGCAAATGGTTCATGGGTCAAGCGGGGCAAAACGCTTGACACTTAATGTGCTCACGGCCATGCTTATAAAGTGTTAGGAAAGTCTCCGCGAGGTGCATGTGGGACTAATGCTTCCTACATTTTTGAAATATAAGCATAATACATTTTGGCGGGAAGTTTTCAAAGGCACAGTTGCTGTATTTTCTGATGGCTACGGGTGGTTGAAGCCTTTAATGACGGTTATGCAGAGGTGTGGACAATGGCGTGAATGATCAAACTGCCTGATCGTGGATGAGGATTTCCAGGTGGCGGCGCAAGGCTCGACGCCTCCCCTGTCTCTTCCCATACCTGTTGCATTTACTTTTGATAAGCGCCATTATTCTCATGTACTGTATCTAGCAAATTTTAAATGGCCATGTAATTAATTGCAGGGTACAGTTCCCTATGGTATTAGAGGGACTCTGTTACTCATTTCAATTGTTGGAAACTTGGACAATTTTTTTGGTGCTGCAATAGGAATACAACCTTCTGGTGACCCTATTTCAGGTTTCTCTGGTAGTTCATGAATTGTATGTTGTATGTGTTATGCACAGAATTGTCAATTTCATGTTGACTTAAATGAATAATGTTTCATAACATGTATTTGGTTATTTGTCTCTAGACTGAATGTGTTTTTCTTCTAACTCTGAACATCTAAGGGGTGTTATAGATTCTAGAATATAGGTTTTCTTTATTGAATGCTTAGTCTCTTACCTCTGCTCAAGGAGTAGATTGAATGTTTTGGACTATGTGTTGAGGAGAATACATTGTAGAAAGGATAGTTGCAAGCAGAAATAACCTAATACTCTCTCTTGGGTATTGTCTGTAAGGCAGACATGTTAAAAACCCCCTGAAATCTGATGTTTTAGGTATGTGCTAAACATTCACATATGTATGTCTACTGACTCTGAGCCCTAGATAGGCACCGATCTGTCTTGGTATCTCTGTTGTGACCCAAGGTCCAGGTTTGCATCCAAACATAAATCAAAATCAAACTTCAACCACAACCATTAGGACTGTAGTAGTTTTAGGATCCAAAATCCTCTGATTCACAACTGAACATAGGCCCAAAGCTAGCCCCTTTGCTCTTATTTCACAGTTTTGGTCTACTTAATAGAGGATTTATCTACTTTATGTCAACATCCCAGTTACCCATAAGCATATCCCATGGGTGTTGAATAGGGAATACCCCCTAGGTTTTGCAGAGCCTGAAGAAGAAGAGGAGATAAAAATAGAGTCTATCTCCTATATTGTTGGCCCCTAGCCTAGAGATCCTATTGATCATTGATGGCTACCTTGTAGGGAAATCTGGGAGAAAGTATCCAGTCAGGGAAAAAACCAACAACAGGTATCTCTCAATAGTGTCTGTCCACCTCCTGAATAAATAGTGAGCCTGTCGACAATACATCAGCTACTCATGCTCATCCTCCCACTCCTTGCATAGTAACCACGGCCTCCAAACAACTGTGTCCATCTCATTAATCTATCGCCTCCATTGTCACTATAGCCTCCCCCATCAAAAAGTGAAATGAACATGTCTCACTGTGGAATCTTTCCACGATCACTGTCACTAGGGCGAGATTCACCCTAATGTGTGTCAAATGCGCCACATGCCATAATCCTGTGTGCTCTAGGAACGTATCCTCCTCCCATGTCAGTTGTACCACCTCGTGTGCTATAGGGTGGTGTCTCTCCCTCGACATCAGTGGCGGCATCATCCTTTGCATCCACAAAACCACTTGTCAGACCTTTTTCAAAATTTCTCCATAGTGCTACCAACATCTATCCTATGCCACAGGCCCTAGGACCAACTCTCCCCTTAGCTAAACTAGGGTAGTCAACCCTTCGGTCAACCCTAACTATTGCATTCTTCTATCCAAACCAAAGGTGCCTTGCTTTCCACAAGAGTGCTACATTGTCTTACCAAAAGTGCCATACTATCTATTCAGATGCACTGAGCTATCCTCTACCAGAGGCGACTTGTTTTACAAGTGTGCTTCACTATGCTTCCAACCGCACCTCGTGGAACTACCAAGGGCCACACGATTTTCCTCCTCCCCTACCAACTGTGCCTCACTACCTATCCTACCGCGCTGCACTTCCCTACCAAATGCACTGCAATGTGCTAAAAGCACTTAAGATGACTACCAAGAGCGCTATACTACCCTGTAGCACTTTTGGCTGACCTAACTACCTACCTAGACCTATCCCTAAAACTGCCCTAAAATATCAAATTAAAATGAGGTTTTCAGACACTTACCACTGCCAGAGCTCCTGCTGGCATCCCATACGTCCACACCAACTCCATTGATGCCTGTGCGTTGGAATCAGAATCTCTCCTCGCTGTTAGCTCCTTCCACTCAACTCTCACACCCTAAAGCTAGGAGGCTTTACACTCTAAATTTAGAATCCCTTATTGTGCAAATGAGGATTGTGCTCCCTGTGGGACCTATTTATAGTATCCCTCCCTCATTTTTTTTCTTCCCACCCCATTTTTCTCTCTGCTACCTCTCTCCAACACAATTGGCTAGTCGAGCGTCAACCCAGTTATTCTGTCGCTTCCCTATCTTCCCGCTCAAGGGGTATATGCTAGGGCAACTACCTACACTAGGACATCAAAAATTTTATCATGTATTCAACAATCGATTTCTTTGACGCAATGCTGTAAATTGCATCACATCAAAGAGGGGCAAAATGTAGATACCCTAAAATGACCAAATCTTTGAATCACTTACATTTTGTCTAATCTGTCGAATCACCTACATTTCAAACATTAATTAAATAATCTAATTATTTAATTAATTAAATTTAATTCCTCCTTATTCTTCCAGGATTAAATAATTTTAATTATTTAATTAAATCATTATCCTCTTTCAAATTTCAAGTCTCCATTAATTAAATAAATAAATTATTTAATTAATTCATCACAAAATTCTCTCTTATCTACAATTAAATAATTTAAATTATTTAATTAAATCAGTTGTTCTTCTAAATTTAAATGAATCATGCAAATTTATTTAAATTATTTCAATCCTCTAAAGATAAATAAAATCAAATATTTTATTTATAATCTTTTGTTCCTCAATCATGCACAAATAATTAAATAAATTTATTTATTTAAATTCAGTTACCTTCCAATTCCTCTTAAAATATCTTTTTAACTTATGTGCACAATCAGTCTTATTTTTAGAACTCTAAAAAAGGCAAAATTACAAGTTGAGTTATCTATTCAATCAATCTTGTTTTCATCATATCTTAATAAAAATATCCTAATGGATTGACACGTCATGTGCACATTCATCATGGTTATTTGTTTTATCTCCTCTGTTGATTCTTCTGAATTATCTAGACCGTTGATTGATCTCTGTTGAAACCTATATAAACCCCTCTTAGCTCCTTATAAATCCTCTTTGATCACTTATTCTTAGGCATCCTTTACAGCACTTTGAGCATACATCGCATAGATTGAACAACCTTACGATCTTTTGACATTGATCTTTGAGCACTTTGAGCACTTTACTTGCTTGTTGCAAACATGGTTTCACAGCACCATTGAGCAATCCACATTCATCCAAAGGGAACAATATAAATCTTGGTAAAGGTGCAGTGCCAGCAGCTCAGCAGGCACCGAGTTATAGAGAGAGGAGCAGGTCCAGAGCATCCTAGTCACATAGGATAGGGCAGTCACTATCCTCAGTTAGAGGACCCTGTAGTACTCAGCCTCTCTGCCTACCAACACTAGCTCTCCCTGCACCTGGATGAGCTCACTGTATAATGTCCTCTAATCGGCATCCAGTGCACAGCGTGCCTCATCTCTCTCCCACCTCACTCTCTGTATAGTGGCCTCTCCTATCAACCGTAGATGTGTCTTTGTATCTCTCTCTCTAATCACCTGGGCTAACTGCCCATCGTCCCCTGCTGGTGTGAGTGCCCCCTGTGCTTGTGCCTATGCCTGGATCTGTAACTATGCATGTGCATGTGCCAAGGCTGTATGTGTTGCTACTGCTACCTGTGTCTACACCTATTCTAGGGCCTTGACCTATCTCAACTCTACCCTCGCTGCATCCCTATCTCTCCTCAACCGCACAATCCAAAGCTCTAATCATGTCATCTGGGCTATCTCCTCCTGTAGCAGTCACTCAGCCCTCTGTAAATTGGTCTCTACGACTGGGTCCTCTACCTCCACCATCTTTACATCTGCCTGTGAGCCTCTAGCCTCCCCACCTACCTGCTATCTAGCCTCTCTCGCCTGTCACCTCATCCTCATCTCCACACTTAGGACTAATACCTCCCCCACTGCCCCTTGAAAGGAAGCAAGGTGTGCGGAAAACACTTCCTACACTAATCTAATGAGGAGAGGGCTATATAAATTAAACTTTATCCTAACTATTACAGCAATGTTAAACCATTAACATGAGATATTGCAGCAAAACACAAGAACCAAAAAGTAGATAGAAGAAGAGAGACAAAGATTTACGGTGGGGAAAACCCTTATCAGGTGAAAAACCCCACACTCAAAACCCTACACAATGTATTAACAAATCTGAAAGAATGTTTACAATACACTTGCAATGCAAGCTTCAATGGTCTTTGACACTCATGTCTGGAGTCAATCTGATAGCATAATAGTACTGTAAACCTATGATACAAACTCCATCTCCAAGCACCTGTATATAAAGAAAATACAAGGCAATATTGGACCTATCTTGGAATGGGCGTCCAATATGGCATCTTGGACCAAAACCCATGCCTAGGGACACTTGGTCAACATTGTAGAATGTGTCTAACACTTGTCCACAACTCCCATCCCAAAGAGGTTGCCTATTTCCAAAATGGGCTATAACAGATGATCTTACGACACTTACGACCATCATAGAATCTGTCATAGCGGTTACAACTTACAGCTGTAAGAGAATCTATCATACACATGCTATAAATAGCATATTCTCTTACAACACATCATATTCCACCTTGGGGCACCCAAATATGCCTCATTCAAAGATGCTACACGACACATGTCATTACCTGTCTTACAACCTATTCTCGACTCTTACATGTCATAGATTCGTCATAGGAATCCATCATAACTGTTTCGGTCAAACATTCCTTACACAAAATAGAAGATGCTGACACATGGCAGAATATTCCTACCACTAAGTGGGACACCTATCTCCTCATGTGAGGACAAAATAATAAGTTGTCATAATCCATGTAGGATTGACACATCACCATGCCACATCCCACAATATGAGAAAGTGGAATTTCCAATTATTTACAACATAGGCAATTGAATAATAAATACAAACATTACAAATGTAGAGAATTACCAAGGTTGAGACACCTTAATTCCCAACATTCTCCCACTTGTCAAACACCTTGTAAGAGCCAATAGAAAAATAAGATTTAACTGCTATAGGCCAAGAGGCCCATAGACTCTGAACACCATCTGAACTTCTCTATGCCCACTGGTTTCGTCAATGCATCTGCAACATTCTTCAAAGTATCTACCTTCTCCAAATTTACCTTTCCATCCTCAACCATGTCCCTCACGAAGTGAAACTGAACATCAATATGCTTGGTTCTAGCATGGAAAGTTGGATTCTTTGCAAGGCAAATTGCACTCTGACTATCACAACTGATCGTGATCTGACCTGCATCAAAACTAATATCAGAACATAATCTCTTAAGCCAAATTGCTTCCTTACAAGCATGAGTTTCTGCCATATACTCAGCTTCTATCAAGGACAAAGAAACAACAAGTTATCGCTTACTCATCCAACTAATAGCACCACCAAATAGTGTAAAAACATAAGCACTGGTGGATCTCCTGCTGTCAATGTCACCTACCCAATCTGAATCCACAAATCCATGAATATCAATAGAATGAGGAGGTCCTGAAACATTACCATGATAGCAAATGGAATACTCGGAAGTACCCCTCAAATATCTGAACACTTGCTTAACTGCATCCCAATGAACCCATCCAGGATTAGCCATAAATTGACTAAGGACTCCCACTGCTTGGGTAATGTCTGGTCTTGTGCAGACCATAGCATACATCAAACTGCCAACAACACTAGCATAAGGTACACTGCTCATGTCCTCCACCTCACTAGGAGATTTTCGACAATTCTCAAAAGACAACTTTGTCCCCAAAGAAACGAGAACACACAATGGTCTACAATCTACCATGTTGAATATGTCCAACATGGACTTCACATACTTACTTTGACTTAACCAAAGTTTTTTGTTGGTTCTGTCTCTTCTAATTTCCATTCCTAGAATGTACCTAACTGCCCCTAAATCTTTCATTTCAAACTGAGCTGACAAATGAGATTTAAAATTAGAAATCATATTTCTACCCTTCCTAATGAGCAACATATCATCAACATATAGTGCAACAATGAGAATACGATCACCATCAAATTTATAATACACACAGTGATCCGATTTCGATCTCACAAATCCAATTGACAACACAAAGGCATCAAACTTCAAGTACCATCTCCTAGGGGATTGCTTCAAACCATACAAAGACTTCTTAAGTTTGTAAACAAAATTTTCTTTACCTTTCACCATGTAATGCTCTGGCTGTGATATGTAGATCTCTTCCTCCAAGTCACCATGAAGGAAAGCTATCTTCACATCCATCTGTTCTACCTCCAAGTCATAAGTTGCTGCGAGTGACAATAGGAATCGAATGGATGTCAGCTTTGCAACGGGAGAGAAGATCTCACCATAATCTATACCCTCCACTTGTGAATACCCCTTTGCAACCAATCTGGCCTTATACTTCTCAATACTGCCATCCGCACCAATCTTCTTCTTGAACACCCATTTGCATCCAACGGGTTTTTGTCCAGGAGGCAAAGGCACCAAGTCCCAAGTTTGATTCTTTTCCAAAGAAGCCATTTCTTCCTCCATGGCCTCTGATATAGTTCTAGGTTCATCACTGTTAGTGATTAAAGCATAAGCACAACTAGAATCAAGCAATGCAAAACCAAACCTTTCAGGTTGCTTTCTTATCCATGTAGACCTCCTCAAGAGTTGAGGTTGAGGTTCAGCTTCTTCCTCTGAGCTTTCAGAGCTACTAGAGCTCTCCTCATCATCAGGTCCAACATTGTCTTTCTGTTCAGTCTTCTCAAGGGTGAGAGGAAACTAAACAACATCCTCTTTATTTTCTTTTTCTTCTGGCTGCAAAATAGTGGAAGAAGGTGTAAGCTCTTTGAAAATGACACTTCTTCTATACAACATTTTTTCAGCCACGAGGTCCCAAAGCTTGTATCCTTTCACACCAACACCATAGCCGATGAAGATACACTTAACAGCTTTCTTCTCCAACTTTGACTGCTTCTCCCTAGGCACATGTGCATATGCCTCACAACCAAAAACACGAAGATGCCTTACTGAAGCCTTTCTACCAGACCACACCTCCATGGGTGTATTTCCAACAAGAGCTGATGTAGGAGATCTATTTACCAGATAGCAAGTAGTGGCAATAGCTTTAGCCCCAAACTTTTGTTCTAGACCAGCTCCACTAAGCAGACTCCTAGCCTTCTCCATCAGTGTCCTATTCATCCTCTCTGCAACTCCATTTTTCTGCAGTGTTTACGGAGTTGTCTTATCTATTTCAATCCCAAGTTCCTTGCCATACTTATTGAATTTTGTAGAACATAACTCACCACCGTTATTAGTTCTCAAACATTTAATCTTTTTACCAGTCTGATTTTCAGCAAAAGCTTTAAACTCTTTAAACTTTCTATAGACTTCAGATTTGCTTATGAGAAAATAAATCCATGTCCTTCTACTATAATTATCTATAAAAGATACAAAGTATATAGATTTTGATAATGAAGGAACATTAATAGGACCAAATACATCAAAATGAATAAGGTCCAACACACCAGAAGACTTATGAGAACTCGAGTAAAACTGAACACGATTTTGTTTTTGATAAATACAATGTTTGAAAAAGTTGAACTCAAGATTACAATCATCTAACCCCTCAATGAAGTTCTCATTTTTCAAGGTACGCAGACCCTTCTCACCAATGTGGCCAAATCTCTTATGCCATAACATTGTCTTTTCTTCAGGAAGTTTAATTTCCAATGCACGATTACAACCATGAAGACTAGAAACAATAGATTTCTTCACTGCTTGTTTAAATGGTGGGGATGAAGTGACTACTGCCCTCTTCCTTGAGTTAGAAGAACTATTGCATTGTGTAATGCATTCTTCCAGCTGAAATAGAGTACCTCTTCGAGTACCCTTAGCAAGCACCATAGATCCTCTAGTCATCTTGCATCCTTCTTTCGAAGAGACAACTTGCACACCTACATCATTCAAACTACTTACAGAAAGCAGGTTCTGTGCTAAGCCTAGGATGTGCATAACTCCAAAAATCCCCTTCACTCAACCATTAGAGAATCGGATAGAGACTCTTCCACGACCAATGATCTTCAGATGAGAGTCGTCACCCAGATACACCTTTCCACCATCAAAGTCCTCATACTTAGTGAACCAGTCTTGATGCGAGATCATGTGGAATGATGCACCAGAGTTGATTAGCCACATATCATCAGATGCATGGGTTGCCAAGGCTATGATGAAAGCATCACCATCATCTTGTGATTTGTCAAAATCTAAATTATGGGCTTTCTTATTTTTCTTCTTCTCTTCTTTGCATTCCTTTTAGAAATGTCCATCTTGCCACAGTTCCAATAAAGAGCCTTGGACTTTCCAGGAGATTTGGATCTCCCACAGGATTTGGATCTACCCTTCTCAACTTTCTTATCCTTTTTCTTCCCTTTCTCCTTGGGTCTTCCATGAACTGCAAGGGCTTCTTTAGCTACCTCATAAGACTTTCTCCGCATCTCTTTAGACAATAGTGAAGAAACCACCTCTTCCATTTTGAATGTGGATGTGGTGCTTCCGATTACCATGACAAGATGATCCCATGAGTTTGGTAGAGAACAAAGCAGGGTCATACACCAATCCTCCTCCTCCATTTTTACACCAATAGATGTTAATTGTGTAACCAACATATTAAAGGCATTCATATGCTTAGCCACGGATCCTCCGTCCTCCATTTGAAGAGAATACAACTTGTTTCTCAAGAAAAATTTATTGACTAGGGATTTGGATTGATACACATTCCCCAACTTCTTCCAAAGGAGTTTTGCAGTAGTCTCCTCATGGACATTTAACAACATAGAATTAGCAAGACTAAGTCTTATGAGACCCTTATCCTTCCAATCCTTGAGATCCCACTCATCTTGAGTTATTGTAGATGGTTTAGTTCCGTTCACACTTTCCTAAAGGTCTTGGTCAACTAACATGTCTTCCATTTTGAGCTTCCACAGCTCAAAATTACTGCCATTGAACTTCTCTACTTCAAACCTTCCTGATGTGCCTGCCATCTCCTTCCTACAATAAGATACAAAATGCTCTGCATAGACTCCCACTCAACCTAAGATTAGCTCAAAAAACCCCTACCCTACAACTAGGACCAAAGGTGATCAAGCTCTGATGCCAACTGAAAGGAAGCAAGGTGTGCAGAAAATGCTTCCTGCACTAATCTAATGAGGAGAGGGCTATGCAAATTCAACTTTATCCTAACTATTATGGCAATTTTAAACCATTAACATGAGATATTGCAGCAAAAGACAAGAACCAGAAAGAAGATAGAAGAAGAGACACAAAGATTTACGGTGGGGAAAACCCTTATCGGGTGAAAAACCCCACACTCAGAAACCTGCACAATGTATTAACAAATATGAAAGAATGTTTACAATACACTTGCAATGCAAGCTTCAATGGTCTTCAACATTCATATCTGGAGTCAATCCGGTAGCATAACAGCACCTATAAACCTGTGATACAAACTCCATCTCCAAGCGCCTGTATATAAAGAAAATACAAGGCAATATTGGACCTATCTTGGAATGGGCGTCCAATATGGCATCTTGGACCAAAACCCATGCCTAGGGACACTTGGTCAACATTGTAGAATGTGTCTAACACTTGTCCACAACTCCCATCCCAAAGAGGTTGCCTATTTCCAAAATGGGCTATGACAGATGCGCATATGACACTTATGACCGTCATAGAATCTGTCATAGTGGTTATAACTTACAGCTATAAGAGAATCTATCATACACATGTTATAAATAGCATATTATCTTACAACACATCATATTCAACCTTGGGGCACCCAAATATGTCTCATTCAAAGATGCTACATGACACATGTCATTACCTGTCTTACAACCTTCTATTTTCGACTCTTACATGTCATAGATTCGTCATAGGAATCCGTGATAACCGTTTCGGTCAAACATTCCTTACACAACATAGAAGATGCTGACACATGGTAGAATATTCCTACCACTAAGTGGGATGCCTATCTCCTCATGTGAGGACAAAATAACAAGTTGTCATAATCCATGTAGGATTGACACATCACCGTGCCACATCCCACAATATGACAAAGTGGAATTTCCAATTATTTACAACATAGGCAATTGAATAATAAATACAAACATTACAAATGTAGAGAATTACCAAGGTTGAGACACCTTAATTCCCAACACCCCTGCCACCCCTAGTGTAGTTAGCATCACTGGCCTGTGTGTCTGCCAGTACCTGTTGTACTCTGGTAGTGTCCTTGGATCTGCCAATCCTGAATCCCAGTCCCATCTCACTGGGGCAAGTCCTCGCAACTCTGTCAATGCTGTAGCCACTGGAATCTCTACATCCCAGTCCCCTACATCTTGCCGAGTCCTTACATGTGTCACCTCTCCAACTAGCAACCCCTCTGGCAGTCCAAACTATCTAAGTACCCGCTCTGGCAGGTATTTCTCAATAGTGCCTGTCCTCCTCCCAAACAAATAGCGAGCTTGTCGACAATACATCAGCTGCTCGGGCTCATCCTCCCACTCCTTGCATAGTAACCACGGCCTTCAAACAAACATGTCCATCTCGTCAATCTATCACCTCTAGTGGCTAATAGATCCTAGCCTCTGGTGTGTGATGACTCCCTCATATAGAAACGCATATGGCTCCCCCCTCTCCCGACAGCGCTGTGTAAGGGGTCTAATCACTAGGATGTGCTCCCATGCCCACACTTGTAGAAGAGTCACCCCTGCTGAGAGACTCCGGCCTCTCCTGTAGACACAGTCATGCATGTCTCGATATAGCTGCCCCAGCACGCATGGACCCCATGCATACTGAATGCCATGTGTGAACATCCCAGATAATACCATGCACCATCCAACTGATAGTCCTCTGGATCACCTGTCCAGGCATAGGAAGCTTCCAATTAGTGAAGGAACTATCCATCTGATCCTATCGCAGAGTCTCAGGACATCTGCCTACCGAATCTCACCATCCTCTATCCTCAGGTCATCTGTGCAGAATACCTCTACCAAGCCCACCTTGCCTCGTGCTGGGTAAAAGTCAACTCGCTCCCTATCAATCCAAATCCTAAGGATGTGATACACATCATCTAGTGTCACTATAGCCTCCCCCATCAAAAGTGAAAGGAATCTATCTCACTGTGGAATATCTCCATGACAACTGTCACTAGGGCGACATTTGCCCTAATGTGTGTCAAATGGGCCACATGCCATAATCTCGTGTGCTCTGGGAACGCATCCTCCTCCCATGTCAGTTGTACCACCTCATGTGCTATAGGGTGGTGTCACTCCCTCAACATCAGTAGCAGCATCATCCTCTGCATCCACAAAACCACTTGTCAGACCTTTTTCAAAATTTCTCCATAGTCCTACCAACATCTATCCTATGCCGCAGGCCCTAGGACCAACTCTCCCCTTAGCTAAACTAGGGTAGTCAACGCTTCAGTCAACCCTAACTATTGCATTCTTCTATCCATTCTTGCTAGTAGTTCATTATCTCACAGTTGATCCAAAAGTTAAACCTGTCAAGCAAAAGCTGAGGAAGATGCACCCATAGGTAGCCTCCCCTATCGGAAAGTGAAACGAAATAAACCAAAACTAAATAAACTAAAAGCCCATAAAATAAAGATAACTAATCTAAATAAAAGCCATTACCAATAAATCAATGAAATATGAAAGCTTTTACCAAGATTTGTATTGTTCCCTTTGGATGAATGTGGATTGCTCAATGGTGCTGCAAAACCATGTTTACAATAAGCAAGTAAAGTGCTCAAAGTGCTCAAAGATCAATGTCAAAAGATCATAAGGTTGCTCAATCGATGCGATGTATGCTCAAAGCACTATAAAGGATGCCTGAGAATAAGTGATTGAAGAGGATTTATGAAGGAGATGAGGGGGATTTATATAGGTTTCAACAGAGATCGATCAACGGTCCAGATAATTCAGAAGAATCAATTGAGGAGATAAAACAAATAACCATGATGAATGTGCACATGATATGTGTCAATCCATAAGGATATTTTTATGAAGATATGATCAAAACAAGATTGATTGAATAGATAACTCAACTTGTAATTTTTCCTTTTTTAGAGTTCTAAAAATAAGACCGATTGTGCACATGAGTTAACAAGATATTTTAAGAGGAATTGGAAGATAACTGAATTTAAATAAATAAATTTATTTAATTATTTGTGCATGATTGAGGAACAAAAGATTCTAATTAAAATATTTGATTTTATTTATCTTTAGAGGATTGAGATAATTTAAATAAATTTGCATGATTTATTTAAATTTAGAACAATTGATTTAATTAAATAATGTAAATTATTTAATTGTAGATAAGAGAGAATTTTGTGATGAATTAATTAACTAATTAATTTATTTAATTAATGGAGACCTGAAATTTGAAAGAGGATAATGATTTAATTAAATAATTAAAATTATTTAATCTTGGAAGAATAAGGAGGAATTTAATTTAATTAAATAAATAAAGAGAATTTATTTAATTAATGTTGAATTTAGGAGAGTTTGAAGAATTTGATAATTTTGGTGAAATTAATTAAATAATTAGATTATTTAATTAATGTTTGAAATGCAGGTGATTCGATAGATTAGACAAAATGCAAGTGATTTGACAGATTAGATGAAATGCAAGTGATTCAAAGACTTGGTCAGTTTAGGGTGTCTATATTTTGCCCCTATTTGATGCAATGCGATTTACAGAGTTGCGTCAAAGAAATCGATTGTTGAGTACATGATACAATTTTTGATGCCCCAGTGTAGGTAGTTGCCCAAGCGTATGCCCCCTCGAGTGGGAAGACAGGGAAGCGACAGAAGAATTGGGTTGACGCTTGACTAGCTGATTGTGTTGGAGAGAGGTAGCAGAGAGAAAAATTGGTTGGGAAGAAAAAAAATGAGGGATACTATAAATAGGTCCCATAGGGACTACAATCCTCATTTTCACACTAAGGGATTCTAAATTTAGAGTGTAAAGCCTCCTAGCTTTAGGGTGTGAGAGTTGAGTGGAAGGAGTTGACAGTGAGGAGAGATGTTGATTCCAACACACAAGCATCGGGTGGAGCTGGTGCAGACATACGAGAGGCCAACAAGAGCTCTGGCAACGGTAAGTGTCTGAAAACCTCATTTTAATTTGATGTTTTAGGGTGGTTTTAGGGCTAGGTCTAGGAAGGTAGTTAGGTCAGCCAAAAGTGATGCAGGGTAGTATAGTGCTCTTGGTAGTTGTCTTAGGCACTTTTGGTGCACTGCAGCACGTTTGGCAGGGAAGTGCAGTGTGTTTGGTGCTGCCGTAGTGCGTTTGAGTTTTTAGTGTTTGTGCCACATCACGGTTAGTAGGATCCCGTAGCACTTTTGGTGTAGCAGTAGAGCGCGGTTAGATAGGTAGTTACGTACAATTGGTAGGGGAGGAGGAAAATCATGTCACCCTTAGTAGTACTGTGAGGCACAGTTGGAAGCATAGTGAAGCGCACTTGTAAAACAAGTCACCTAGACAGTATGGTGCTTTTGGTAAGATAGTGTAGCGCTCTTGTGGAAAGCAAGGCGCCTTTGGTTTGGATAGAAGAATGTAATAGTTAGGGTTGACTAAAGGGTTGACTACCCTAGTTTAGCTAAGGGGAGAGTTGGTCCTAGGGCCTGCAGCATAGGATAGATGTCGGTAGGAGTATGGAGAATTTTTGAAAAATGTCTGACAAGTGGTTTTGTGGATGCAGAGGATGATGCCGCCACTGATGTCGAGGGATCAACACCACCCCATAGCACATAAGGTGGTACAACTGACATGGGAGGAAGATGCGTTCCTAGAGCATGCGAGATTATGGCATGTGGCACATCTGACACACATTAGGGTGAATCTTGCCCTAGTGATAGCGGTCGTGGAGAGATTCCACAGTGAGACATGTTCATTTCACTTTCTGATGGGGGAGGCTACAGTGACACTAGAGGATGTGTATCACATCCTCAGGATATAGATTGATGGAGAGCGAGTTGACTTTGACCTAGCATGAGGTGAGGCGGGCCTGGTAGAGGTATTCTGCATAGATGACCTGAGGATAGATGATGGCGAGATTCAGTGGGCAGATGTCCCGAGATTCTACGATAGGATCAGATGGATAGTTACTTCACTGATTGGTGGCTTCCTGTGCCTAGACAAGCGATCCAGAGGACTATCAGTTGGATGGGGCAATTTAGGATTTTCACACATGGCATTCAGTATGCGTGGGGCCCATCCATGCTGGGGTAGCTATATCGATACATGCATGACAATGTCTATAGGAGAGGCTGGAGTCTCTCAACAGGGGTGACTCTTCTACAGGTGTGAGCATGGGAGCACATTCCAGTGATCAGACCCCTTACACAGTGTCGTCAGGAGAGGGGGGAGCCATATGCGTTTCTATATGAGGGAGTCATCACACACCGGAGGCTAGGATCTATTAGCCACTGGAGGTGACAGATTGATGAGATGGACACGTTTGTTTGGAGGTCATGTTTACTATGTGAGGAGTTGGAGGATGAGCACGAGTAGCTGATGTATTGTCGACAGGCTTGCTATTTGTTCAGGAGGTGGATAGATACTATTGAGAGATACTTTCTAGTGTAGGTACTCAGACAGTTTGGACTGCCACAGGGGTTTCCAGTCAGAGAGGTGACACATGCGAGGACTCGACAGGAGGTAGGGGAATGGGATGCAGAGATTCTAGTGGCTACAGCATTGACAGAGTTGTGAGGACTTGTCCTAGTGAGATGGGACTAGGATTCAGGATTGGCAAATCCAGGGACACTACCAGAGTATGATAGGTACTGGCAGACACACAGGCTAGTGAGGCTGACTACACCAGGGGTGGCAGGGGTAGTGGGGGAGGTATTAGTCCTAGGTGTGGAGTCAAGGATGAGGTGACAGGCCAGAGAGGCCAAACAGCAGGTAGGTGGGGAGGCTAAAGGCTCAGAGGTAGATGCAGAGATGGTGGAGGCAGAGGACTTGGTCGTAGAGACTAATTTATAGAGGGCTGAGTGACTACTACAGGAGGAGATAGCCCGGAGGACACGATTAGAGCTCTGGATGGTGCAGTTGAGGAGAGATAGGGATGCAGCGAGGGTAGAGGTGAGACAGGCCGAGGCCCTAGCATAGGTGCAGACACAAGTAGCAACAACAACACAGACAACCTTGGCACATGCATAGGCATAGTTCCAGATCTAGGCATAGGCACAAGAATAGGCGGCACCCGCACCAGCAGGGGACGATGGGCAGTTAGCCTAGGTGATTAGAGAGAGAGATGCAGAGACACAGCTATGGTTGATAGTAGAGGCCACACTACAAAGAGTGAGGGGGGAGAGAGATGAGGCACGCCGTGCACTGGGTGCTGATCAGAGGACATTATCTAGTGAGCTTGTCTGGGTGTAGGGAGAGCTAGTGTTGGCAGGCAGAGAGGCCGAGTACTACAGGGGTCTCTATGTCGGCGTGGTACCAGTAGCTTAGCAGGCACCGAGTTACAGAGAGAGGAGCAGGTTCGGAGCAACCGGGTCACGCAGGATAGGGCAATCACTATCCTTAGTTAGAGGACCCTTTGTGCCGCCAAGGGGAGGAGGACCAGCAAGGGGAGGAGGACCATCAGGGGGACCTACACCGAGCACAGGTGGGGGATAGGGGCCATAGCAAGAGGGCAACTCTACCCACTAGAGCATGGATATTTGTACACTATATCATTTTTGTATCATTGTTGAATCATTATGGACACTTGTATATTTTGAGGGCTCTTGATAGCCTTGATGTACTTATATTGATGTATACATATGGACTATTGATGTAGACACTGACATTTTTATATTTTGATGACCTTCACATGATATATATGATGACAAATTCTGTGTACTGATGTTCATACTTTTGTGTATGCACTTCGTGATGATATGAATGTGATGATATGTATGCATGATTATGGATTTATGCGATGATGCATGTTGCTTATATGATGCCTATAGATGTATGACATATGATGACATGATGCGTATAGATGTATGATTCTATGACTTGCGATATCTAACATGTGGGTTTTGCAGATATGCACAAGAGAGAAGAAAAGTAGAGATGGAAGAGAGACTGTTGATCAATCAATGCTTTGAAACGATATAAGGTCTTGAGGGTAAATGGATGAGAAAAATGATGAGCTTGTTGCATTGGTTTCACATTTGTATATAAAGAGCAATCCTTATTTTTGATATAGCACGTGGATAGTTCACCACCATGGTATAAAAGACCAATGTACTGTAATATTCAAGTGTGTGGATGTTGACTCTACAGGCAAGCAGTTTGAAATTAGATCCCTTAGACATAAAATAACCTTGTTGGTACATGTGAATGAGCCATAGTCTTTGAACATAAAATAAACTTAAATACATGTAAATGCAAGAAGAATATTAATATGTAAGATGCTAGGTCGTAAAAACACAAGATAACTATGATGTTAAGAAAGATAGTAAATATCATTCCTCAAACACGGCACACAAAAGCAATGACTATGCCCCCAATCTGTACTGCATTGTAACATACCAAGATTATAGATAAATCAAGGTAGCCTTGAATAGGTAATGGACAAAGGAACAAAAGATAAACCATAAAACAAATTGATTGACTTACAAAGTAAACATACAGGCAACATATTCTCTTGCCAAAGAGGTTGCTCAGGATTGATTGGATAGGAAAGATAACAGCCTTATTGTAGGGGCTATGTGTCCGTTAAAGGGGGCTATCTACCTAAAAAGACAATGTCACGCTGTAGGAAATGCTACATGTCGCATGAGATGTGTGTGTTGGTCTCAACAATGGAACATTTGATAGAAGACAAGCTTGTGGATCTGGTGCTTTGGTTAAGCCAGAATTATCCAATGTTGGCAATTGATACGCAGGACAGTACATGACTCTTGAAGTAAGATGCTTTGCTTTAGGTTTGCTAAGAACTTTTGCTTTGAAAGGATGCGCTAGCTTGTTGTTTTGCTCCTTGAGCTAGTCAAGTCGAGGTGAATGGATTTTGATAAAAGGAAGACTAGAAAGGTGGAATGCTAATGGATTGAGACGGGTGAAGAATGATGAATCGTATGTGCCTAAGCACTAGATATATCCTTCATATTCCAGACTACCTACATACCCTGTATCTACGAGATCAAGACACATTACGAGGAAAGATGATAATATGTAGTTCTGGATAGAGTGATGAGATGTGTCAAGGTGAAAGGGGGAGATCTTAGGTACCTGAGTACTGGAAACTTCCTTCGTATCCAAACTACCTACATACTCATATCCATGGGATCAAGGTACCTTAAGATTGAGAAGAGATAATATGTAGTTTTGGTTGGTGTCATGATGTAGGAAAAAGTGTTGAGAAGATAACAGCCCTATTGTAGGAGCAATGTGTCTATTAAAGGGTGTTATCTACGGAACGGAGAAAAGATTGAAGCGTTTTGTGAACCATGTACAAGGAACCCCTCCTAGACCTAGGTTAAGGAAAGAGTTGCTCCCATTCCAGTAGAGGATTTTGCATGGATGATTGATGAAGAAGACATAGAAATTTTTGACCTAGGGCAAGACAGTGATAACTACTGACATAGATCAAGACGTGGGATGACGAGGATGAACACTGACAAATTTCCAAGCTATACTAGATAGGGAGATGGAAATGTAAACAAGGTCAATGGTTTTATTATGGATGGATGGATGAAGATTGTTGTGAAATGGATATGGAATGGACAGGACTCGATAGATGATGGATGTTGACTCTACACATAGCGCCTGTTTGCCAAGTTTTCACTATGGTACTTATCGAA
Source organism: Cunninghamia lanceolata (assembly GCA_027924645.1). Classification (NCBI taxonomy): domain Eukaryota; kingdom Viridiplantae; phylum Streptophyta; class Pinopsida; order Cupressales; family Cupressaceae; genus Cunninghamia; species Cunninghamia lanceolata. The sequence goes on along the minus strand of BSBN01000499.1, from coordinate 7,745,399 downwards.
GGCACCCATTTGCCAAGTTTTCACCAGAGGACGAATTATTTTGTTTTGTTGTGTTTTTTTTTTGGAATATTCTGAGGATCGGGCATAGAACTACTTGAGATGAACACTATTAAGTGGCTCATCTAGAGGAATTTCATCAGGTGTAGCTAAATTATAAGCTCCTGATCCATATGCTGCTATGACAATAAAGGGACCCAACCAGTTAGGTTCAAACTTGCCCTTCCTTTCTCGGTCTACTTGTGTTCTCTGATTCTCTTTGAGTACAAGATCACCAACTTGAAACTATCTTTCTTTGATCTTTTTGTTGTAATTACGCCAGAGGTTGTTTTGATAGACATGGAGATGATTAAGTGTGACAAGGCACCTTTCATGTAGTAGTTCTAACTCAGCTAATCTGGAAGTGCGATACTCCTCTCCGTCGATCAGGTCCTGCATGGATACTCTGAGGGATGGGATCTCGACCTCAATAGGTAGGATGGCTTCAGAGCCATAGACCAAGGCATAGGGCATGGCACCAGTTGGTGTTCTGATACTAGTGCGGTAGGCCCATAGGGCAGGATTGAGTTGTAAGTGCCAATCACAACTAGCTTCATTAATCATTTTCTTGAGGATTTTGAGAATGGTTTTGTTGGAAGCCTCAGCTTGGCCATTGCTCTATGGATAGTAGGGAGTTGAAAAGTGATGTTGGATATTGTATTATGTGCATAAGACACAGACATCTTGATTCTTGAATGGTCTCCCATTATCAGTGACAATGGCTTGGGGGATACCATATCGGCAAATGAGGTAGTTAAGGATAAACTTGGCTATTTGCTTACTGGTGATATAGGTAATGGGAATGGCTTCAACCCACTTCGTGAAGTACTCAGTGGCAGTAATTATAAATTTGTGGCCATTGGATGAGGATGGGTGGATTTGTCCTACAAGGTCAAGACCCCATTGGGAAAAAGGCCATGGAGTTGTAACAGGTTGTAGTTCATGAGCTGGTGCATGAATTAAATCTCCATGCTACTGGCATTGTAGACACTTCTTAACAAACTGTAAAGCATCATGCTCTATTGTAGGCCAGTAGTAACCTGTTCTGAGTATCTTCTTAGCGAGATTAGAACTGGTAGAATGTGCGCCACAGACACCTTCATGTATGTCTCATAAGGTAGCTTCGGCTTCTTCCACGTTAAGACATCGTAAGAGGATACCATCGAGACTCTGGCGATATAGTGTATCACCCAGAATGGTGTAACGGGAGGATTGACGGATAAACGTTTTGTGTTAGGTGGATGATAGTTCAGAGGGAAAGGTGTTGTTTTTCAGGTATTCATAGATATCTTCGTACCATGGGGAATTGGGACTGTGAAGAGTGAAATATGGATTAATCAATCAACATAATAAACCCAATAAACTAATGAAATCTGAAGATAAAACAGAGAAGATACTTACACCTTTTACCTTGCGTCTTCCAAATTCACCTATCTATTCTTGATCTTGATAAATGTGAAGCCCTCAAAAGTGTATGCTCCCTTTCTTGTTGAAGATGACAAGGATAGAATGGCTATGATACTTTCTTGTATTTGAAGATGAACTTCAAACACAAATAAGAGTGGATGGTAGTGAAGTGCTATGTAAGATGAGGTGCCAAAGGTACGTTTGTGTTTCTGTAGCATAAGTTTGCTCAAACGATGGATTATGAAATGAAGAAGGAGAAGGTTGTATTTATAGAGTTGTGTGGAAGAAGATCAATGGTTGAGAAGAAATGAAGAGATCAACGGAGGAGGATTGTTGAGGAACATGCAACAAATGGAAGAAAGACATGTGTCATTCGAAAAGTAGCTTTGTTGAGTTAACTACTCTGTTGATGAGGATGAGTTTTGATTTTCTTAAATTAGAATTTATTTTTCTAATTTAAGAACAAGTTTGCTTTAAAGATGTTTTAAAACTATTTTTGCTTTTGAAACTCAGCTTTTGCTTTTGTATGACAAGAGGAATTTTATTTTTAGAAGATAAGAAAGATTTTTGAGAAGATAAGAAAGCATAATTAAACAAATGAATTTATTTAATTATTTGTGGATAAATTTGAAGAAAAGAAAGAAAATTAAATAAATAGATTTATTTAATTCATTTTTAGAAGATTTAGAAGATAAGAAAGCAAATTAATTAAATAAATTTATTTAATTTACTTGCACATGATTTTGGAATAATAAATAAAATATTTAAATATATTTTATTTTGTGGAGATTTAATTTAAATAAATTTGCATTTTATTTAAATTTAGAAGAATGGATGATTTAATTAATTAATTAAAACTATTTAATTATTTTAGAAGAATAAGGTTAATGTAGATGAAATTAATTAAATAAATAAAATTTATTTAATTAAATGGGAGGAAGTGAATCAAATAAATAAATAAATTTATTTATTTTTTTGATAGAGGACTATGAAGATGAAATAAATATTTAAAATATTTATTTAAGTAGAGTCGTGTCATTTTTAGGTGTATACATTTTACCCCTCTTTGATGCAATGTGTTTTATCACGTTGTTTCAAAGAATAAGATTGTTTGAAAATGATACATGCCCCAGTTTGCCCCTGGTACAAGTTTAACGACAGGATGCCCCCTCGGGAGATTGGATGGGGAGAAGGTAGAAGGCGTGAGACAGACAATCTCATGATGAGATACGTGGATAGGAGAAGAAATGGTTGGATGTAGAGGAAAGAGGTGAATGATACGTGATGCAAGATAAAATGATAACACACACAAGCAAGTAAGCAAGTATGCACAAATGATACAAGAACAAACAAGGTATTGCCTGGTGCAGGGCACCTACAAGCATTTTGATAGCATTTTTGAAAAGTTGAGGTTCTTATTTAGTATGTTTGTAATAAGGCTTTCTAGCCATGATTGTAAGGTCCACTTTGTATGGTCACGAAGTTTGGGGTAACCATATAAGCCTCAAATCATTCTTAGTCCATTTGGACCCTAGTTGTGTCACTTAGGCCTAGTAGACCTAATGATGGTTTTTTTTTAGTCTATTTAGTAGTTTTGGTATTTTAGCATGTTTTAGAGAGTATGGTGGTTGTTTGGGCTCCATTGGACAAGCTAAACCAATCGAGATCCTTGTGTTAGTGCAAAATGCCATAGTGTCAAATGGTGTCAATGTTGTCATGACACATTTGGGCGGTTGCAACTCACTTTGGATAGTTCAAACTATTTTTGGGAGTTGCCTACCAACTTGGATTAGTTGATAATGTTGTCATCTTACTCCAGTATGGGGGAGAAGATTCTGTACAATGATTTGGGCACAAAAATCAATAAAACTAACTATTTTTTTGAAGAAATCCTGTTGTTGTATGGCCTGTACGGATTGGCAAAGTGGGTCAATGTGGTTTTTCTGAAACTAGTTTGAGTTTGGATTCCAATGCACCAAGTTTGAAGTCTTGAAGTGATTTGAGTAGAAAGATATTGCATTTTGTATTCAGACTGGTCTAAAACCCTCATTCCTAGGGTTTGTCATACAAAATTCACCCTAGAATGCATTCTAATTGATGAAACTTCATGCCACTCAGTGAAATGCAGGCTAGGGATGTATACTACATGATTCCAAAAGCATTTTGTTGGAAAAGACAGTCTTCGCCTTGTGGAATGATGCCCTAGGTCAAATATCTCTATGTATTTGACTAAAATTATGCAATTTGGTGATGTAATTGACAAAATCCTGATAAGGTGAATGAATGGATGGTGGTTTTGAGATGTTTGGGTGTTGTGAAAGTGATCCAGGTTCCTGTCTTAGGTTTATGAGCCCAATTTAGACCACTTGCTTTGTAACCTAGACCTAAATTGATCAATTAGGCCTAGAGACTAGTGGGTGTGTTGAGTTGCTGGAGTAGAGTTGGAAATGGAGGCTTGGAGGTTTGTTGAAGTTCCCTAAAGGGTACTTGAATCCACCATTTTTTTGCCTGGCTCTTAAGGGTTTTGTCAAGTTGTGTAGTGAAAACCAGATTAGGAGGGCTAGTAGCCTCACTTGGCCAAGTAAGGGTTGGAGAGTTGTGAGAAGTTGGGGATCAAACCAACTGTGGGGAAGGTGTTTGCAGACCTATCTTAAGGTGTGGAAGGAGTCTTGAAGGTTGGACAATAGCCTAGATAACAAATCCTTAATTTGCCATGGTTGTGACCTTGGTTGAATGAAGTAGTGAAGTGGGTGAGTGGGCAGAGAAGAATTCTGAGTTGCTTCCTTCGTGCCACTCTGCATCATTGCCCCTGTCAAGCGGTAAACCAAGGATATAGATCGATGATGTCTGGTTTCAGGAATGAAACATGTCATATAAGACTCCGGGTCTGGTTTCAACAATGCAACATCCTATCTAAGACATTTGATATGATAACAATATATGACAGTGTTGTCATGGCGGGGAATGATATATCCCTAGAGAAACACGAAGGATAGTTATGACTAATTGATATGGTTTATGATAAGATTAGGATCAAGACCACTGATTGCGATTGGATAATTTGACAAGATTGGCTTGACTCGATTGGTATGGATTAAGGATAAACTTGCATTTTGATCACTTCTCAGATTGACAACTAGAACTGTTGATGAGAGATATGAAGACAAATAGAAATTTGATCGATAGAAGAATGACTCGATAGAAGAAATCACAAGCTTTTGTAAACATTGATTCACTACATTTTAGATCTTTATTGGATGGGATATGGGGAAATGCATTTGGATATGGATACGGATATGAGACACAATTGGATACATTATGGATATGGCTATGGATATGAACTGTAATTGGATATGGTATGGATATGGATATGGATATTTGTCATCTTGATATAGCAAGTATTTGGAAGTGCTTATTTCATCATTGGGCTTTATTATGTTGTAAGAAAATAGTAGCATCTAGGTATAATTAAACTGAGATGACCTAAGTATTCCTTACATGGATTTTGATATAGCAAGTTGATACAAGCATCTAGTCAAACTTGAATCTAGATGACCTGAGTACTTCTTGTGTTTCAATAGAAAAGGATTTGCCCTTTTTCATGTTCAAACTTTGGAGTCCTCAATGATCTTTTACTGATCATGTCATTAGACAAAAGTCGTTACATTACTAAAGTTTAATCCACAAATAGTAGACAAAGAAAAATATTATGCCCCCATCATAGCATCTCTAGCTTTTAGCATCCTTGAGTAGCATAGGAAGACACAATGACAAAAAATCAAGACCTTGTAAGTTAACCTATTCATAAAACATTCTTTGCATGAGATGTGTCTTTTTTCCATAATTGATATAGAATTAGGTTGAGTGTGTCGGTATGGTGCACTTCTTTTGCTTTGGATAGGTTGATGTTTTGGGTCAAGAATTTTGTTTAGGAGCTCCGCTTTGCTGCTCTTGTCTAGTGAAAGGTATCACAGTCCTTTATTGGTATCCTCTTAGAACATGCGGAATTCAAGAATCCAAATCCGTAACTAGGTCGAGAAGTTGCCCCTAGTTTAGACAAGGATCGATTTATTATGTGTGAGACGACAACAGACATGGGGAGACAAACCCTAAGGGACTGACCTAGTGCCTCGAGGGCTCATTGCTAAATGGCCTTGCCTATGTGATAACTCAGAGGTGACATAGTTTAGGGTGAACTTGATGGACCTGAGACTTAGGCGATGGAAAAGTGGTGTGGACTCAGATTGACAGAAGGACCAAATATGGGACAGACGGGACAATGGAGTGGAGTGAAGGGGAGCCTCGGGGATGCATTAAGAATGGTCTTGCCTACGTGATAACTTAGAGGTGACGTAGTTTGACAATGATTCAAAGGACTAGTTCAAGATGAATGATATGGTGGACATGAGAGATATGAAGACATAACAGATGGAGGAAGTGGTTTGTCGCAAATAGCGCCTATTTACCAGGTTTTCACCACTTGCTTTTATTTGCATGGAAGCTAAAAGTACACATGACACCTGTTTGCCAGGTTTTCATCATGGTACCTATCCAAGGTGCATGTTTGCTAGGTTTTCACTAGAGGACAATTTTTTTGTTATTTTCCTATTTTTTTTATTTTTTTGTTCTGTTTTTGACATTTTTCAATTTTTTTGGATTTTTTCAGGACTCCCTTACATTGGGGTTTTCAGGTATAGAACTTGCGGAGGTGCATGCTATTGATAGGATCATCAAATAGTTCACTTTTAGATGTAGCCAATTGATATGCCCCTGATCCATAGGCTACAATGATGACATAGGGACCCAACTAGTTAGGTTTGAACTTGCCTTTCTTTTCTCTATCTTGGTGATTTCTGGGATTTTCTCTGAGAACTAGGTCACCAACTTGGAATACTTAGGGCTTTACCCTGTGGTTATAACTTTTGGACATTCGTTGCTGATATGTTTTTAGGTGGTTAAAGGCATGTTGCCTTCTCTCTTCGAGCAGCTCTAATTCTTGAAGTCTGGACGCTTTGTACTCTTCATCAAATATAAGGCCTTTTAACAAAACTCGCAAGGATAGAATCTCGACTTCAATGGGCAAGATAGCTTTAGATCCATAGACTAGGGAGTATGGTGTTGCATCTGTGGGTGTGCAGATGCTTGTACGGTAGGCCCACATCGTGGGATTCAGTTGGACATGCCAATCGTGGCCGGCATCATTGACAGTCTTCTTTAGGATTTTCAGTATAGTTTTATTTGATGCCTCAGCCTGGCCATTGCCTTGGGGGTAATAGGGGGTTGAAAAGTGGTGCTGGATATGGAATTTCTCACATAGTTCCCTAACATCCTAATTTTTGAAGGGTCATCCATTATCTGTGATAATAGACAAAGGGATACCATAGTGACAAATGATATAGTTCAGGATAAACGAGGCAATCTGCTTGCCTGTGATATTGGCTAAAGGCACAGCTTCAATCCACTTCGTGAAGTACTTAGTGGTAGTGATTATGAATTTATGGCCGCTGGAGGAAGAAGGGTGAATCTTGCCCACTAAGTCAAGTCCCCACTCACAGAAAGGCCAAGGACTCGTTAATGGCTACAGCTCCTGTGCTGGTGCATGTATCAGGTTCCCATGGATTTGGCACTTTTTGCACTTCTTTACAAAATGATAGGAGTCTTGTTCCATAGTTGGCTAGTAGTATCCCATGCATATGAGTTTCTTGGCTAGGGTAGGGCCACTAGAGTGGGTCTCACATATACCATCGTACACTTCACTCAGGGCAGTTTGATATTCCTCACTATTGAGACATCTAAGGAGAGTGCCATCAAGACCTCTGTGATATAGGGTATTGGCGACAATGGCATACCGGGATGCCTAACGGATAAAGGTTCATTTCTGGTTACTAGAGAGATCAGGTGGGAGGGTATTTTCTTTAAGATAGGAAAATATTTTTCCGTAGAGGGGGGAATCAGCTCCAACAATGTGGCAAATGATATGGGATTCAGGGGTGTCATATGCAGGACAGGCTACTGGCTCTACCAAGAACTCATAATGTGATTGATTATTTGGAATATCGAGGAGAGATGCAATCATGGCCATGGTGTCTGTAGCTTTGTTCTCAATCCTTGGTATATGTTCAAAAGAGATCTTGACAAAGTATTCTTTGAATTCATCTACCATTCTCTTGTAAGGGATCAATTTCTCATCTTTTGTTTGGTAGTCGTCATTCACTTGATTTATGACTAGTTGTGAATCACCATACACCTAAAGTTCTTTGATATTCCATTCAACTACTAGCTTGATACCAATGACAAGGGCTTCATACTCTGCCATGTTGTTAGTGCAGGGAAACATTAATCTATATGATTTAGGAATGGTGTCTCCATTAGGTGTGATCAATAAGATGCCTGCCCCCAATCCATGCTGGGTGTGTGAGCCATTGAAGTACATTTTCCAGATTGTTGTGGTTATGTGAAAGATAGATTCATTTGGAAACTCAAAGCTCAAAGGGTTACCATTCGTTAGAGGTGCATCTGCCAGTTGATCTGCAAGTACTTGGCCCTTGATTGCTTTCCTGTCTACATATTTGATATTGAACTCGCTAAGAAGCATGACCCATTTGGACAATCTACCTGTTAAGGCTGCCTTGTTGAGTTGGTACTTAAGTGGGTCAATCTTTGCTACCAGTTTGACAGAATGTGATAACATGTAATGTCTCCACTTTTGGGAGGCAAAGACCACTGCTAGACATGCTCTTTCAATTGGTGTGTATTGTAGTTCATACCCAATGAGTGTTCGACTGATATGATAGATTGCTTGTTCTTTCTCGTCATAGTTTTCTATGCAAGGAGAGCTTCCAAAGCTATTGGTGTGGCCAAGATATACAGTAGCAGCAGTTTACCTTGAATCGGTGGCATCAATACAGGTGGCTTCATGAGATATTCTTTTAACTGCTGAAATGCCTGCTCACATGAATCATTCCATTTGAAAGGGACATTCTTGTGTAGAAGGTGAGAAAATGGGTGGCACTTGTCTGCCAATTGAGAAATGAACCTTCTGATAGATTGTAGTTTTCCTTGTAGAGATCTTAGCTGAGTGAGATTCTTAGGGGGTGGTATTTCCATAATGGCCTTCACTTTGGCTGGGTCGACTTTGATTCCATTTGCAGACACTATGTATCCCAGTAGCTTTTCTGAGGTTACTCCAAATACGCACTTCTTTGGATTGAGGCACACGTTAAACTTTTTCAGTCTTGTGAATATTTTGTCCAGTACTGCCAAGTGTCCTTCTCTTGTAAGTGATTTTGCCAAAATGTCATCAACGTAGTCTTCCATTATAGTGTGCATCATGTCATGGAAGATCATGGTCATGGCTCTCTGATATGTTGCCCCATAATTTTTTAGACCAAATGGCATGACACACCAACAGTAGGTGCCCCAAAGGACATGTAAATGCAGTCTTGTGCTGATCTTCAAGTGCAATCTTTATTTGGTTATATCTAGAAAAACCATCCATTAGTGATAGCATAGTGTGCCCTGCCATGAGATCTACAATCATGTCTATGTTTGGCAATGGGAAATCATCTTTCAGACAAGCTTTGTTCAATTCCCTGAAGTCATTACATATTCAGACTCTGCCATCTAGTTTAGCCACTGGTACTATGTTCAAAACCCATTCTGGATAGTCTATAGGTCTGATGAATCTGACATCCAATAGTTTCTTCAGCTCTTCTTTTACCATGAGGGCCACATGTGGGTGCATCTTTCTGAGCTTTTGCTTAACTAGTTTAGCTTCTAGAGCCAAAGATAAATGATGCATTATAAGATTTGGATCTAGCCTTGGCATGTCTGCATATGTCCAAGAAAAGTTGATTTGTTTTCATTTGAAGAAGTTGGTAAATGCTAGTTTTTCTTGTTATGTGGGAGCCTTTGCCATGTGGACTATTCTGGGGTTATCACCTGTGCTAACGTTGATCGCTTCTGCTAGTTCTATCAAGATTAAGGATCTCTCCTAATGTGTAAGATTGGGTAGAGAGTCAAGCCTTTCATCCTTCTGTGCCTCAGAGAGGTTTTCACCATTGGATACATCTTTATTTTTACTATTTTCATGATCTAACACTACCGCAGAACAGTTTTCACCATTAGATCTTTCTTTCATTTTGACATTTTTTAGACTGAAAGGCTTGGGACTCTCTCCAAAATAGGCCTTATCATTGAGTTGTATAGCATAGCTAGCTCTATGGTCTCCTATGGGTATATGATCTCTAAGTTCAAGATAGTCTATGATGGCTTCATCGTTCTCAAAGGTATCAAGCTCAGGGGTAGTGCCTTGTAGGTCCTAATCTATGAGTTTGGGGTACACCAAAGGTAGGGGGTCATTGGGTTGATTCATTTCAATGGTGTTGATGGTTAGGATAGAGTTATTAAAAGCACGGATGAAGTCTACGATGGTACTCTCTATTAGTGGATCTCTCAGGGGAGGTATCATTCTTTCCTCATGATTTTCACTATCATTATTATGTGGGATGGACTCTAGCAGCCTAGCCCTTGGACATTGTCTCTCATTTGCAGGGGTTGGGTCATACTCGTGGACAATGTCGATATCCTCTTTTGTCACAAGATAGCTCTGATAGACTATCCCACTCATATTCATTTGAATCAGTTTCACTCCCATGGCGCAGTTGCATTTGTTGAATTTGCTCCACCAAATTGCTAGTAGATGTTTATGGTTGTTTACCTTTATTCTTATTTTCCTTATTGTTTCTTGATGCTCCGGTATATCCTAGCCCCGTAGTGTCTCAGGATGTCAAGGTTAGAGGTTGTATGGGTTTAATGATACCATCCTTTCTTGAGCCTAGTGGATTGTGTCCTTCATATCCCATTCTTTGTAACATTTGGAAACCTTGTCCATATTGTGCAGTTTGTATAGTGGGATGGTCATGTTGTGTCGATGAACTGCCTTCATCTTGTATAACCATTGAAGGATATCTTTCTCATCACTCTCATCTTCGAGGCTTCCCCATTTGATGAATGATCCTTTGGTATCTTTATCTGCTTTAGGTTTGCTCAGAGTAGGTCTCCCATATGATCTTGGAGATAGGGGGAATTGTGCCAAGCAGAGATATTGGGAAATTGTGTATTCACCCAAACCCTTATCTTTGAGATTGAGTTTAGGTTGAGAAGCTTCTAAAGTGGAAGAAAGTGAAGTTGGTTCAATGCGAGATGAGGATGAAGTAGAAGCGTGGTTATGTGGGATCACAACTTCAGGTTTTGATTGGATCGAGTTGCAGTACTAAAATGGATTGGGGTCGCCTTGTATAGTGATCTCTTGACCTTAATAGGGGAACTTGATACACTGATGATATGTTGAAGGTACTTCTTTTAAAGCATAAATCCATGGTCTCCCAAGAAGGATGTTATACGCTAGATCCATATCAAGTACTTGGCATGCAACATCTTTTACTACAGGTCCCACTCTGATCGGCAAAGTAACAATTCCCTTAGAAGTTCTCTCCTCCTCATCGTAGGCTTTGATAGTTATTTTCTTTTTTGGATCTATTAGGATTAGCTTTAAGGTGCAAATATTCAAACCAGCCCCTCCATCGATTAGGACCCTCTTTATCTTGTGTTTGTGTATGAAGGCTTCGATATGAAGAGAGGTGTTATGGGGTTGAGTTATTGACATATCATCCTTTTCAATGAATGATAGGGAATGAGGCAAGGTTATGTGACTGACCATGGTTTGGAACTGCTCTTCAGCAAGGTTCATGGGAACGGAGGCTTCCGCTAAGGCTTTGTCAAGAATTGCCCTATGAGATGAGGATAGACGCAACAATTCCAGGATGGAGATGTGTGCAGATGTCTTATGTAGCTGATCAAAGATACTGTATTGATTAGCTGAAGTGGTGGAGGCTCCTCTAAGAGTGACTCTATTACTGCGAGTGGTGACATTGCAATCTAGATCCTTGTTAATAGTGATCACATTGATGTGTGAATCACCTTCTAAGATATGGTTAACAACATAGTCAAAGCCGATGTTTGTGTAATTTGCGTTGTTAGAGCCACCATTGTTTTTGTTGGAAGGTCCTCCCTACTCATAGTTGGGAAGAGGATCCTTGAATGCCTAATGATCAATGTTAGAGGTATGTCCATCAATGGATATCTTGTTTTGTTTGATCAAGTCTTGGATCATGTGTTTGAGTGATATACAATCATTGGTTTTGTGCCCCCTATTTCGATGAAACTCACATAAGTCATTGTCATTCCACCAATGAGGTTTGACCTTAAGTTCATACTCCCGTGCAGTTGGAAATGTTATGATCTTGTTTGTAACTAGCTTCCATAGGGCAGTTTCCAATGATTCACCCAAGGGTGTGAACTTTCTCCTAGGTTGAAAGTTGGTAAACCGTGATTCAGTATTCCTTGGTTTATTTTGTGGGGGGTTGTATTGAGGAGCCGATAAATCAAAAATCAGTTGTTTAGGTGCCACATTCTTGGCATCCACCACCCCATCATTCACGATGTTTTTTTTTTCATCTAGAATCTTGGTTTGTCATTGTTAGTGTTGGTACTAGGAGTGTCTTTATATATCTTGATTTGACCTTTGGCAATTAGAGCTTTTTCAATGATGAGACCCATCTCAATGACCTTGTTAAAGGAAGTAGGACATTAGATTTGTATTTGATAGCTCAGGTCAGTTTGTAGGTTGTGCACGAACATCTCCAACATTTATTTTTTAGGAATTTGGTGGAGACACTTGCTTGCTAACTGTCTCCATCTTTGTAAGAAGGTGACAAAAGATTCCCCACCTTTTTGATTGGTGTTACAAAGATCCAATATTGAGGTGTCATGCTTAATATTGTAAGAGAAGTGGGTGACAAATTTGTCAACAAGTTCATTGAATGTTTTAATGCCAGGTGGTAGTCTAGAAAACCACTCCATGGCTTGTCCTCCCAAGCTTCGTGGAAATAGTCACATAAGGTAAGTGTCATTATGTGCGACCTCTAGGCAAGCAGTGTTGAATTCCCTGATATGGTCTCTTGGATCACCCTTTCCTCGATATTTATCAAATTTTGGTACCTCAAATTTTGAGGGGAAAGGAATCATGATTAGGGACCTATCAAAAGGATATGGTGAAATATCCTCTAGGGTGTAATGTTTTGTCAATGCCCCTATATTCATGTCTGCAAACTCTTGTTGTAAAGCTTGGATTCATTGGTTCATTAGACTTAGGGCATCCATAGCATCAGTGTTTGTTTTGCTTTTGTCTGAAGGTGTTTCTTCATGTCTACTTCGCTCAGGGTTTCTTTCTTCCTCACTTTATTTTAGAGCCTCTACATCATAATCTATAGGGAGCTTGACTCCTAGACTTGCTAGGTGTAAAAAGAATTTGGTAGGGTCTTAGGGAAGTACCCCTTCTAATAGGCATTGAAATTTTGGGTCATGCTATGATTGAAGGATCTCTTCCATAGAAATTTCTTCATCACCTTCGTGAGTGTTTGGAATAATTTTCTTAGCCATTTCAATCTATTTTTATTTTTGAGATCGTGTTAAGACCATGCAAGAGGCGACTAGAGATGGGATGAAGTGAAAATTTGAGCAAGGTGCTAGAATGTGACAAGATTTTAACAAGGTTCTTCTTAGATCTAAGTGGTGTCAAACAAAGTTGGATGAACAAAACTATATTCGAAGCAAGGATGATAGAAATCTGTTTGCTTGATTTGACTTAGTCTAGCCCAATCCACTAGTGGAGTTCCGATAGAGAAGGATAAGTGATCCTTGATAGAGGAGACTCACTATGTTTTGTTTGAGATGTGATGGTGATCAAGAAGAGCTTGGTTCTAACCTTGTTGGATTTTGGAAGAACTTTGGCAAGATTTTGGATGAAAAGTAGTTATGATGTGGAAGAAGAAAGAAATGGTTGGATTTGCACGATCTTAATTAGATTTTGAAAAACTGAGTTAGGTTTGAAAATGGTTTTTGAAAAGTTTTTGACAGTTTTGCTCTTGGAAGGTACTGAATTTGCTTTCTAGTTCAAATGCACAGTAGTTTAAATATGCCACAATAGAGTGCAGAAGTGCCACAAGTTGTATCAAATGCACCACTCTGGTCTTTGTTCAAATGTGCCGCGACAGATATCAAATGCGCTAAAAGTCTCAGCAAATGTGCCGCTAGTCGGGGCAAATGTGCAATTCTGGTTTTTGCTTGGTTTTTTCACAGTTCTTTGGAATGTTTTTCAAGATTTTCCTATTTTTGGTTTGAAAACTTGGTGTTTTTGAGAAATTGATTTCAATTATGGCACAGACACAGCAAACACATAGAAGTTTTCATGATTTTTATATTTTGTTATTTTTTTGTATTTTTGGACTATTTTGACTCAAAAACAAGTACACCCTAGGCTGGATAGGACAATATTTGTTGAATCCTCTAGCTGTGCACACTCAAAGTGTGTAGCTCCATGATCTAGTAGCACTGACTCCCCTCCACGGCACTCACTTCTCACGCATACTAGATCCGGGTTTCCTTAGGCTCGTACCCCCACTGAACCTTAGGATTGTCCCTGCTACCTCTACTAAGAGTCACATGAATCAAGGCTGCTTCAAGAGCTCCGCCCTTTGCATCAACAAATAGGGGTTTTTGGCTTGCTACACAATTGGTTCATAGTCAGGGCAACCGTTCAAGTGGTTACATGTGCGGTGGCACTACTCTCCATTATGGAGTCTCCCAGCCTCTAAGGGTTACGCCTTAGAGGGTTTTGGGGGAGGTTCGCTGTCAGTGTAACACAATAGCACTCGTTGCAGGAGGTTTTCACCTCAAGCACAATTTATTTTAAGTGCCTTGGTAGGGCTTGGTTTTAGCCTGTTACCACTCAGGGTCGTTCCCACTTGGATAGGTGTGCATCCAAGGGTAGGCCCCCCTAAAGGTTAAACAAATGGAATGACAAGTCTGGCGTTCTGGTCACCTAGTTAAGGGGAGAGCATAAGCCTATTGTCATTCACAATCATAGAATACACTGATTAATCCAAACCTAGTTAAAAGTAGAAAAACTAAATGGGCTATTCTACTTGTGCACTCACACAGTTGTTAACTTTGAAGTGTTTAAGACATAGCAATTTTTATTCCCATTTGTTGAGATAGCAATAATCTAACTAAAGAAGATAGCAATATGTAGATATAGAAATGGTTCAATTTACTTTCTTCCTAGTTAAGGGCTATGTGAAATTTGCATGCATGCACTTGTTTACTTTTCCCCTAATTAGTCTAAATGAACTAAACAAAGCAGCTAAATGATCTAATCCAGCCACTAATCCTACAAAACAGATGTTAGCTCAAACAAAAAATCAGATGCAAGGCCTAAAGCTACAATGTAAAACAGAAGCACCACAATGCAATCTGAATGTGCTGAAACAGATATTGCATGCAGTGTTACACAGATGCACTGAGATAGGAGTCAAAAGCACCAGAATAGGATGCAAATGCGTTAAATGAGTAAATGCACCATAAAACAGAGTATAAGTGCCATCTAGAGAGGTATATGCACCATTGTACAAAAGTGTTGGAACAATGAATATGAGCACCGAAATAGAGTACGTATGTGTAGGATGACCGTAGGCATCGAAACAGAGGGCAGAAGTGCCATCTAGGAGTGTGGATGCGCCAAATGACCGTAAGCACCGAAGCAGAGGACAGAAGCATTAGTTTAAAGGTTGAATGCATCAGAGTATGAATGCACCATAACAAGAGTTAAATGCGCTGAATCAAAGGGTGTATGCACCGAACAAACCTATCAACAACCTGTATGACACCTGTACGGAACCTGTCTACATTAAAACTCAGATTTGTGATTAGAAAAAGGGGCGAGGGCCCCACGGTGGGTGCCAAAATGTGAATTAATCAATCGGTATAATAAACCCAATAAACTAATGAAATCTGAAAATAAAAAGATATATTTAAAGTAAAACAGAGAAGATACTTACACCTTTTACCTTGCGTCTTCCATTATTCACCTATCTGTTCTTGATCTTGATAAATGTGAAGCCCTCAGAAGCGTATGCTCCCTTGCTTGTTGAAGATGACAAGGACATAATGGCTATGATACTTGCTTGTATTTGAAGATGAACTTCAAACACAAATAAGAGTGGATGGTAGTGAAGTGCTATGTGAGATGGGGTGCCAAAGGTGTGCTTGTGTTTCTATAGCATAAGTTTGCTCAAACGATGGATTATGAAATGAAGAAGGAGAAGGTTGTATTGATAGAGTTGTGTGGAAGAAGATCAATGGTTGAGAAGAAACGAGATCAACGGAGGAGGATTATTGAGGAACGTGCAACAAATGGAAGAAAGACATGTGTCATTCGAAAAGCAGCTTTGTTGAGTTAACTACTCTGTTGATGAGGATGAGTTTTGATTTTCTTAAATTAGAATTTATTTTTCTAATTTAAGAGAAAGTTTGCTTTAAAGATGCTTTAAAACTATTTTTGCTTTTGTAACTCATCTTTTGCTTTTGTATGACGAGAAATTTTATTTTTAGAAGATAAGAAAGATTTTTGAGAAAATAAGAAAGCATAATTAAATAAATGAATTTATTTATTTATTTGTGGATAAATTTGAAGAAAAGAAAGCAAATTAAATAAATAAATTTATTTAATTCATTTTAGAAGATTTAGAAGATAAGAAAGTAAATTAAATAAATAAATTTATTTAATTTACTTACAAATGATTTTGGAATAATAAATAAAATATTTAAATATATTTTATTTTGTGGAGATTTAATTTAAACAAATTTGCATTTTATTTAAATTTAGAAGAATGGATGATTTAATTAAATAATTAAAACTATTTACTTATTCTAGAAGAATAAGGTTAATGTAGATGAAATTAATTAAATAAACAGAATTTATTTAATTAAATGGGAGGAAGTGAATCAAATAAATAAATAAATTTATTTATTTATTGATAGAGGGCTATGAAGATGAAATAAATATTTAAAATATTTATTTAAGTAGAGTCATGTCATTTTTAGGTGTATACAGGGACGAACAAGTTCGCAGATGATTTTAGTAACTGGAATGTCGACGGCGAGTATCAATAGTTGCTTGATCAAGAATTCACATTTCTGTGTATTAGGAGGCATGTCTATAAGTGACCTACAGAAGCCATAGAATCTGCATCCTTGTTATGCTCTCTTGGAATTTGCTCAAATGTGATGCTAGAAAAGTGTGGTTTGTAGGCATCCACTAGTTACTTGTAGGGGACCAACTTTTCATCTTTTGTTTGGTACTCATCTGTGACTTGTCGAATGACTAGTTGTGAGTCTCCATATACCTATAATTTTGTGATGTCCCATTGAACTGCTATATTGAGACCTATGAGGAGTGCTTCATACTCGGCAATGTTGTTGGTGCAAGGGAATGCAAGCCGATATGACTTAGGAATATAGTCATTTTGAGGTGTGATGAACAAGATGTCGGCCCCTGATCCATGTTGTGTGTAGGAACTGTTAAAGTACAACTTCCACATTATTAAGTTGGAAAGAGTGAAGAGATTCTCGTCTGGAAAGTTTGCTACCATAGGGTGTGTATCTATCATTGGTGCTTCTGTTAGTTGATTTGCTAGGGCTTATCCTTTGATTGCTTTACGATCCACATACTCAATGTCAAACTCACTAAAGATCATGACCCATTTAGCTAATCTGCCTCTAAGAGTTACTTTTGCTAGTAGATATTTCAATGGATCAATTTTGGCTATAAGATTTGTGTGTTGGTTTAACATGTAATGTTGCAACTTTTGGGAAGCGAACACTACTACTAAACAAGCTCTTTCCATCGGTGAATAATTGAGTTCATATCCCACCAAGGTTCTACTAATATAATAAATTGCATGCTCTTTTCTTGATTCATCATTTTGTGCTAGAAGAGCCCCAAGGGCCAAAGTTGTAGTTGAGATGTATAATATCAAAGGTTTATCAACAACTAGTGGAACCAATACAGGAGGTGTAGCTAGATACTCTTTGAGCTGATCAAATGCTCCTTGACACTTATCATCCCATCAGAATGAGACATCCTTTCGGAGCAAGTGTTGAAATGGTTGACATTTATCTACTAGCTATGAGATGAACCGCCTAATGGATTGCAACCTTCCCTGAAGGCTCCTTAATGCTTTGAGGTTCTTTGGTGGAGGCATCTCCACTATAGCCTTGACTTTTATGGGGTCTACTTCGATGCCTCTACGAGATACAATGTATCCCAACAGTTTTCCTGATGTTACACCAAAGACACACTTATTTGGATTGAGGCGCACTTGATATTTCTCGAGCTGGTCAAAGATCTATCCTAGAACTTGTATGTGATCTACCCTAGAGGATTTAGCTAGTATGTCGTCCACATAGTCCTCCATGATTTGATGAAATAGATCATGGAATATCACTGTCATTGCTCATTAATAAGTTGCCCTTGTATTCTTTAGACCAAATGGCATGACACACCAACAATAGTTACCCCACAGACAAGTAAAGGTTGTTTTATGTTGATCTTCTTCTACTATCCTTATCTGATTATAGCCTGAGAATCCATCCATTAGAGTAAGCATTTTGTGACCTACTGTTAAGTTGACTATAATATCAATCTTCGGCAATGGAAAGTCATCTTTGGGACATGCTTTGTTAAGATCTCTAAAATCATTACACATGCAGATGCACCCATTAGGTTTAGACACAGGTACGATGTTTGGTACCCAGTCTGAATAGTCAATAGGTCAGATGAACTTTGTAACTAACAACTTCTGTATTTCCATTTTTACTAAGAGAGCTATCTGTGGGTGCACCTTCCTTAGCTTTTGCTTCATAGGTTTAACTTTTGGATCAACTGTGAGATAGTGAACTACTAGCTTAGGGTCTAACCCTGGCATATCTGCATAGGTCCACGCAAAATTGATGGTTCTTTGTAAGAAAAATGTGTTAAGATTCCTGTGCTCTGTTTCTGATAATGACGCTGCCAGGAATGTGGTCTTTGGATTTTGTTCTGTGCCAAGGTTTATCTCTGTAGAATCTTCAACTAGGAGAGTTGACTTCTCTTGATACTTAGATGGTAGGGGAAGGTCAAATCCTCCATCCTCAGGTGCCACAATTGGGTTTTCACCTTTGGATACGTCCTTTGTTTTTACTATTTTGTGATCGGGAAGTGCCACAGTGTGGTTTTCACCTAGAGATCTTTCCTTATTTTTACTCTTGTGACTGGAGGATTTGGCCTTCTCACCAAAATAAGTTGTTGGCTCTAGTTCCATCACAAAACCTACTTTATGATCGCTAAGAGGGATACCCTCCCAGAGTCCCATGAACTCAGCTATACCTTCATCATTTTGAAATACATCTATAACAGGGGACCCTTGTTGGTCCCAATCGATAAGTTCAGGGTAGACAAGTGTTACTTTCTGGGTGTTTGTGGTGGATGTTAGTGATATGGAGGATACCATAAATACAGAGGATTCTATAAATAGGTCAGTCATATGGAGGGAAGAGTCATCGATGGTATCCTCATTAGACGTTGAATCTACTAGATAAGTTTCAGCTACCTTGTCGAGTATGCCCTCGATGTCCAAGGCACATGGTACCTTTCTACCAAATCCTAACCCCTTCTTTTGAGTTGCTTTGTTACACTAATGGGCTCCATTGTTCCTTGATTATGTTTCCCAAGGCCACCTTTGGCTTTATAGCCTATGTTTTTTACTATCCTTAAGCCATTGCCATATTGCTTGACTGGTATTGTGACTGGTTCTTTCTCCTTATAGAGCCAAGAAAAAATGTCTTCGATAGTTTCCTCTTCCAATAATTTTCCCTGTTGGAATTGGGTTAAAGATGCTGGGGGAGGAATAGCTACTTTTTTAGTAACTTTGGCAATGGGTGGTTGGCCATAAGATTTAGAAGATAAAGGCATCTTCCCTACACAACAAGATTTTGAGATATCATAGGTTCCAAAGCCTATATCCCAGATGTGAGCTTTGATTTCAGGAAGAGGGTTAGGTTCACTTGTAGAGGCTTATGTCAGATTTTTAGGATTGACATACAGTGGGGATTCAAGGGCTTTGTCATTTTGAGGCACTTGGTTTCAATTCTTATAACTACCTTGCAAGACACGACATAATTCAAAAGGATTGGGGTCTTCTGGGATAGTTATCTCCATACCATTGAATGGGAATTTGAGAGACCGATGGTACGTTGAGGGGATAGGTTTCATTGCATGGATCCATGGCGGCCTAGGATAATGTTGTAAGGTAACTTAATGTCAAGAACTTAGCACCTGGTTTCAAGCATGACATGGCCCAATTGTATAGGCAAATGAATAACACCTTCTAAACAATGTTCAGCATCATCATACCCTTTGATTGTAATACTTTGATCAGTGTTGACATGATCCTTAGAGTATCTCAATTGCTTCAGTAACTTTAAAGAACAGATGTTGAG
The DNA here is from genome assembly GCA_027924645.1 of Cunninghamia lanceolata. NCBI lineage: Eukaryota > Viridiplantae > Streptophyta > Pinopsida > Cupressales > Cupressaceae > Cunninghamia > Cunninghamia lanceolata. Next base: position 7,725,518 of record BSBN01000499.1, on the reverse strand, counting down.
ACCAGCACCACCAGCTATGAGTATGCGTTTGATTTTACGTTGATGGATGAGAATCTCAATATGATATCCCAGTGATCAGACCCCTTACATATCATCGCTGGGAGAGGGGGGAGCTGTATGCATTTCTATATGAAGGAGTCATCACACACTGGAGGCTAGGATCTATTAGCCACTGGAGGCAATAGATCGACGAGATGGACATGTTTGTTTGGAGGCCATGGTTACTATGCGAGGAGTGGGAGGATGAGCATGAGCAGCTGATGTATTGTCGACAGGCTCACTATTTGTTCAGGAGGTGGACAGACACTATCCATATGATCCTATCGTAGAGTCTCGAGACATCTGCCCACCAAATCTTGCCATCATCTATCCTCAGGTCATTTGTGTAGAATACCTCTACTAGGCCCACCTCACCTCATGCTGGGTCAAAGTCAACTCGCTCCCCGTCAATCTAAATCCTAAGGATGTGATACACATCCTCCAGTGTCACTGTAGCTTCCCCCATCAGAAATTGAAACAAACATGTCTCACTATGGAATCTCTCCATGATTGCTGCCACTAGGGCAAGATTCACCCTAATGTATGTCAGATGCACCACATGTCATAATCCTGCGTGCTCTAGGAATGCATCCTCCTCCCATTTCAGTTGTACCACCTCGTGTGCTATAAGGTGGTGTCACTCCCTTGACATCATTGGTGGCATCATCCTCTGCATCCACAAAACCACTTGTCAGACCTTTTTCAAAATTTCTCCATAGTCCTATCGACATCTATCCTATGTCGCAGGCCCTAGGACAAACTCTCCCCTTAGCTAAACTAGGGTAGTCAACCCTTTGATCAACCCTAACTATTGCATTCTTCTATACAAACCAAAGGTGCCTTGCTTTCCACAAGAACGCTACACTATCTTACCAAAAGTGCCATACTGTCTATGCAGACGTGCTGAGCTATCCTCTACCAGAGGTGACTTATTTTACAAGTGCACTTCACTATGCTTCCAACCGTGCCTCACAACACTACCAAGGGCGACACAATTTTCCTCCTCCCCTACCAACTGTACCTTTCTACCTATCCAACCACGCTGCATTTCCCTAGCGCCAAAAGTGCCTAAGACAACTACCAAGAGCGCTATACTACCCTGCAACACTTTTGGTTGACCTAACTACCTACCTAGACCTAGCCCTAAAACCACCCTAAAATGTCAAATTAAAATGAGGTTTTCAGACACTTATTGCTGCCAGAGCTCGTGCTGGCCTCCCGTACATCTGCACCAGCTCCGTCTGATGCATGTGCGCTGGTATTGGCATCCCTCCTTGCTATCAACTCCTTCCACTCAACTCTCACATCCTAACCATGGAGGCTCTACAATCTATTCTTAGCAACTCTTAGTGTGCAAATGAGGATTGTGGTCCCCATGGGACCTATTTATAGTACCCCTCACTCATTTTTTTCTCCCCCCCCATTTTTTTTCTTCTTCTCTGTTACCTTCTCGTGCAACCTTCTAGTCGAGCATCAACCCAGTCCTTCTATTGCTTCCCTATCTTTCTGCTTGAGGGGGCACATGCTGGGGTAACTACCCACACTGGGGCATCAAAAATTGTATCATGTCTTCAACAATCAATTTCTCTGACGCAACACTGTAAATCGCATCGCATCAAAGAGGGGCAAAATGTAGACACCCTAAAATGACCCTGTCATTGCACCACTTGCATTTAATCAAATCTGTCTAATCACCTACATTTCAAACATTAATTAAATAATCTAATTATTTAATTAATTTCAACAATTTCATCAAATTCTTCTAAATCTCCTAAATTCAACATTAATTAAATAAATCCTCTTTATTTAATTAATTTCAGCAAAATCAACCTTATTCTTCCAAAATTAAATAATGTTTATTATTTAATTAAATCATTATCCTCTTTCGAATTCAAATCCACATTAATTAATTAAATCTAATTAGTTAATTAATTCATCCAATTCTATCTTATCTACAATTAAATAATTCTACTTTATTTAATTAAATCAATTGTTCTTCTAAATTTAAATAAATCATGCAAATTTATTTAAATTGTCTCAATTCTCTAAAAATAAATAAAATCAAATATTTTATTTATAATCATCTGTTCCTCAAACATGCACAAACAATTAAATAAATTTATTTATTTTATTTTAGTTATCTTCCAATTCCTCTTAAAATATCTTGTTAACTCATGTGCACAATCAGTCTTATTTTTAGAACTCTAAAAAAGGCAAAATTACAAGTTGAGTTATCTATTCAATCAATCTTGTTTTAATCATATTTTACTAAAAATATCCTTATGGATTGACACATGTCATGTGCATATTCATCATGGTTATTTGTTTTATCTCCTCCATTGATTCTTCTGAATTATCTGGACCATTGATCGATCTTGTTTGAAACCTATATAAACCCCCCTCATCTCCTTCACAAATCCTCTTCAATCACTTATTCTCAGGCATCCTTTACATCGCTTTGAGCATACATCACATCGATTGAGCAACCTTACGATCTTTTGACATTGATCTTTGAGCACTTTGAGCACTTTACTTGCTTGTTGCAAACATGGTTTCGCAGCACCATTGAGCAATCCACATTCATCCAAAGGGAACAATACAAATCTCAGTAAAAGCTTTCATATTTCATTGATTTATTGGTAATGGATTTTATTTAGATTAGTTCTCTTTATGTTATGGGCTTTTGGTTTATTTAGTTTTGATTTAATCAATTTTCCTCATACACATTCTCATTGAAGACATATTTTTTAGAAACTTTGGCAATGAGTGGTTGGCCGTAAGATTTAGGGGATAAAGGCATCCACCCTACACAACAAGATTTTGAGATATCATAGGTTCCAAAGCCTATATCCCAGATGTGAGCTTTGATTTCAGGAAGAGGGTTTCAATGGTTCCTTGTACATGTGGATGCGCTATGAGGTACGAGATAGTGGGGGTGGTGCGAGATAAGAATGTAGGCTTTGAGATGGTTGAAGAAAAGAATTCGGGGGGGGAAAGCTAAAGTTCATTGGATTAAGTTGCAATTGCGGCATATAGCTTTGGGAAACTTGGTTTTGGGAGTGTTGCAGGTGGATAGGCAAGGTGTTGAAAAAGTTTAGTGTTGATGATCGTGTGGTGGAGGGACATAGGTAGATGTTTTTTGCGATGGCTGGGGTTGATTGAGGATGAGCGTAGAAGAATGTTGTGGTTGGGATTCTATGACCCTAGTTGGTTGAGAGACATGAAGGTTTGATGATATAGGAGGTGGTATTTGTTGAGACCTATTGTGTGGTTAAACAACATGCCCCATTTTGACTTGGCAAAATAGGGACCCAACTTTTTTACTGCTTTGGCTTGTGTTGTTTTTCTGCTTTTTGGTGGTCTAGTAAAAGTAAGTCAGGTAAGTAACACTGCATAAGAGGGTGGATAGGTCCCCATGATGAGGTTAGTTGTCAAAGTTAGTATTTGATATCATTAACCTCATAGTTGGAAAGTGCATAAAATTCCATACAGGTTTCTCTTTTGGATCACCCCAAAATTCCTTAAGGGGAGTAAGTTATGATGAGTCAAAGTTCTAGTCAAACTTGATATTCTGGGGGGGTCATATTTCAAACATCAGTCACCTTGTGTAAGATCACCCTGATATAGGTTTATCACCTGATAATCATTTGGTTTGCAAAATCCGGATGTTAATTTTACGTGATAACTGTATCTATCCGTCAAACAACTTCATATATTTTGAGGGGGTCATATTTCAATATCACCTGATCTTACAAATATCACCCTATCGAAAAATATCACCCCAATGCCAATATGACGATTACATCATCTAAGCCCGATGAACAAAGGAAATCACCCTGATGGTGATGTCATCATTCTTTTTACCTCGTGGAGGTATGTATCCAATAATCACCCTTGTCAACAACATGACGGTGACGTCATTTTAATGCAACATTTAGATAAAGTCATATACACGCTAACGTCATCCTGATCTTTCAAAAGGGAGGTCATTTTATTTGTGGGGTCACATTTTAAACATCCCCTGATCTTAAAGTCATGACCCAGTATACACATGGTCAACCTTTGACCACATCACCTGATTCATTGGTGTTAGTTTTGCCGCTCAAAAGGTGGAAGGTCATGTTACACAGAGGGGGTCATATTTTGATATCACCTGATCTTCTAAAGATCACCCCCCTCATCTTGCTTCGTAACATTAAATGCACATAAATACAGTAGGTGGATTCCCATTGACTGTAAATAAGGTTCAAACACCTGGCAACATCCATGGATTTTGTGCATAAGATCAATGGTTTTAATTGATTTCACCCAGTTTTACCCTAATCTGCCCTATGGATGAATTTAAAGGTAAGTTTCCAAGGTCATTTTCATTTACCTTGCGAAAACCAAGAATTTATAGAGAGAGTCAAACCCTCATATGAGCTACCTGTGAACGGACAACAGCTTGCAGCATAACGGAATGGGTGATCATCAGTATTTGCTCCCTTTTTTTGGTAATCATCAACCTAATCCAAGAGAGAAGCATTATCAAGTAAGTAATTAAAAAATCCTCTTGTTGTCATTTTCTACATGTCTAGGTAGTATGACTTTTCTAGTTGTTTGAGTCTGTAAATAGGCATATCAAGATGAAGTAATGAATATTAAATGAAAAGTATGCATGATGCCGTAGACATAAAAGTTGTATGAATAAATATGAAAATTATGGTAAGACTAGTCATGTTTATTGTAGGAATCCATGGCTGACATCAGGAAGAATAGATCTGGAGCAAAATTTCTTAAGCTTGTGTACGTTCAGCCCAAAGGAATACAATTCAAATATGGCACCATCGGGGACACTCACCAAGGAGAAACAGATCTATGGAATGGTCATCCAGGATGCATGATGATAAAGATAATACCCTACTGGATACCATATATGTGTCAGGAATGTGGCATGTGGCCAAATTTCCCTATGCCATGGAAACCCTAGAATTGATAGTAGAATGTGCCAAAAATTATAACCCTCAGACAAGGCAGGTGGAGAAACATGGAAGAGTTTATGGAGACTTGTCAATTAAAGGGATCACGTCTACTTTCAATCTCCCAGTTGGAAGGTAGTTAGTGTGGATTTGCATAAACTGGAGATAGAGTATGAAAACAATAAGAAGAATGCCAGGAAGAGGATGTACTAGTGGAGGTCTAAGAACAACACCTACACTACCTCTACCAAATTGCCAGTGAATCTATACAAATTTGATTTTGATGATGAATATCAATACATGATTTCCCTACTCACCAGGATGACAGGCCAGCCACATGTTGGGAGTTTCAAGAATTGGATGTTTGGAATTTTCCAGATGGTCCTCTATACAGATAACAAGCCACTATGGGCCAAGGTCATCAGTGATGCATTAGATGAACAAATGAGCAACCTAGGAGGTCTGGAATGCTCATTCCACATGACTTCATATGTTGTTTATTCATGTGCCTACAAAGGAACATTTGATGCACTGACTACAGTTGGAAAGATTGGTGGTAGTGTAGATGATGCCCATATATGGAATCATTATCCTCAATTATAGAGAAGGAACTACCTCTTTGATTAAAAAATGGTGAATGGTGCATTTTCTATGCATCTGGTTAGAACTATGGAAGAGGATAGAACCAAAAGATTAAGCATGGAAGCTCAAGAAGTTATATACAAACATGGCGCCTGGTTCATCCAGTTTGCCACTTTCTCATATATCAGAATAGAAGGTTTTGAAGAACAACCCTTTATGCTGCCCAGGTACCCTACTATGTGGTAGTCCTGGTGGAATTTTTGAGATAAATATCTACCATACTGGATGCATATAAAGCACAGAAAAAGATTCCTCCAATACTATTTCCAGTATCTATGGGTTGGTACATGTGCCCTAATTCCCAGAGCATAAAGGATGTCATAGGGAGTTTGAACCTGATGTACCTACAACCATTTCCATTGGCTAGATCGTATGACTCCTATGGTAGAATGCAGAAAATAATGGGGAAGCCCATACATCAGAAGCACTTAGAAGATTTCTGGACTAATTGTGAGGACGAGGCCAAAGTAAGAAGAAGAAAATATCAAAGGCCCACTTTAAATCAGATAAGGACATTTGACTGCATCCCAGTGCCTACTCAGTTAAGGAAGGATGATGGCAAAACCATGTGAAATGAATATGAAGATAAGGTGTATAATGACACCATCTCAGCCCTTGACCTAACACAGCCTGAAGACATTTCCTTGGATCAGTTTACAGGTGGGGTGTTGCAGTTAACCCAATCATGGGTAAATGAATAGATAAATACACTGAAGAGGAGAGGTGTAGCCATTATAGTGGATAATAAGAGGAAAAGGCAAGAGATTCCTGATGAGGAATATGATGACTTTCTTGGTGAGAAAAGAAAATCTAACGGAGAAAGACTGCCTCCTCCAAAACAAAGGAAAGGACCCCCCAGAGCAAAGAAGACTAATAATGAACCTAAGGGGGTGATAATTGAGAGAATTGCCATACTAGTTGAAGGTGCATCTACATCAAGATAGGCATCAGCCTCATCTTCACAACCTTTGATGGATAAACCAAAAACAAAAAGAATCTTGAGGCCAACTGAAAATACTGTAGAAGTATAGGATGAGAACCAAGCCTCACAATAGAATGTGGAGGAGGACATCCCTCTTGAGGAAGAACTGATAAGTAAAGAGCCTACAGGTGATGACCCTATGATGGTCACCAAGAAGAGGAAGGTAGTATCCCTAATCTCACCACCCAAAAAACTGAGAACACATATGAGGGGTGAGATCAGGACAGACCCTATAGTACTAAGGGGAGCTGGCAGTGAAGTGTTTAGGAAGAAATGCAACATAATGTGCCACTTCTGACTATCATCCAATTTAAGACTGAGAAAGTTGAGGAGCAAGCAAAAGAAGCCTCTAGGGCAGGTCAAGGTGGTGCTTTCTCTTTGGAAGACACCATTGACCTATCAGATGATGAGGTGGTGCAAAACGTAGCTTCTCAGCAGATGGAAACCCTTTCTTATAGTACCCGCAGGACCCCACATGGGACCCCATCAACACAGATGGTAGTATTAGAAAAGTTGAAACAAACAAAGCAAACAGAGAAAGAAAATAGCCTAGAAAGGGTGAAAATAGCCTAGAAAGGGTGGCCCAACAAATAGAGCTGGACAAGTTGGTAGATCAGGCACCTAGCCCTGCAGTGATAGACTTGACATATAGGGAGGATGTAAATCCCAAAGATAAAGAAGGTGAACCTAATGTAATAGAAAAGGTTGAAGAAGTCAAGCAGACAGAAGTAGAGAGTGATACTCTGGATATAGGCCAGCAACAGTGAGAGATGCTTGATGAGCCAAAGGTTGTTGAAGTCCAACAAAAGGCCGAAGGTGATAAAGACACATCAGGTGATGATGCCATTTGGACTCAACATACCACAGGAGATAAAGATACATTAGGTCTTGAGGACCTTAAGATGCCAGAGGTCAATATATTAGGTGTGGAACAAAATGTAGCCCAAGATCAGGGTGATGCACCAGGATTAGACAAAGACATCCACAAATGCCAATACACCTCAAGGTGAGGAAAATACTAAGGTGGATGAGACACAGAAGGAGGAGGTGTAGGATTGAGCTTAGGATCATCGTGTAGATACAACACAAGATCCTCCCCCACAAAAAGAAGCCCACCAAGAGGAAGAAATAGAACAAGATCCCCCTCATGAGGAACATCATGCGGAAGAAATAAGGAAATCACCCTCTCCACTTAGAACAAAAACATACACCGGAGAACAAAGTGAACATGATGATGATAAAACACAACAAGGATCTAGAGATGAAGTACCTCAGTGGCTTGAAAAGGAGATAGGTACGGAACAAGGCCTTGAAGTTCAAGAATTTGATGTTTCAACCTTGTTTGCAGAGACAATCATGAAGCCGAAGAGGAAAGCCAATTGACCTCGGCTATCAAAAGAGATCCTGCTATAGGCAGAAGGACTGCCTAAGTAGCACTTCTGATTCTTGAAAAGGAGAAGGGTAAGATCACCCTGGAAGAGTTCCAAATCACCATAGTTGATTTGGGCTTTGCCAATGAAGACCAAGAGGGTCAAGAGGGGAAAGATATCATTGATTCTTTAACACAAAGGGTAAAGAAAGAAAAGGAGAAAAATAAATAGCATAAAGAGCACATTGCTCAGCTGCATTCATATATAAAGGGGTTGATTAACCCTGATAGTACACCAATTGATCAAGAAGTCCCATTGACTGTCATCTCCCAGGAGGAAGTTAATAAATTTGACTCCATGAAGCATGAATCAAACACCATGAGGAAGTGGATGCTATCAGCCCTCATAGGAGCTGAAGAAGTATTGAGAACCTCTTTACAGAGATGGAATTCTTTGAGCACTTTGAAGAAGAAAGTGGATAAAATGCAAAATGAAATGGGAAAGAGATCATTCCAGCTTGAAAAAGCCTTAGGTGCTCTAAGTGAAATAAAGAGGATTGATCCTCAAGTCCTGATAAATAATCAGGTATTAAATAACAACATTGCCTTGCTAGTAGAAATATGGTATGAGGATATCAGGTTTGAATGTGATATCCTGAAGAAGTGCAGTGGCAAGTCAAGGGATATCAGTATAAAGCTGCACAATATGATGACATATGAAGTAGAGATATTGGAAGCATTGGAAGGAAAAGAAGAGGGGAAAATTGAAAACCAAGATGCAGATTTCACCATCAAGGTACTGCATGATAATTTCTAGCCAATGGCTGAAGATCCCATCACCCACCTAATAGAAGATGAGATGAATAAGATCATGAGGATCAAAGTCAAGGTGGAAAATTACAAGGAGAATTTAAATAACAGAAAATGCAAGTTAGAGGCACTAAAAGATAAAGTTCAAGTTCACAAGCATGCTATCGCAAAAGATAAAACCCAAGATGGTAGAGAAGTAGACAAAATAGTATAGGCCTATGAAAATATCAAGACGACAGTAAAGGTCCATATACAGGAGGATATTCATTAGGGTGATAGTGATACAAAGAGTGATGATCATGATGATCATGATGAAGAAGAAGAATCCAAAGAATGAAAGGAAGATGCATCCCCAAAAAAACATATGCATTAGGTACTTATAAGATAATAAGTCACCTAGATGGTTGCCAGCTAGTAACCTATGCCACAATGGATAGTTGACTAAGTCAAGGAAGGAATATCTACCATTGATTTTAATAGATAAATCCTGACTGAAGGTCATTTGTAACCGCTCCCTCACCTTATTCTATAAAAGGTGCAGGGATGCCATATTTTAGACATTCGGAAGCTTAATTAAAATTTGATTGCTGAAATATCAGGACTTATTTCAAAGTTGTTGTAAACATACATGTTTTGCATACTTAATGAAAGAGAAGACCATTTGATTACAAATCATCATAAATCCTAAGTAATCTATGTTTGAGATCTTGATACATGCTTTGATTAGCTACGTCCTTTGGAGTGCTTATCAGTCTGCATGTGTTGTTTTCATTCCTAATCCTTTAAAGTTAACTTCATTTGTATCTAGCTGTGGAACATCCTGGTGAAAATATGGTTTGATTTCTTGTCTTCATGACTGCATCTAGTGTGTATGTGGTTCAATAGCTAGAGATTCACCAAAATTTGAAGTATTCTTTTAAATTTCTTTCAATTCCATAATAATTCACTATCACAATTGCAAATAATAGATAATCAGAAGCAAATAACATGAAATATGCTGACATCTCGTAGACAATTGGAAATACATAGCATATTTAGAGTTAAAGCATGTTAAATTGATAAATATCATGCAAAGATTTAAGTATAGACAAATTATTTGAAGAAATATATGGGTAGTGTAACCTTTCTGTGTAGCACACTTGCAAGAAATAGAATTTACTGATCAACGTAAAGCCCCTTGAAATGGAAAAAAATAACACACATCAATCACTAAGTAATGTCAGTAGATTATGAACTAATTAACAGATACTTGGGATCATGAATTCTTTGAATTCATCATATCTTTCAAGATAAATAAAGGTTGTTGTGTAACTTTTATTTCATATTTGCTTATGACTAACATCATGATCAACATAAATTGGCGCTAGAAGAAGGGCCTACTCATCATTAGTAGGTTTTTTCTGATTTGATGATGCAGATAGTAAGGTAACACTCAAACACCTCTAAATTTCAAATCATATGTAGAGATTTGTTGTTCTAAGTTTGTGCATGCTAATCCTTTGTGAAGGTTTCAAAATTGAGCATAAATATTACAAGCTTTGTGGTCGATCATCGTGAATTTGCAAAGATAATCTCTATTTCAGGTAAATTTTCTAAAGCTTTGAGGTAATCTACTTTAGAAACCTGATATCCAGTTGTATGTGTCACGAGGCCTCAATATCATCTCATATTTGCATCATTCATGCAAATATTCCGTAAATATCCAGTCAATCTCACTTTCTGACCATAAATACAGCCTTGGCTAGAAAGTTTCAACAGATCTTTACAGTAATTCAGCCAATTTTCCTTAAACTTAAGAAATCCTAGCTCTCAGGCTAAATACCAGGACCTGATCCAGTGGACTCTTTGAAGAATTACCTGTCAAGGGATTTAGACCTAGAACTATAGACATTCATCACACTCCTGGTTCTAGTGCATCAGGAGCCTCAACAGAATGTTCTCTTGTAACTCCTATCAACTTACAAACACCTATAGGATCACCTGTCACACCTCAGGTCCAACCTCCACTTGTTACACCTTAGGTTCAACCTCCACTAGTTGCAATGTCATTCTTTGTAGTAGAATCACCTTTGACATTCAATGCATATCATGCTTTTCCAAAGAATCCAAATAAAATTTGTCCTAAGTATCATCCATATCAGGATGCTGATGATCACATCAGAACTTTCAAGGAAGCTTGTTGTAGGGTTTGAATTGAGCATCAAGACGTTGTATGTAGGTTATTTCCATTTTCCTTAGGGGAAGAGGCCTATAACTAGTATATTAGTCTTGGTCAGGGTTTAGTCAGTTCATGGGCTACCTTGGAGAAAGCCTTTAAGGATAGGTTCAAAATACTTATAGATCCTTCAATGAATTATCATTTATTTGCCATAATCAAACAATTTGAAGGAGAACCTATTTCTAACTTCAATCCTAGGTTCCAGAAGATGCTATCTAAGTTAGTTGCCCCTTATGTTGTAGTAGATGAAGCTTCTAGGAGCATATATTACTCAGCCCTGGATCCTTTAACTTCCATGTTTATCAGGAGAGCACATCCTGGTGTCACAACTTTGATAGGAGCTTTCCAAGAAGCTATCAAAGTCAGTCAGAAGTTAGTTTCTACTCCAACATTAAACATTGCATTTCCCACACTTCATAGTTATTCTACATATCCTACCCAACAACAGCCTAATGGAGCCATGATACCTCCAGCTATGATGCCTAGTCCTTTACAGATACCTCCACTTAGTATCATGCTGTCTCCAAATGGAAATGGCCAGATGTTACAATATCCAGGACAAACACAAGTACCCCAGAGTGTAGATCAGTCCAATAATAATAAAAATGGAGCTTCCTTTTTTAAGCCCCAAATAGAGAATGTTGTGGCCAAGGTTTAGGAAGAGAAAGAGGAAATTAAGGAAATATCAGCATAGTTAAGAAAACTTACTACTGAGGTCACTCATCTGAGGAGTTAGAACTTCTATTCTCAACCAAATCAAAATAGAGGCTATGCTAATGACATACCTAATTATCCTGATAAGGGATACAACAATTACTACAATAATAATAATGACAACAATAATCCTCCTAGACAGCTTAGAGTGTGGAACACTAGGCCAAACATGTTGGCAAGAGACACTATATGGATTCATGATTGTTGTCATTGATGGCAACAAAGTTCATCTCACACATTTGTAGGACATGGTGTGTCTCTACTGGAAGTCAGAGTGAAGATTGTTGTGGTCCAGTAAACAAGAACAGAGCATGTGGCGAGGTCTAACAGATAGGTCCGGATCTCTTAGAGGAAGTATCTTGGTGAAGTACAGATTTGGGGAAGTCAAGAGGACTACCTTGAGTGATAGATTCCAAGGATTTAGCCTCCAATGATAGATGAGGAAAAAGATATGAATACTTGAGTATCAGGTTCCTGAATGACAGTGTGAACAGAGGAAGAACTGACTGACAGAACATCAGACTATTTTCCGGATGTGTTACTGATGATGGAAAAGGTTCTTAAGGCATAAGTTATGTTTGTCTGACATGATTGATGACTTCTACAAGTATATGCTTGATCCGCATTACTTGATGTGCAAGGATTCAGCTGATAAATCAAAATTAGTGAAAAGATTGACTATTCCGGGTGCCGACTAGAAAGGTGATGAAATTACTTGTGCAGATATATATACACGATGGATTTAGTTGTGAGATGTGTTGTTGTTGTCAGTGATGTGCGAATAAAAGTAGAAGAGAAAAGCAGAAGCAATAAGGAAGGTCTGATATGTGAAAGAAAGCAGCTTAAGAAAAGAGAAAAGATGAAGTGCAGCAAATCAGTGTACTGAGCCTAACTAGAACTGAACTCCAACATATGTAGATGCTCCCAATTAGTTCAAGTATTGTATAACACTCTTTTGTAGATAGTGAGTCTCTTATAGGTAGTGTGCCTCTTGTGAGCAGTGTGCTTGGGCAGTGAGCCCTAATTGGCAAGTGCCATTTTGTTTTTCTTATTCTTCTAACAGAGAATACAATCTTGGGTTAATCACCCCGTGGTTTTCTCCCTTAACAGGGTTTCCACATCAAAAATATTGTGTCATATGTATTTCCATTTCATGGTTATGTTTGCTTGTTTGAATTAATGCTGCATTGATTAATAAGAATGTTCATAAAGCAGAAATAATTAGGATAACTGATTCACCCCCCTCTCAATTATCAACAATTGGTATCAGAGCTAAGTTCCTCCTAACAGAGTCTAACAGCTTGAGGAAGATCTGGGAATCCAAATGGATGCATATGGTTTAAGGGAGCAACTCAAGACTGCCCTTAAGGATCTTGAACAGTCAAACTCTGAAGTTAATGAATTGAAGGAAAGACTCAAACAGGCTGATGATTTCATGTGAGAACTAAAAGACAAATTAAGTCTCTCTATGAAAAAGAAAAAGGAGCTGCTTCAGCAATTGGCAAGACAAGGTGAAGCTAATGATGCAAATGAAGAGCTGACTAAGAAAACCAAGTTATGTGAAAAGTTATCAAAAGAAATCATTATGGTAACACATGAAATGGAATTAGGAGTTATGAAGTTTACCCAAGAAGTTGAAGAGAAAAGAAAAACTGAAGATAATCTAAGACAATCTCTCAAGGAGAAATCAGAAGATTGCCACCAGATGGATAGAATCATCAGACATCTTGAATCTGATCTTGAAGATGCTAAAGATAATGAAGAAAAACTTGAGGATCAAATTGTCTCTCTCCAAAGGGATCTTCAAACAACAAATGAATATAAAGAGAAATTCAAGATAAGTTCTGTTCAACTTGAAGTTCTTCTTGGAAGTCAAAAAGGGGTAGATAACAAGTGTGGTTTGGGATATGAGAAGGAAGAAAGCTCCGGATCCAGTCAGAAGAATTTTGGATCAGAATATCCAAGAAACAGGCCTAGAAGACCTCCGGTAAGATAGCCTAATGCTCAAAGATATCCATCCTTTAATGGATACTGCCACAACTGCAATAACTTTGGTCATAAAGCTAATTAGTGCAGAAAGAGAATAAATCAGACTAATTCATCATTCTCCGGACAGTGTTTTAACTACAAAAATATGCAAATGAACAAATCATTCAATGGTAGATGCTTTGTATGCAATAGAATAGGTCATATGGCTAATCAATGGAGATCAAGAGGATATTAGTCAAATATGCAAAGAAATGTTGTTTGCCAAATCTGCAATAGATCCAGTCATAGTGCAAAATTTTGTAGAAGCAAGAATCAGGACGAAAGAGGTCCGGTATATCATAATCAAAATCAAGATAAGGGTAAACAAAAGGTGAATACGGATGAAGTCAAAAGTGAGATGAACAAGATTTGGGTAAAGAAAAGTACAGAGAATGTAGAGGTTAGATCCGCACCAGACTCTGGTGCTAATATTCCTTCCAAAAATTAAAAAGTGAGCTCTGGCTCAGGGGGAGACACAAAGAAAACCTTGTTCCCCTAGCCAGTCAATTGGTGCTGGAACAGGCACAAGAAGAGTTGCGGACTGAAGGGTTCATAAGGGTAACATCCAAACATACTGTGGTTAAGATTTGAAAGATCCGCAAGAAGTTTAAAGATTAGGATTGATCTGGTTCTTCAAGTTATCTGAATAAGGCAAAACCAGAATAGCTTAGGTCGAGCATTTATTGCAACCTGACATTAGGGTTTGCGGAGTAATATAAGGGTTTTCTCATTAACCACTTATTCATTCTACATTCAAGAAGAAATGAAAAGTGGAGCTCTGCATCAAAATTTCTCAAGCTCATCGAAGATCATTTGTAGAAGTCATTACACCAGAAATCAATCCGACCAACTCCGTGAAACTGAAAGGCGCAAAAGGTATTTTCTGTTTTCAATATCTCACTGTAAATCTTTTGATGATGGCTACTCTGAATATAGTAAAGATTTCTGATAGACCTCATCCCACATTTAAGAAACATCCATACAAATCCTTGGAGGTAGATCCCCTAGGTGCTTTTTCCAATATTCCACATGGCATTTTGCACACCGAAGATATTAGGGTTTACATACACGCAAATGTTGAAGAGTTTGGGGAATTCAAACTAAGAGATATCTATCACAAACAACTATTAGATGATTCATTTGAGCTCAAACCCCAATACAAGGGCCTTCGGAACAAGCACTTTGCACAATACTTACATTTCCCCTGTTTTACGGAGGATGAATGGGTTAGGTACATTTTGAGCAGAATACATGACAACTTTATGTGGTTAAATGGACCATTTAAAATCACTAAAGATGCCATCAGGGTAGTTACCGAATTACACTCATCTGGTGGGATTTCTGTTCTTAAATCTATAAAGAACCAAATTGTGAGTGAGGCTACCGGATCCAAGTTTGACAAAAGAGCAATGATAGTAGATGACATCACTGATCTGGATGTCAAGTTTGCCTCCATGATCATTGGATATAAGATATATCATTCTAGCAGAGAAAATTCTATACCTGGAACTGCCATCTATACCACTTATGAAATGCTAAGAAAGGATGCAGACTATGATCTTTGTCAACTTCTCTTAAACCAACTCTTGGAGAATCTGCAGAAAATCAAGAAAGATAAAAAGAATTCATTCAAGTATGGTGGATTAATATTGTGCTTATTCTTCTACTTTATGAATGAGTTTCCCAGATCTAGTGGCTGGGTATGGGAAAATGATAGACCAGTAGCTGTCCAAATCAGAGATTATTTGCATGGACTCGGTGATAACCAAGCACAAAATATAGCTCTGTGGGATATTTCAAAAAAATTTAGAACATGAAGCAAGCAAGAGAAAGGATTACCCAGTCTCTTGTTGAGAAATACAAAGACACAATTTGTTTTATGGTAGAAATTGATCAGTGCCTAATGGAGGTAGTAGAACCAAGAACTGTATGGATCATGCCCATGGGGTATGAAGTTGATGAACAAATTGTGGAGCTGCATGTTCAACACATGCTTAGTCAGCCTAAGGATCCAAAGGCAGAAAGGTTTGGAACCTTTGAAGAGCTGAGTGTAAAAGTTCATGTGGAACTCAGACAACCGGAAATGAAGAGGAAGGTAAGAAAAGAAGTTGAGGAAGTTGCAAAAAGCTTTGGCATCTCAAAGGAGGCACTTGATGCCAACAGGGAAAAGAGATAAAAGGCTGAGGAAGAGAACAAAGAGGCAGATAAGGGAAGCAAGGAAAATGCTCTAGTAGAAACATCAACCTAGACCAAATCATCAAAGAGATCTGCACCTGTCACAGCCAAAAGCTCAAAAACATCAAAACTAGAAGTCCAAGAATCCGGCAGAGGAGAGAAAAGATCAAAGACAAAAGCGAGAAGGGCTTATGCAAGTCAAAGAGATGAAGAGGAAATCGAATTAGATGAGGGGGTAAAGGAAATAAAGAAGCAGAAGAAGAAAGGATCCGGTAAACCTTCCATAGGACAAGACAAGGAAGAAATGGCAGAGGAATTTGTTGAAAAGCCCACCCTGTCTTTAGAAAGTGTAATAAAATCAGTCACTGTGGATGGAAACCTTCAACCAATGGTTGAATTTTATGATGATTACAATGAGGCTGACCAAAAGATCCTGCAGTAAGCTACAGTCAAGTACCTGAACATATATAATAAGGCTTTCATTGAAATTATCTCTCTTATTCCTAAGAGCCTAGAAAAGGAGTTAGAAATGAGAAAGACAAATGCCATGGCAAAAGACCTTGAGATCTGGGAACAGATAGCTATTCAGCTATATCCTTCAATTGATCCCAAGACAATGAACATGGTATTCAAAAACTGCAAGGATGAGTTCAAGAGCAAAGCAAGGATGAATCAACTTATGCTTGGTGAGACCGACAAGGTAGCCAAGGACACAGAAGAGATTCTTTGGAAAGCCTTCAAAAGATTTAATCTTTCTATTATAAAGGACTTGGGTACTGATCTCTCAACCACAAGTGTTGTAGGAGAGTCTTCTGAGAAAATAACAGAAGAAGTTATGAATACTGGTGCAGAAATAGCCAAGGACTTAGAATCCTTTGTTTCAGAAAAGGAAGAGGTTGCCCATGAAAAGAGGATGTCAGTGCAAAGGTTGTGCAAGGAGAGGAAGCTCCAAAAGATAGTTCAATAACTGCAGAAGAAAAGAAAAATTTGTCTCTAGCAAGAGACACTGCAGAATCAGTCAAGGACTTTTTGACAAAAGCAGCTATGGATATTGATGAACCAAATCTATTAAAAGGGCCTCTAGACTTTGACTCTCTATCTCTGGTGCAAACAATGAAGATAGCTTCATTTGCAAATGCGAAGGCCAAAGAAAAGCTACTGAAATCTCACATAGAAGACTATGAGCTTATAGAGGTAGCATTCGGAGTTTTGGAAAAGATCATGCCATCTTTTCAGAAGGATCCCTCAACATCCTCTTCCGGTAATCTCAAAACTCTAGTTAGCAGTGTTAATACACATTTTGATTCTCTAGAGAAGTTAGCTAAAGAAAAGGTCCGGAAGGAGTTTTTAGATAAAAGATTCTCAGAGGTACAAAGTTTGATCATTAATGATAGGAGAAATATGAATATTGGGATAAAAAGCTTAGAAAATGCTCTTAAGGATGGTGGTGAAGTATACAAATTTTGTATTTCCTGGTCCAAAGCAACAGTGGAAATGGAGAAGAAAATAAAAGAGCAAGAGGATAAACTACTGAGTTTGTCTCAAAGTTTTGATCCTCCCTCTTCATCCATAGTAAATCGAGAGTGTCAGGCTATTGCAATCACAAATGCAATAAAGAATTTTGAGAAGGAAAAGAAGAACATAATTAGCTGGATGGGTGAACTTAGAAGAATCATCATCCCTAAGTTAGAGGCCATGCATGAGGCCGTAAGTGATGCTCAGACTACCGCCCAAACCAATGATCCGACAGATCTTAAGAGGGAAGAAGCTTTTGCATTTTTTTGAGTGGTCACATCTCGATTTTGGATTGAATGAAGCAAAGTTGGGCTGTAGAACTCATCCAACTGAAAATAACTTTTGCAGACATACTGCAGTATATGTAAGTATTCCATATGTATATACTTATGCGGCCAAGTATAGTAAAATTTTTGAAAATTTTGGTATGCGAACCCTACCCTTTGCCATTGATGTCAAAGGGGGAGTGAGGAGCAGTAAAAAATGAGGAATCCAACTAAGGGGGAGCTCCGGAATATGTATATAAAAATAGAGCATCAGCCAAGGGGGAGCATAGTGTAAACACTTAGTCATTTTTCATTAAGTGTTGCCATCAATGCCAAAGGGGGAGATTGTTGGCAAGAGACACTATATGGATTCATGATTGTTGTCATTGATAGCAACAAAGTTCATCCCACACATCCGCAGGACATGGTGTGTCTCTACCGGAAGTCAGAGTGAAGATTGTTGTGGTCCGGGAAACAAGAATAGAGCATGTGGCGAGGTCTGACAGACAGGTCCGGATCTCTCAGAGGAAGTATCTGGGTGAAGTGCAGATTTGGGGAAGTCAAGAGGACTACCTTGAGTGATAGATTCCAAGGATTTAGCCTCCGGTGATAGATGAGGAAAAAGATATGAATACTTGAGTACCGGGTTCCTGAGTGACAGTGTGAACAGAGGAAGAACTGACTGACAGAACATTAGATTATTTTCCGGATGTGTTACTGATGATGGAAAAGGTTCTTAAGGAATAAGTTATGTTTGGCTGAGATGATTGATGACTTCTACAAGTATATGCCTGATCCGCATTACTTGATGTGCAAGGATTCAGCCGACAGATTAGAATTAGTGAAAAGATTGACTATTCCGGGTGCCAACTAGAAAGGTGATGAAATTACTTGTGCGGATATATATACACGATGGATTTAGTTGTGAGAGGTGTTGTTGTTGTCAGTGATGTGCGAATAAAAGTAGAAGAGTAGAGCAGAAGCAGTAAGGAAGGTCTGGTATGTGAAAGAAAGCAGAATAAGAAAAGAGAAAAGATGAAGTGCAGCAGATCAGTGTACTAAGCCTAACCAGAACTGAACTCCAGCATATGTAGATGCTCCCAATCAGTTCAAGTATTGTATAACACTCTTTTGTAGATAGTGAGTCTCTTGTAGGCAGTGTGCCTCTTGTGAGCAGTGTGCTTGGGCAGTGAGCCCTAATTGGCAAGTGCCATTTTGTTTTTCTTATTCTTCTAATAGAGAATACAATCTTGGGTTAATCACCCCATGGTTTTCTCCCTTAATAGGGTTTCCATGTCAAAAATATTGTGTCATATGTATTTACATTTCATGGTTATGTTTGCTTGTTTGAATTAATGCTGCATTGATTAATAAGAAAGTTCAAAAAGAAGAAATAATTAGGATAACTGATTCACCCCCCCTCTCAGTTATCAACAAAACAATGGTTCTTTACCATCACCCCTAGACAATCAGCCTCCTAGTGAATCCAAATAGACCACTAGAGTCAACCTTGCAGAGGCAGCCCTTACTAATTGGTGTAGGATACATAACACCAATGCTCATGCAGAGCTAGATTGTCCTCAATTCAGGATTGTTGCCAGTATATTCCAAACTAAAGTGTCCAATACTTCAGGTAATCCACCTCATGTAGAAGGAAATGAAATTGTCCCTTGTGGATATGATTCTACCTTAGTGCTAGAAAGTTTCATACATCATCCTCACCAGCAGACAGTGTCTTCTCACCAAGATTACACTTTGGCGTGTGAAGAGTCAGCCATGGCTTTTGAGTCTAATTATGTTTTTCTTTTTGAAGATGAAAATGAACCCTCAATTGAACATGAGGAGGTACATGCCTATCAACAACAATATCAAGGTAAGCATAATTACAACTTGAGGAATAATTCAAACAGACCTGCTGGTCAACCTTTGACCACATCCTTGCCTCCAAACAATTTCAACACACCTCTTGATCCGAAGGCAAGTAATAACCCTGGATTTCCCAAGGTTAATGCTCAGTACTTAGCATCACCGAATACAACACCAAAAGTTGCTAATCTGTCTCATGAATCTGATAAGTTGGTCACTTATCTGGCAGATGAAATGAAAAAGATTAAAATCAGACTGTCATTGTTAGAATTGCTTAAAACCCCTGTTATCAAGAAAACATTCATGAAATCATTAGATGATCCTACTCTGAAAGAGGATAGTCATACCTCAGGTTAGTCTAGTAGTAAAGATCATGCTACTAGGGATGTTAATGTCAAACACAAGGTGCCAGCTATTGTTCAAGCTATAGAGACCTCCCACATGACCCTGTACAGAGACAAGAGTGAGTCACCTCCTTTCCTCCTTACCAGAAGGATGTTCAATAAGAATTTACACAACTGTTTAGTAGATTCAAGAGCATCTACCAATGTGATGCCCCTGTCCATATAAAATGCTTTAGGGTTACATCCTACTAAATCATTAAAGAAAGGAACACAATTAGACAAAACAGAGGTGAGTGTGTAGGAGAACTAACTCACATTCATATGCAGCTAGCATTAGATCCTAGGATCTAGTACTATATTGATATTTAGGTAGTTGTTATACCTAATACCTATGGGATGTTACTCAATAGAGACTAGTCAAAAACCCTTAATGAATACATGTCAATTGATTTTAGTCATATGTTGTTTCCCTAGAAAGGGATACCAAATCAAATAAGAATAGATGTTGAGCCTCGCATGAAGCACATGATCACTGAATATAACAAAACCAACGAGATCATGTATGTGGATGTAGAACCTGGAGTTTACTCCATCAGACCCCAGACTGTTAGGATAGAATAAATCCTGATGTATGATGTTCATCATCATGATGATGACCTTCAGGATAACAAAATAATTGCAGAATCTGATTGTAATCCTGAAAATGAAAATGAGGTAGATCATTTCAAGAATTTTGAGATGCACTTATCTAAAGAGGTGAAATGATGTCAATTGTTAAAAATGCATGTTCATGATATTCTAATTGATGGATGGTGCAGGTTGCATAATGAATCACATTCTGAAAAAACCTGTGATGCCTGCATAGATATGATGGAGCTGGAACAAGCATATAGTGATGCATCAGCATCATCATCATCATCCATGGTGAGTTCTGTAGATAGTGATAGTGACACTGATTTTTGTTTATCTTCTGCAGAAATAGAGGAGTGCATACATCAAGATGAAGGTCATATTCAGATGACAAAGGAGATTCTGGTATGTAACAAGAGTAATGTTAAAAGAAACAAGAGAATCACCCTAGGGAGTGATTGTTTAGTAGAATCAGATTATGAGTTGTCTGATGAAGACAGAGGCAGCAATCTGTTCAAGTTTGAAGAGTTTTTATCAAAAGAGATTCAAAAGATGACACAGCAGCAAAGATCTCCACATGATGTCTTGATTGAAGGCTGGTGCAGGTTAAATCAAGCACCTCATTCAGAAACTGCTTGTTCATTGTGTGTGCATATTTTGAAAAGGTAGATGCTGCATAATCCAGAAGATTTTCCTTCTGATGGTAAAAAGAAAGAAGAAATATCAGCTTCACATAAGACAGATCAGGTGAAGTTTGAAAAAACTGAGATACCAAAATTAAAGTGGATATCAAATGGTGCTGCTGCCAGAGCCAAAAACAAAAAGGAAGGCCTAGATAAGCCTTTGGCTGAAGATAAGCCATGGATCCTTAGATTTGATGGATCCAAATCAAAACAAGGGACACGAGTAGGGGTAGATCTCATTGGTCCATCTGGAAAATCCTACTTAGCAGCATACATATTGCAATTCCCATGCACCAACAATGTGAGAGAGTATGAAGCTCTGATCCATGGGATATTGTCTGCACTTAAAAAGAAAGTGAAGATTCTACATGTCTATGGAGACTTAGAATTGGTTGTGAGATAGGTAAGAGGTATATACTCTTGCAATTATAAGAAACTGTCTAAT
The DNA here is from genome assembly GCA_027924645.1 of Cunninghamia lanceolata. Taxonomy (NCBI): domain Eukaryota; kingdom Viridiplantae; phylum Streptophyta; class Pinopsida; order Cupressales; family Cupressaceae; genus Cunninghamia; species Cunninghamia lanceolata. Next base: position 7,703,834 of record BSBN01000499.1, on the reverse strand, counting down.
TATAGAGATAGGGTGTGGGACTTGATAGAAGATTTTGATGCATTCAATATCACCTATGTACCCCAAGAACAAAATCATAGGGCAGATGCTTTAGCCAAGGCTACCAGCACTTTGGAACCACTGTCCATATCTGGTCTGAAAAGATTTTTAGTAGAATTAGTATCAGTGCCTTATGTGCCTGATAATGTAACCAACCTCCAAGTATTTGATGATGATCAGCATATTCTAGATTTCATTTCCAATAGGGATGTCTTTGATGCATAGATCATAGATGAGAGGAATGTGGAGGACCATGTCTAGGAAGAAGAAGAAATCCTAGAGTTTCCTAGTAATAAGATTCCTAAGGGAATGATAGAGCTAGAAATAGCATTTGATCTAGACAACATGCTAAAATAGAAGGATCTTCCAAAAGCAGATGGAGGACAGTACTTACAGGTTAACATTGGACAAGATGATGAAAAAAGAAATGTCCTGATCGAAAAAGTTTGTATGGAGGAAGAGTTGGAGGGAATAACCCAAGCTCTCAAAGATTACATCCATGTCATTGCCTGGGCTTATGATGAGTTAAAAACTTATGATACATCAATCATCACTCACATCATACCTCTAAAGCCAGATGTCAAGCCTTTTAGACAGAAACAAAGACCTGTCAATGCTTTACTGGAGCCTATCATTTTTGAGGAAGTTAAGAAACTGCTCAATGCCAGGATCATATTTCCTATGAGACATTCCACATGGGTGGCAAACTTGGTCCCAGTAAGAAAAAAGAATGGCGATATCAGATTATACATAGACTTTAGGAACTTAAACAGAGCTTCTGAGAAGGATAATTATCCTTTACCCTCTCTAGATGAGGTCCTACAAATTGTGAATGGTGCCAAGATGATGTCATTTCTAGACAGTTTTTCTGGTTATAACCAGGCGATGGTGGATAAAATAGACAGATTGAAAACTACATTCACCACAAAGTGGGGGATATTCGCCTACAGGCACATACCTTTTGGGTTAATAAACGCTGGAGCAAAGTTTCAGCGAGCGATGGACATAGCCTTTAGAGGCTTGATTGGTAAATGCATAGTCATATACATGGATGAATTAACAGTCTTCTCTAAAGAGAGAGGAAACCATGTAGAAGACCTCAGAAAGGTGCTAAAGAAATGTGAACAATACAGAATATCTCAAAACCCCAAGAAATGCATATTTGGGGTAACCACAGGGAAATTACTAGGTCACCTGATAACTAAAAATGGGATCATCATTGACCCTGGCAGAGTGGAATCCATCATGAAGATACAGCTTCCTAGAAGCAAGAAGGAGCTCAAATCTTACTTTGGTAAGATTAATTTTGTTAGAAAATTTATCGCTAGCTTTGCAGAAATTGTTAGACCCTTGAATGCCATGCTCAAGAAGGATACTAAAATCGAGTGGACACCTAAGGCTAGAGCTGCTTTTGAAGATATTAAAAAAACATATCTAATGCTCTAGTTTTGATCAGTCCAGATTACACCAAGGACTTTTACATTTACTCATTTGCTTCAGAGCATACATCTACAGTAGTGTTGACACAGAGAAATGAAGAAAAAGAAGAAAAGCCTATAGCCTTCATGAGCTACCCTTTCAAAGATGTAGAACTCAGATACATGGTTGTTGAAAGACAATCCCTTGCTTTGGTTTGAGTAGTTAAGAAGTTTAGGCATTATATCCTGAGAAGTAAAGTGATTGTTGTAGTACCTGATGCAATAGTAAAGATGTTATTAATACAAAGCGAACCAGGTGAGAAGAGAGCTAAATGGATCACTATCCTTCAAGAATATGAAATGGACATTACACCCATGAAGCTGGTGAGAGGATAGGCATTGAGCCAGATGATATCAGAGATTGATTCTAATATCATGAGTCAGTAGTATGTTATTAATGCAAAGGATGATGGAGAATGGTACTCAGACATTAGACACATCCTGATTACTAGAAGGTGTCCTTCAAGATTACAGGCCTCATAAAGGAGAGCCTTAAACATAAGGTCACAAAAATACATGATAAAAGGGGGAGTCCTTTTTAAGAAGAATTATGAGGGGATATACCTTAGATGGTTGGAAAGGCAGGAAGCAGACAAGGTGCTATCAGAATTACATGACAAGTTTGGGACTGCACATGGATCATCCTTGGCCACCACTCATGCTATCCTCAGGGCAGGGTACTATTGGCCCATGAGTTTTAAGGATACTATTGAACACATCAAATCTTGTCACATGTGTCAGGTTGTTGCAAACAGAGAAAGATATGTTGCTCAACCTTTCCAGCCAGTGATGGAGATGCACCCATTTGCTCAATGGGGAATGGACTTCATTGGACCAATTAATCCTCCATCATTTTAGGGCATAGGTATGTTTTAACTATTACTAATTACTATACCAGGTGGACTGAAGCTATTAGCAGTAAGACATGTAATGTTGAAGATGTCATCAGGTTTTTGGAAAGTAATATAGTAACCAGGTATGGCATTCCCTATGCTTTGGTATGTGATAATGGGTCTACCTTTGCTTCAACAAGATTATCAGGTTGGGCTTTTGACTATGTGATCATCTTGAAATTCTCCTCAAATTACTATCCCCAAGGGAATGGATTAGCAGAATCCACAAATAAAAATGTATTGAACTTCATAAAAAAGTTGATAGAAAAGACCCTAAGGGAGTGGAACACCTTACTGAAATATGCCTTGTGGGTAGATAGAACCAGGATGAAGGCTGCATTAGGAAATTCACCTTTTCACTTAGTATATGGGGTGGATCCCATCCTCCCTGTTAACTTAAAGATTCCTACACTACAGTTTGCACAAGAATACCTGGGCATAGATAATAACCAAGAAGTTAGGTTGCTTCAATTGATGTACCTAGAAGAGAAAAGAAGTCAGGCAATTGATCAATTTGCCAAACATCAATTTGTTGTCAAACGCTGGTTTGACAAAAGAGCCAGGGTCAAGGCCTTTAGAATCTCATATTTAGTCTTGATGTGGGACAAAGCACATGAGAGGAAGGGAGATCATGATAAGTTTGATAAACTCTGGATAGGTCCCTTTCAAATTTCAAAAATTTTAGGAGACAACACTTATAGGCTTAAAACCTTGACAGGTGAGGATGTTCCATTACCAGTTAATGGACAGTTCCTTAAACATTATTTCCAAGCCTAAGTCAGCTTCATGAAAGTCATGTCTATCATAGTGTGCATATTTGTATAGTTGTTTGTACAGTTTTGGTTTTGTTTTTGTTTGTTTGCTTGTTGAGTACTATTTTGGTTAGTCAAGATGATGCAGCTCATCACCCTAAGAAAACAATTAAATTGTTAAGATTCAAGTGATGAGAACAAACTCATATATAGGTTATGACTCATTTTGAGAAGTACTGGTGATCAGGTCTGTGATATCTTTTCAATAGGGTGCCCTTTCTTGACCAAAGTGACTCTTTCACAATGACTCACCTAACAACCTTGGGTTTGTTGAACACACAAGTATAGGTGTTAAGTGAAAAATCTAAAGGGACTCCCTTGCTACCAATACAATCTCCAACCTAAATTAGCAAGTGACCATACCTTGCACACTAAGCTTACATGATGACATCAGATTTATAGAGCATAAAATATTGAAAATCAAAAATAAATAAAACTAGGCCATCTAAGTAACTCTACTGGGGCTATAGACGCCTGCTGGTAGTGGGGCTCTACTTAGGGGGATTGTATAGATAACCTTGCCAGGGCTATGGATGCCTATTGGTAGCAAGGCTCTATCCAGGTTGGCTATGAGGGATGCTCACAAACTATGTAGCTTAACATCAGTTACTCATGTTTTCAACTTGCTTTCAAGATGAGGATAATTAATCATTTGCACACACCTGATCCTTTGTTAGCATTGTTTCTATGATGAAAACCTTATCATTCAGAGAGATTATAAGTACTTATACATAGAAAGAGTTAGAACACTATGTTACAATGTGATCACATCATTTCAATCATTGGAATTTAGTTGTTTTCTTTGGTGGCAAGTTGTTGTGTGGTTACACAACATGCCCCATTTTGACTTGACAAAATAGGGGCCCAACTTTTTTGCTACTTTGGCTTGTGTTGTTTTTCTTCTTTTCAGCGGTCTAGTAAAAGTAAGTCAAGCAAGTAACACTACATAAGAGGGTGGACAGGTCCCCATGATGAGGTCAGTTGTCAAAGTCAATATTTCATATCATTAACCTCATAGTTAGAAAGTACATAAAATTCCATGCAGGTTTGTCTTTTGGACCACCTTGAACTTCCTTAAGGGGAGTAAGTTATGACGAGTCAAAGTTCTAGTCAAACCTGATATTCTAGAGGGGATCATATTTCAAACATCAGTCACCTTTCATAAGATCACTCCGATATAGGTTTATCACCCAATAATCGTCTGGTTCACAAAATCCAGACGTCAATTTTACGTGATAACTGTATCTGTCCGTCAAACAACATCATATATTTCGAGGGGGTCATATTTCAATATCACCCAATCTTACAAATATCACCTAGTCATAAAATATCACTCCAATGCCAATATGATGATTACATCATCTAATCTCGATGACCAAAGGAAATCACCCTGACGGTGATGTCATCATTCTTTTTACTTCGCGGAGGTATATATCCAACAATCACCCTTGTCAACAACATGACGGTGACATCATTTTAATGCAACATTCAGATGAATATACACGCTAACGTCATCCTGATCTTTCAAAAGGGAGGTCATTTTATTTGCGGAGTCACATTTTAAACATCCCCTGATCTTAAAGTCATGACCCGGTATACACATGGTCAACCTTTGACCACATCACCCAATTCATTGGCGTTAGTTTTGCCGCTCAAAAGGTGGAAGGTCATGTTACACAGAGGGGTTCATATTTCTATATCACTTGATCTTCTAAAGATCACCCCCCTCATCTTGCTTTGTAACATTAAATTCACATAAATATAGTAGGTGGATTCCCGTTGACTACGAATAAGGTTCAAACACCTGGCAACATCCATGGATTTTGTGCAGAAGATCAATCGTTTTAATTGATTTCACCCAGTTTTACCCTAATCTGCCCTATGGATGAATTTATAGGTAAGTTTCCAAAGTCATTTTCATTTACCTTGCGAAAAACAAGAATTTACAGAGAGAGTCAAACCCTCATATGAGCTACCTGTGAACGGACAACAGCTTGCAGCATAACGGAATGGGTGATCATCAGTATTTGTTCCCTTTTTTCGTAATCATCAACCTAATCAGGAGACAAGCGTTATTAGGTAAGTAATTAAAAAAACCTCCTGTTGTCATTTTCTGCATGTCCAGGTAGTATGACTTTTCCAGTTGTTTGAGTCTGTAAATAGGCATATCATGATGAAGTAATGAATATTAAATGAAAAGTATAAATTATGTCGTAGACATAAAAGTTGTATGAATAAATATGAATATTATGGTAAGACCAGTCATGTTTATTATAGGAATCCATGGCCGACATCAGGAAGAATAGATCTGGAGTAGAATTTCTTAAGCTTGTTTACGTTCAGCTCAAAGGAAAACAATTCATATATGGCACCATCGGGGACACTCACCAAGGAGAAACAGATCTAGTGGCATGGGCATCTAGGATGCATGATGATAAAGATAATAACCTACTGGATGCCATATATGTGTCAGGAATGTGGCATGTGGCCGGATTTCCCTATGCCATGGAAACCCCAGAATTGATAGTAGAATGCGCCATAAATTATAACCCTCAGACAAGGTCGGTGGAGAAACATGGAAGATTTTATGCAGACTTGTCAATTAAAGGGATCATGTCTACTTTCAATCTCCCAATTGAAAGGAAGGTAGTCAATGTGGATTTGCATAAACTGGAGATAGAGTATGAAAACAATAAGAAGAATGCTAGGAAGAGGATGTACTAGTGGAGGTCTAAGAATAGCACCTACACTGCCTCAACCAAATTGCCAGTGAATCTATACAAATTTAATTTTAATGATGAATATCAGTACATGATTGCCCTGCTCAACGGGATGATAGGCTAGCCTCATGCTGGGAGTTTCAAGAATTGGATGTTTGGAATCATCCAAATGGTCCTCTATATAGATAACAAGCCACTATGGGCCAAGGTCATCAATGATGCATTAGATGAATAGATGAGCAACCTGGGAGGTCTGGAATGCTTATTCCACATGACTTCATATGTTGTTTATTCATGTGCCTACAAAGGAACATTTGATGCACTGGCTACAGTTGGAAAGATTGGCTATAGTGTAGATGATGCCCATATATGGGATCATTATCCTCAATTACAAAGAAGGAACAACCTCTTTGATTACAAATTGGTGAATGATGCATTTTCTATGCATCTGGTTAGAACTATGGAAGAGGATAGAACCAAAAGATTGAGCATGGAACCTCAAGAAGTTATATACAAACATGGCACCTGGTTCATCTAGTTTGCCACTTTCTCATATATCATAATAGAAGGTTTTGAAGAACAACCCTTTATGCTGCCCAGGTACCCTACTGATGGGGTAGTCCTGATGGAATTTTTGAGACAAATATCTACCATACTGGATGCATATAAAGCACAGAAAAAGATTCACCCAATGCTATTTCTAGTAGCTATGGGTTGGTACATGTGCCCTGATTCACAGAGCATAAAGGATGTCATAGGGAGTCTGAACCTGATGTACCTATAGCCATTTCCATTGGCTAGATCGTATGACCCCTATGGTAGAATGCAGAAAATAATGGGGAAGCCCATACATCAGAAGCACTTAGAAGATTTTTCGACTGATTGTGAGGATGAGGCCAAAGTAAGAAGAAGAAAATATCAAAGGCTCACTTTAAATCAAATAAGGGCATTTGACTGCATCCCAGTACCTGCTTAGTTAAGGAAGGATGATGGCAAGACCATGTCAAATGAATATGAAGATAAGAAGGTGTATAATGACACCATCTCAGCCCCTGACCTAACACAGCCTGAAGACATTCCCTTGGAATGGTTTATATGGGGTGCTGCAGTTAACCCAATCATAGGTAAATGAACATATAAATACACTGAAGAGGAGAGGTGTAGCCATTACAGTGGATAACAAGAGGAAAAGGTAGGATATTCCTGATGAGGAATATGATGACTTTCTTGGTGACAAAACAAAATCTAATGGAGAAAGACTGCCTCCTCAGAAACAAAGGAAAGGACCCCCCAGAGGAAAGAAGACTGATAATGAACCTAAGGGGGTGATAATTGAGAGAATTGCCATACCAACTAAAGGTGGATCTATATTAGGACAAGCATCAGCCTCATCTGCACAGCTTTTGATGGATAAACCAAAAACAAAAAGAATCCTGAGGCCAACTAAAAATACTGTAGAAGTATAGGATGAGGGCCAAGCCTCACAATAGAATGTGGAGGAGGATATCCCTCTTGAGGAATAACTGATAAGTAAAGAGTATGCAGGTGATGACCCTATGATGGTCACTAGGAAGAGGAAGGCAGCATCCCTGATGTCACCACCCAAGAAACTGAGAACACATATGAGGGGTGAGATCAGGACAGACCCTATAGTATTAAGGGGAGCTGATAGTGAAGTGTTTAGAAAAGAAATGCAACATGATGTGCCACTTCTGACTATCATCTAGTTTAAGACTGAGAAAGTCAAGGAGCAAGCAAAAGAAGCCTCCAGGGCAGGTCAGGGTGGTGCTTTCTCTTTGGAAGACACTGTTGACCAATCAGATGATGAGGCGGTGCATAACGTAGCTTCTCAGTAGATGGAAACCCTTGCTTATAGTACCTGCAGGACCCCACATGGGACCCCATCAGCACAGATGGTGGTATTAGAAGAGTTGAAACAAACAGAGCAAACAGAGAAAGAAAATAGCCCAAAAAGGGTAGTCCAACAAATAGAGTTGGACAAGTTGGTAGATCTAGTAACTAGCCCTGCAGTGATAGACTTGACATATAGGGAGGATGTAAATCCCAAAGATAAAGTAGGTGAACTTGATGTAACAGAAAAGGTTGAAGAAGTCAAGCAGACAAAAGTACAGAGTGATACTCTGGATATAGGCCAACAACAACAGGAGATGCCTGATAAGCCTAAGGTAGTTGAAGTCCAACAAAAGCCCAAAGGTGATAAAGACACATCAGGTGATGATGTCGTTCAGACTCAACATACCACAGGAGATAAAGATACATCAGGTCATGAGGACCTTAAGATGCCAGAGGTCAATATATTAGGTGCGAAACAAAATGTAGCCCAAGATCAGGGTGATGCACCAAGATTAGACACAAAGACATCCACAGATACTAATGCACCTCAAGGTGAGGAAAATACTAAGGTAGATGAGACACAGAAGGAGGAGGTGCAGGATTGAGCTCAGGATCATCATGTAGATACACCACAAGATCCTCCCCCCAAAAAAGAAGCCCATCAAGAGGAAGAAATAGAACAAGATCCCCCTCATGAGGAACATCATGAGGAAGAAATAAGGAAATCACCCTCTCCACTCAGAACATAAACATACACCGAAGATCAAGGTGAACATGATGATGATAAAACACAACAAGGATTCAGAGATGAAGTACCTTAGTGGCTTGAAAAGGATATAGGTACGGAACAAGGCCTTGAAGTTTAAGAATTTGATGTTTCAACCTTGTTTGTAGAGACAATCATGAAATCGAAGAGGAAAGCCAGGTTGACCTTAGCTATCAAAAGAGATCCTGCTACAGGAAGAAGGACTGCCCAAGTAGCACTTCCCATTGTTGAAAAGGAGAAGGGTAAGATCACCTTGGAAGAGTTCCAAATCACCACAGTTGATTTGGGCTTTGCCAATGAAGACCAAGAGGGTCAAGAGGGGAAAGATATCATTGATTCTTTAACCTAAAGGGTAAAGAAAGAAAAGGAGAAAAATAAATAGCATAAAGAGCACATTACTCAGTTGCATTCATATATAAAGGGGTTGATTAACCCTGATAGTACACCAATTGATCAAGCAGTCCCATTGACTGTCATCTCCCAAGAGGAAGTTAATAAATTGGGCATTATGAAGCATGGATCAAACATCATGAGGAAGTGGATGCTATCAGCCCTCACAGGAGCTGAAGAAGTATTGAGAACCTCTTTACAGATGTGGAATTCTTTGAGCACTTTGAAGAAGAAAGTGGATAAAAAGCAAAATGAAATGGGAAAGAGATCATTCCAGCTGGAAAAAGCCTTAGGTGCTCTAAGTGAAATAAAGAGGATTGATCCTCAAGTCTTGATAAATAATCAGGTATTAAATAACAACACTGCCTTGCTAGTAGAAATATGGTATGAGGATATCAGGTTCAAATGTGATATCCTGAAGAAGTGTAGTGGCAAGTTAAGGGATATCAATATAAAGCTGCACGGTATGATGACATATGAAGCAAAGATACTGGAAGCATTAGAAGGAAAAGAAGAGGGGAATATTGAAAACCAAGATGCAAATTTTGCCATCAAGGTACTGCATGATAATTTCTAGCCAATGGCTAAATATCCCCTCACCCACCTAACAAAAGATGAGATGAATAAGATCATGAGGATCAAATTCAGGGTGGAAAATTACAAGAGACTTTAAATAACAGAAATGCAAGTTAGAGGCACTGAAAGATAAAGTTCAAGTTCACAAACATGTTATCACTAAAGCCAAAACCCAAGATGGTGGAGAAGTAGACAAAATAGTATTGGCCTATGAAAATATCGGGACGGCAATAAAGGTCCAAATACAGGTGGATATTCATCAAGGTGACAGCGATACAAAGAGTGATGATCATGATGAGCATGATGAAGAAAAAGAATCCAAAGAATGAAAGGAAGATGCATCCCCAAAGAAACATATGCATCAATTACTTATAAGATAATAAGTCACCCAGATGGTTGCCAGCTGGTAACCTATGCCACAATGGATAGTTGACTAAGTCAAGGAAGGAATATCTACCATTGATTTTAATTGATAAATATTAGCTGTAGGTAATTTGTAACCGCTCCCTCACCTTATTCTATAAAAGGTGTAGGGATGCCATATTTTAGACATTCGGAAGCTTAATTGAAATTTGATTGTTGAAATATCAAGACTTATTTCAAAATTGTTGTAAACATACATGTTTTGCATACTTAATGAAAGAGAAGACCATTTGATTACAAATCATCATAAATTCTAAGTAATTTGTGTTTGAGATCTTGATACATGCTTTGCTTAGCTGTGTCCCTTGGAGTGCTTATCAATCTGCATGTGTTATTTTTCATTCCTAATCCTTTGAAGTTAGCATCATCTGTATCTAGCTGTGGAACATCCTGGTGAAAATATGGTTTGATTTCTTCTCCTCATGACTATATCTAGTGTGTATGTGGTTCAATAGCTAGAGATTCACCAAAATTTGAAGTATTCTTTTAAATTTCTTTCAATTTCATAACAATTCACCATCACAATTGCAAATAACAGATAATCAGAAGCAAATAACATGAAATATGCTAACATCTCACAGACAATTGGAAATACATAGCATATTTAGAGTTAAAGCATGTTAAATTGATAAATATCATGCAAATATTTAAGTATAGACACATTATTTGAAGAAATATACTATGTAGAGTAAACTTTATGTGTAGCACACTTGCAGGAAACAAAATTTACTAATCAACGTAAGCCCCTTGAAATGGAAAACACCAACACACATCAACCACTGAGTAACATCAATAGATTATTAACTAATCAATGGAGACTTGGGATCATGAATTCTTTGAATTTATCGTATCTTTCAAGATAAATAAAGGTTGTTGTGTAACTTTTATTTCATGTTTACTTATGACTAACATCATGATCAACAAGACCCTTGTTGCATGGCTACATAGTTGTTCCCCATATTGTAATTTGGTGGGAAACCTATTTGTGACGGGGTAACCAAAATTCCACTTGCAGGAGTTTGTTGTATGTTTGATCGAGCTATGGTGGCTTGCTTAGCTAGCTTTGCTTGACGTTGAAAAGTCTCTTGTTGATATTTGTAGATCTCCATAGGATTCAGAAGTGGTGATATGGCCCTCTTTCCTATTGGGTTTTGATAAAGGGGATTCTCATATTGTGCAATCATTTTCCCTTGTGACCTTTGTTTAGGTAAAAGTGTGGTCATTGTTGACATGGTTTGGATTGCCATTATAGTGTCTTGGGTGTTGTTAGGCTTGCTAATCTTGGATAGATCAAAACCTTTGGGTAATTTGGCTCCTTGCTCTGCTAGCAAGTGGAAAATATGATCTTGGTTCTCGCTAAGGATTTTATCAAAGGTGGATGTGGCTCTAGGATCTTGTATGAATTCATCAACATCTTGTCCATCTTCTTAAGAGGATTGACCTATTTCAAGGTGTCTCTCTTCTTGAGATGGGACTTGATCGACGGTATAAGCTTGTGGAACAAGATTTGGAGGCATGCCAGTGCTATAGTGAGGTGTACTTACCAAAGGAACCCTACCTTCTTAAGATGGAACTTGATCAATAGTATAACCTTGTGGAACAAAATCTAGTAGCATGTTGGTGGTATAGTGAGGAGTACTCACCAATGGGGACCTACCCTCTTAAGGGTAGTTGGGTTGGTCAAGCTGCGGCATGTTTGGAGAGTTGATTGATCTTTCCGCAAGTGTCCTAGGAGTAACCTTGGGAGTAATGTTGGGTTGGCCTGATTGAGGTGTGTGAGGAGGTGATTTGCACTTCCTAGGGACAACTTGCTTGGACTTCATAGTTTGCTAGACCCTAGTGGTTACAATGGAATACACTAGGGCAACATAATAGACTTTTGCTTTGTGTTTTGGAAAAGACAAAGTTTTGATGCATAGTTTTACATGACCAAAGGCATTGTACTGTTTGACCAAAGGCGCAGGATTGTGCAACCAAAAGCGTGCTACTGTAATACCAAAGGCGATGGACTAAGCTACCAAAGGTGAGGTACTGATATACCAAGGGTGAGCTACTATGACCAAAAGTGAGCTACTGTTATACCAAGGGCACTGAAGTAGAGTTACCAGAGGTGAGGTAATGTTATACCAAACACGAGCTACTATACTACCAAAGACGAGCTGCTGTAATACAAGAGGCGCTAAAGTAGTGTTTGATGCTTTGTAAGGCAAATTTTGATAGATTTGGTTTTGTTTCTAATTGGATTTTCTTTGGCAAGAGAAAACACAACAAACAAAGTTGGCAAAAAGGGACTGACCCAACATATAGTGTATGTTCAAGGCTCACAAAAAAGCCCAATGTTTCCACAGGTATAAGACAATTGCAATCAATATCAAGCACTTTTTATCCCTAGAGACAAGGTTTCATTACAGTAGATCAGCTCACAGCTTAATACTCCGTCGATAAAAATGTCATTCCATAAAGGTGTTAGATATTTTGTATCTTTGCGAGAGATGATAGGTAGGGATATCTCACCTTCCCCTTGGAAAGCTCAAGTAGGTCACAAGAGCTTTATGGCCAAGGGAATACTCTCTCTTCTCAAGGGAGCCAATGGTGAGTATCTTAGGGTCTTAAATCAATTCCCCTTGCACTGATGATTACCGCAACGTTCGGAGGTAGATCGGGTAGTCACTATCTAGAATGGTTCTTAGTAACTTTGAGGGACCAATGCCTTACAAGCAATGCAACAAGCTACTAAAAGCTTTAACCAATCCTACTAAGAGTATCAAACACTTTGCTTGATGTGAAAATCATTTCCACAAAGAGCTAATACACCACTTTTCAGTTTGGCACCACAAGGTAAGGCTGACATCGGTTAGGACTTGGCTTTCACCTTATCCCTCTTATATAGCGGTTCAAAGGAAAACTCTGCTCAGGGTCATCCCTTTTGGATGAAATGCAATCCCAAAGTAGGCCCTTCTAAAGGAATAACTGAAATGTAAGAGCAAGCACGTCAAACAAAGGTTCAATTGTCCCATTATAAGAAAAATAAGGTGCAACTAATTTAGGCACACACACGTTTGTAGTTGTCAATTGTCCCTTATGAAATTGAAGTGTTTGGCATTCATGTCCATTGTCCCTTAGAAAATTGAGGTGTTTTCGCATACATGTCCATTTTCCCTTAAGAAAGCAATATGTTCCTAAGACTTAGATTGCCAAAGTGATTTGTTCAATTGTCCCTTAAGAAGGCAATATATTTCTAAGACTTAGTGCAATGAATCAAGATTTCTTCAATGCTCGTCCTACATGAACATGTTAGAAAAACCTATTTTCTCTGTGTGAGTGATAAGAAGTTATAATAGGTCAATTAGTTCCACAAAAACTCATAAGTTAGTAGAAATACATCAAATTGACCAAAAGCGAGTTATTGTCTTACCTAACGTGACTTACTGTAATACCGAAAGTGCTGAACTGTGTTGCTAGAAGCGTGGTGATCAAGACCAAAAGCGATTCACTGTGATACTAGAAGCGCTGAAAAAGATCCAAAAGTGACGTATTGTGCAACCAGATGTGTCGTCCTGTGCTACCAAAAGCACTTTACTATCTTAGATCCAAAAATAAAAATTGTATCTTGTCAAAAAGTTAGGTCAATAGAAAACTTCATGTTTGTTTTGTAGACCTAGTATGAAATAGCTAATAGATCTATAACTTGGGATCAAGAACAATGCCAAGAATGCCGCAAATACATAGGTTAACTCAAATATTGAAGATACTCCTAAATACGTCAGCTTAGGAGGTATAAAAGATAATTGAAACACAAATAAACTAGCTTGTCACTCAAATCAATGATAGGTATGTGAGTAAAACCCTGCAAAAACACCAAACAAGATCAGGAAAACCTATTTTTTCGAAGGCGCTTTATGATACTACCAATAGCGCTAGACTGTTTCACCAAAAGCGTGTTACTGTGCGAGCAGGAGCGCTGCAGTATCGCCTGAGGGTGCTGTACTGTGCCTCCAGAAGTGCTTTAGGATACTGCCAATAGCACTTTTTTTTGTCTTTTGCATTGTTTCGTACTCTACTTAAAAAAAATCAATTTCTCAAAGAAAAAGAGGGATTAGTGGGTCGCACTGGGTGTGCCAGAATGTGTATGAGGAAAATTGATTAAATCAAAACTAAATAAACCAAAAGCCCATAACATAAAGAGAACTAATCTAAATAAAAGCCATTACCAATAAATCAATGAAATATGAAATCTTTTACCGAGATTTGTATTGTTCCCTTTGGATGAATGTGGATTGCTCAATAGTGCTACGAAACCATGTTTGCAACCAGTAAGTAAAGTGCTCAAAGTGCTCAAAGATCAATGTCAAAAGATTGTAAGGTTGCTCAATCGATGCGATGTATGCTCAAAGCATTGTAAAGGATGCCTGAGAATAAGTGATCGAAGAGGATTTATGAGGAGATGAGGGGGGTTTATATAGGTTTCAAACAAGATCGATCAATGGTCCAAATAATTCAAAAGAATCAATGGAGGAGATAAAACAAATAACCATGATGAATGTGCACATGACATGTGTCAATCCATAAGGATATTTTGAGTAAAATATGATGAAAACAAGATTGATTGAATAGATAACTCAACTTGTAATTTTGTTTTTTTTAGAGTTCTAAAAATAAGACTGATTGTGCACATGAGGTAACAAGATATTTTAAGAGGAATTGGAAGATAACTAAAATTAAATAAATAAATTTATTTAATTGTTTGTGCATGATTGAGGAATAGAGGATTATAAATAAAATATTTAATTTTATTTATGTTTAGAGGAATGAGATAATTTAAATAAATTTTCATTATTTATTTAAATTTAGAAGAACGATTGATTTAATTAAATAATGTAAATTATTTAATTGTAGATAAGAGAGAATTTTGTGATGAATTAATTAAATAATTTATTTATTTAATTAATGGAGACTTGAAATTTGAAAGAGGATAATGATTTAATTGAATAATTAAAATTATTTAATCTTGGAAGAATAAGGAGGAATTTAATTTAATTAATTAAATAAAGAGAATTTATTTAATTAATGTTGAATTTAGGAGATTTTGAAGAATTTGATAATTCTGGTGAAATTAATTAAATAATTAGATTATTTAATTAATGTTTGAAATGCAGGCGATTCGACAGATTAGACAAAATGCAAGTGATTCAAAGACTTGGTCATTTTAGGGTGTCTACATATATATATATATATATATATATATATATATATATATATATATATATATATATATATATATATATATATATATATATATATATATATATATATATATATATATCTTTCTCAATTAGGGAGTAAAGGGTTAAATTAAGTAGAGTGTAGGATTAGAGGTTTTAATATGATCTTACGTATATTCTTGTCGGAAAAATACTACAACTAATTATGCGAACCTTTTCTTATTAATAGAGGATTAAAGTTTTAGAAAGAAAACATTCTTGGATAGTTAGATGACTTTTTTTTTTTTTTTTACTTATCATTATCCTTGTGTAGTTCCTCTTTTATCTTAGAGAGGTTAATTGATGAGTTATAATCACTTAGTATGAATAATTCTTACTTGTTTAGTAATAGTAAAATTTTCTTTATTCATTAGAATATCTTAAATCTTGATCATACGTAATCTATCGTATTGAATGATATATATATATATATATATATATATATATATATATATATATATATATATATATATATATATATACCTTGTTTTAGAATGAAGTTGATTTTCTTAGGAGATAGATTAAGAGTTAGAAAATATTTAAGAAATTTCCTTAAGATAATGTAATTTGTTTTGGACCTTTGGTAAACGAATTGTAGAGTTTTTTTTTTAACTTTTGGTAGCACATAGTAATAGGATGATAGTATTATTTCTATAGGTTAGTTGTTTTTAATAATGATAACAAGGATGAAAATTATAAAGATCTTAGTCAAAGCGAGTCAACGAATTTAATGATTTTAACATAGGTAGTAAATTTTTGTAATGCATATATGTATTTCAACTAAATGTCTCATTATGTTAATTTATAAGATGACAAACTAGGACTTGGAAGGTACCACTTCTTAAATTAGAATAGATACCTTTATATATTCTTTGTGTTAGATAGAGATACTTTTGATAGTTAGATAAATCCTTTTGTTAGATTTAAGATTGTTGATTTAAGATGAATTGTAACCCTTACTAAGTAGTAACTTCATTATTATACACTAATCTTGGTCACAAACATATTATTTTGCCTTGATACTAGTTGAAGTCCTGAGTACATCTATTTATGCGATATTAGACCTAGATTATCATTTCCTCCGATTTAGGGAGGAGTTACAACTTATATCTAAGATTGGAAAATGGTTATTATTGATGATTAGAGTCTTAAAAGAAAAACACAAAAAATTTATTGCTTAT
This sequence comes from Cunninghamia lanceolata, assembly GCA_027924645.1. NCBI lineage: Eukaryota > Viridiplantae > Streptophyta > Pinopsida > Cupressales > Cupressaceae > Cunninghamia > Cunninghamia lanceolata. The sequence goes on along the minus strand of BSBN01000499.1, from coordinate 7,687,441 downwards.
CTTAATTGTGGAATATGTTTGATATAACATTAAATGTTTAGCTATAGGGATCATAATTTGTACTCTAGACTTGATGAAGTTTCAAAGATGAATTATTAAAGAAGTTGTAGGGTCTTGTACATGATTCAAACATGGTAATGTGGGACAATTGTTTAAAATAAAGAAAGAAATTCTTGTAGCTGATTATTGTGAGTTTAAATCTAGGAAAATGTTTTACACTGAAATTAGGAAACCAAATCATAGATTAAGATGGTTAAGACTAACGTATTATTTGTTAAGACTTGTCTACCAAATGTGTGTATGTTCATAATGAATGATGGAATTATGTATGAATGAATGCCTTCTCATGAAGATGTATGTTTATAAGTAGGATACGTTTCTTGTGATCTTGTAAGATCATCATTGGATGCATAGGTTTTGTATTGTGAATGTCTCTCTATATTCTTGCATTTCTACATTTGTGAGTTGAAAAAGAGCATGGACAAGTGTCAAATATGGGGTTATAGAAAAGGATATGACACTTCCTCTAGCCCACTTGCCATCATCATCTTTTAAAATATCATTTGGCTATGCTTAATATTATTCAACCTTTACTTGATTAGCTATAGACTTAGGAGATGTCTTGGAAGTTATTGTTTCTTTGTAGATATACCCTTTACACCTAAAGTGTGGTTAGATATAGAAGATAAGGCCCTTATAAGTAGAATATTCTTGATTATGGTGGAACCTTTCTCTTATAGTTGTCGCAAATATTCATGTAGGTTACTGAACCCTTATTTCATAGCTCTAAACAAATAGTGCTAGTTCCACAATAGTGGTTTATATTAATTAGAGGGATAATATAAATTAATTTTGTTTTCTTCTTAGACCTTGAGTAGGTAGTATTTGGATCACATAAAATTACGACTATGATATCCTCTGTAGACACCTAAAATTGACCCATTCCTAGATCAGACATTCACCTGCCATACTTCACATCTATTAAATAATTCTTAATTATTTGATTAAGTTCATCTATAGATCACCATCAATTTATCCTCCATATTAATTAAATAATTCTAATTATTTAATTAATTCAATTTTCCTCCACTTATTAATTAAATAAATTTAAATTATTTATTTAATTAAAGCTAATATTCTATTTCTTTTTTTCTTTAAATGCACCTGGTAAACTTTTTAACGTGACCGGCGATGCTGGTGCGACATGCCCTCCAACTCCACGTGAATGCTTTTTCCCAGAGCAATGAATCGATGAGGCCACAACACGGGAGACCTCATCCCCTAGCAAGAACACTTCAAACTTGCAAGCTCGTTGGCCCAGTAGGGGTTTGAACTCTGGTGGCCGCCACTACAACCGAGCGACTTAACCACCGAACCATGCCCTTATCGGCATCTAATATTCCATTTCTTCAAAATAAATAAAATTCAATATTTTATTTATTTATCCATGTGCATGAAATTAAATAATTAATTTATTTAATTTCCTATTAATCCCTCTCCTCCATAATTCACTCTCTATCAGTTTAGATAACTAATCAATCAAATTAGTTAACAAGATAGTCAATCTAGTTAACTAATCAATCAATTTAGTTGACTAGTCAATCAATTCAGTCATCTGATCAATCAATTCAATCAACTCCTTAATTAGATCTATTAGCCTCCATGATTCATAAGAAGAAAGAGACACTTATCTTTCTCTCATTCGTGCACATCCTCTCAACCATTCTTAGCCATTGATCTCTCAAATCATCCACAACCACTAATCTTCACCCCTAAGGGTCTATAAATAAAATGTTCTCCAAACCATCTAGGTCTTTCTCATCTTGATACAACATTACGCTACTGAAATCATCCTAGATCCTATCATCCTCATCACGACCTTATGCTAATGAATTGAACAATCCACATACCAAAGAGAAAGAGCAATCAACTTGAGGTTTGGGTGCTACCTCGGTACACTCCATCAGTGTGGTTTTTTTGTATGCTTTGAAGGTAATTCATATTGCTTTACTTGTTGCTTTGGTTGATTATTGCATTCCAGATTTAGACCATTAAATCTTCCTTTCCTTAAGTGTTGTTATCTTTGATAAGGAAGAGTGAAACCAAGCATGAACTACATCTTATACATTTTAACACTTTAGAATAATATTGTAATGTCAAATTTTGTTACCCTTCCTTTGATAAGTTCTTGAAGAAAACCAAATTGTTGAGTCCAAGCAAACGAGAAATCTTCCTTGGACATGTGAATAATAGGTAAACATTATCATTGCATGAAAACTAAACACTTCACGTCAAACACCCCTATTAGGTGTTTTCTTATAGTTGCTTCTTTAGGTTTCTGTCCCTGTTCCACCTAAGTGGCTGGCAGCTAATGAAGAACTGTTTGGGGAAACTGGACCCTAGAAAGGGTTGTGTACCCACTCACACAGTTGCATAAACATAGATTGAAAACAAAACTATACAAATTGAATTCTTTTATGACCTTGATCCTGTGGATATAGGGTATGTAAGCAGTCTGGGCAATGAAGGATGTACCCAGTACTCAAGCCTTGAGAATATAGTTGGATATTTTCTTGTTGGGCGATTGAAGTTGGATATTTCAGTTGGGTCATTATAGAAGTTGCTTGTTAGTGAATGCATGATTCAGTTATGTAAAGGAATATTATTTATGTGGTCATGTATGCCATGTTATGAGGAACTAAGTCCTAATTGTACTAAGTTTATTTGAAAAGTCTTTGTATTACAATAATGGAAAAAAAATAGTCATTCCTTCGTGAACATGAAATGCCTTACGAAACTATTTAAGATGTAGTTAAAATTTGTTTTCTTTCTTTGTATTTATTAATGTTTTCATAAGTTGAGTTCTTTATAGGCATTCTCCCTTATTGACCCAAGGGATATTTACTTTGATTTCATGTGTTACTTCTTCCTTTGTCTTTGTATTTCTACCAACTGGTGAATGATCACAATTCCATATATATATATATGATCTTGAGATGTCTCCTATACACAACCATCCCTATACCGATGCCAGTTAGTAGATCCCTTTGTGTTATTACTTTGTATAATTTGTTGTTGCTTTTATGTTTTGATTTTTGTGGCACCTTGTTGCTATGCTCGGTATCATACCATGACTACACAATCCATTGTGTGTCATGCCTATAGCATTGCCTCAGTTTTCCTATTGTGGGGGAAACCCCTATGTGTGATTTAGTTCTTTGGAAACACATAGCTTATGGGCATGTGCTTTCAGAAAGCTCTCATGCCTATTTTGTGATTTGTTCTACCTTAAAGCAATTGCTCCCTGAAAGGAGTTAGAAATCACTTGATGGTGGGCACATACATCATGCTATGCTCTCTTTTGGTGGCATGGAACTCACCTAGTGACTCAGTGGTCCTCACTACCATGTGATGCTTCCTCTTTGGTCCATGAGCCACCTAGTGCAATGTAGTTGACTAGCTCATGCACTTCATGTGACTCAACGTGATCACCTAGTAAATTGGTGGTCCTTACTAGTGTGTGATCCATGGTGGCACTTCTTTCCACATGACTCCTAGCAACAGAGCAAGCTAGTGTCAGATTCATGTGCCTTGTGTGTTTGTTCTATGTGTATTATTATGTTGCTTATGTGCTATGTTTTAACTTATGTTTTCATGTGTATTCATCATGTTTTCCATGTGTTCTCTAAGTGTATTCATTGTGTCTTATGTGTATTCATTGTGCCTTATGTGCATGCATTGCGTCTTCTTATGTGTATGCTTTGTGTTTAGCGTGTATGCATTGTTGGTAAGAGACATTGCTTTGCTTGATAGGTGTTGTAATTGATGGAAACTAAGATCATCGCAATCATTCGTATAACACAATTTGTTCATACCGGAAGTCAGATTCAAATTTTGTCTAAGTCTAGGCAGTTAGGAACAGAGCAGTAACAGGGTCCGGTATTTTGGTCTGGATCTCTCCGATGGAAAGACATGATTAGCTACGGATCTACAGGAGTCATATGCATTGTCAAGACAGTCTAAATCCATATTTTTGTCCTCCGGTGATGAAGGATTCAAAAGATATTAGCCTCTGAGTACTGGGTTCCAGTTTGTTATTGTAGATAGAAGAAGAATAGGTTGACCTTGCAGAAGATCTTGATTCCAGATGTATGGAAGTTGTTTTTTGGACAAATGCTGATGATCAATGATAGTGGCCGACATGAGTGATGATTTTCAAGAGCAAGTTTTGGTCCACATCTTAAGTTATGCATAGATCTAGCCGATAGAGAAGAGCATTCATAAAAGTTCTAAGTGTTGTTGAAGCTGACTAATAGAATGATTGTAGATCATGTTATAGATATATATAGCAGATGGAATTGGATGATTTAGTGTGTGAAGTGTGTGTGAGTAAGGTGTAAATGTGAAGAGCAGAAATCTAAGATGTGAATGAAGGTAGAGCAATAAGAAGAGCAGAGCAAAGATGAAATGTGTAAGATCAGTTTTTGTACTTAATCGGAACTGAAACTCTTGCATGGATAGATGTTATTTATCAGTTTGAAATCTTTGTTATTCTCTTATAATCTTTTTATAGGTAGTGAACCTCCATATGAGCAGTGAGCTTTGGGTAGTGAGCCCAAATATATGTGCATTCCCATTTGTAAAATACTTTTAATAGGGTATTAATTTTTGTGTGTTAACCCCCACCGTGGTTTCTCCCTTAACTAGGTTTCCACATCAAAAATCTTGGTTTCAATTGTGTTATTGTGTTGCTTCTCTTACTCTTATGATTGATTGTTTTCATGATTAAATTATTGAATTGTCATTAAGTAGAACAAGAAAGAATTAACTGCAGAAAGATACAAAGTTTTGTGACAACTGATTTACCCCCCCCTCTCAGTTGTCTGTCCTATTTCCAACAATTAGTATCAGAGCGAGGTTCCTTGGAGAAGCCTAACAGCTTGAGGAAAAGATCTTGGAAGAAGTTTTAAATGGGTTCACTCAAAGATCAACTTGAGTTGGCCCTAGAAGAGCTTGTTTAGTCTAAAATTGAAATTAGTAATCTGAGAGGTGAACTTAAAGATGCTGATGATACCATTGAAATGTCAAAAGATAAATTAAAAAAATCTATGCAAAGGAAAAAGGAGCTACTTCTACAGCTATCCAGTTTACTTGAAGAAAATGGCGTGAATGAAGCTTTGGAAGAAAAGACAAAGGAATGTGAGAAGTTGTCAAAAGAAGTTGTTGTTCTAAAAATTGAAATGGAATCTGGGGTGATGAGGCAAACCAAATAAAGTGAAGATAGGAAGAAAATTAAAGAAGATCTAAATCAAAAACTAAAAGAAAGAACTGAAGAAGGTTGTAAATTGGATGGAATAACTGGCCATTTAGAGTCTAATCTACAAGAAAGTAGAGACAATGAGAGAGAACTTGAAAGGCAAATTATCATTCTCAGACGTGACCTAGATGTTGTAAATGAATATAAAGAGAAGTTCAAGATAAGCTCAGAAAAATTTGAAGAACTGCTCGAAGGACAGAAAAGGGCTGATGACAAGCATGGTCTTGGATATGAGAAAGGTGAAAGCTCTGGATCTAGACAGAGAAATTTTCAACCTAGGAATGGGAGAAACAAAACTAGAAAACCTCTAGTAAGACAACCTAATTCTCAAAGATATCCATCATTCAAAGGAAATTGTTTCAACTACAACAAATTTGGTCATAGAGCTACTCAGTGCAGAATTAGAGTAAATCAAAATGGTCCATCCTTCTCTAGTCAATGCTTCAAGTGTAAGTGGTATGGTCATAGATCAAATGAATGCAGAAGTATGATAATGAATAATGCTAACAATAGAAGAATTAGCGATTCTTTGAATGGTTACTGCTTTGTTTGCAATGGGTTTGGACACATGGCTAATCAGTACAGATCAAGAGAAAATTAGGTTTATAAGAAAAGAAATGTTGTGTGCTTTAACTACAATAAATCTAGTCATATTGCAAGATTTTGCAGAAGTAGGAACAATGGAAGAAGTGGTCTGGTAAACAGAAAACTAGATGAGCAGAGATAAGACAAAGGCAAAGAAAAAATTGATACGAATGAGACTCAAAATGAATCAAACAAGATATGGGTCAAGAAAACAATTATGAATGACAGTAATGGATCCGTACTAGAATCTGGTGCTAAAAATTCCTCTAGGAATTGATTTGGGAGCCTTGGCTCAAGGGGAGCAACATTGTAAATCAAATTCCCCCAGCCAATAGTTGAGTGCCTAGTTCTGGCATAATGAGAAAAGGTACCTTGAATTGACTTAGAACATTTGGAAGGATTTCTGGAAGAAAGGAAGTGATTATGGTTGTTAAGGGAAAATTGGTGTAAACATGAATAATCAATATATCAATATCAATAATACCCAAAACTCAATGAAATATAGAAACAAAGAGATCAATCAAACAAAGAACTTCAAACATTTTGCAAACCTCAAAGCTTCATGGATTCCATTGATTGCCTATCGCAATCGATCTTGTCTATGAATATGGCCCTCAGAAGGTGCACTTCCTTGCTATGATTCCAAGATGTTCAAATGGGAATGGCTATGATAGTTTCGCCATGAAGATGAGCTTCACAACAATGATAGTAAATATGGTAACAAGTTGATCTTAAGCAAAAGGAATGACGTGGGTGCCAAAGGTGTGCTATAATTCCTACAGAGTAACAATACTAAAAGCTTGGATAAATGAAATGAAAGAATTGGGTTCAATTTATAGACTTGAAAGATAGAAGATCAATGGTATAGAAAGAATGAGAAATGTACATGAATAGAAAGAAGACAAGTGTCACCCAAAAGTTGTTTTATTTGAGTTAAATACTTTCTTTTCTAAAGATAAGACATGCTTTTCATAAATTAGAAAGCTTTTTCCTAATTTAAGAGATATTGATAAAAAAAAAAAGGTTGATTGAGATAGTTAACTCAACTTGAGATTTGATTTTGCATGATTTGAGAGGAATTAAATAATAAATTATTTAATTTTGTGTGCATGAAGAAGAAGACTTATTTTTAGAAGATTTGGAAGATGTTTGAAGAATTAGAAGATAAGAAAACAAATTAAATAAATAAATTTATTTAATTGTTGTGCATGATTTGGAAGAATAAATAAAATATTTGATTATATTTTATTTTTGGAGATTGAGAGGATTTAAATAAATTTGATTTGATTTATTTAAATTTGGAGGAAAGATTTTGACTTAATTAAATAATTTATAATTATTTAATTGTTTGGAAGAATTTAATTAAATAAAATATTTTATTTAATTTTGACTTTAGAAGAGGTAATTAAATATTTTGATATTTAATTAACTTAGAGGAATATGAATCAAATAAATAAATTTGTTTATTTATTTATTGATAGAAGAATTAGAAGGGAGTAAATATTAAGAATATTTATTTGGACTAAAGCGTGTCATTTTTAGGCATATACATTTTGCCCCTCTTTGATGCAATACAGTTTATGACATTGCTTCAAAGAATAAATAGTCTGATAATGATACATGCCCCAATTTGCCCCTAGTACAGGTTATAATGATAGGATGCCCCCTTGGGAGATTGGACAGGAAGAAGGCAGAAGGCGTGAGATGGACAATCTCATGAAGATGAAGGGAAATCTTGGTTAGGTTTGAAGAAAATAGGATGTATTTCAAAGAAACGTGAAGAAAATGGGAAGAAATGGGTGTAGGAAGTAGTCATAGTCACCACATAACCAGTTTAGGGTTTGCATGCTATATATAGGAGCTGGGTGCACAAGACAAGTCATTTGTACACTTGGCTTTGTTGGATTGTCTTTGAGAGCTTAGGAGAGCACAGAGCATAGAGCAGTCAGCACTAGGATGGATATTCCACACGAGGAGCACCGCTTTGAGTGAGTTTGATGATTCAACTGGCCAGTAGAGGCAGGACCCCTAGTATGTATCTTGAAAAATTTCTCCTATGGTCAATTTTTAGTGTAATAAACGCTAGGAAACATTAGGCTAGACAAATGCACCAGATCGTAGATTGGCACATATGACATGCAAAACTACACATCTGTCATTCTGCAGCGCATATAGGAGATAGAATGATGCATGCATGAAAGTTGTGCATGCATGAGTAAGGTCGGTGCATGCATAATTTGGCAGTACTTTTATGGTATGAGTCAACGCATGCAACTAGGCGGTGCATTTATGGTATGGGATGGTGCATGCATGAAATGTTGCGGTACATGTGTCAAAAGTGGTGCATTTGATAAGAAATGGTGCATGTACCTTCTGTTCTAGCTCATATGATATAGATAGTCAGTTTACTTAACAAAATCAACTTGATTTGCATCCTGTTTGACGCGTCAATGGATATGCTATCTCTGAGATTGCAGGAATCTAGTCAAGAGATGTAGTGTGTTGTTTTGATCAATTTTATATGTTAAGTTAGTTGATATGATTCTATAGATATGTTGAACATGGTACTTGCCACTTTAGGTTGACGCCTTGCTTTGTGTGCTTACAGGAGGACATACGAGATACATTGATGTCTAGGGAGCAGTTTTCCATGTCAATGTTGTAGCGACATATGTTGACAGAGATAGACCGAGAGGCGCTCAGCGCAATGGGTTTAGACTATGTGTGCTTTATGCCTGGGGTTCAAGCGAACCATGGCTTATTGACTGCAGTAGTAGAGAGGTTTCACAGCGAGGACGGGACCTTTCACTTGCCGACTGGCGAGATGACGGTGACTTTGGAGGATGTATATAGGATACTCCACTTGCTGATTCAGGGAGAGGTCATGGAGTATGATCCACAGTGGGATGCAGGACTCACAGAGTGCAGGCGGGTATTCGATGACCCTGAGCTGGTAGGACAGGTCATCTCCTAGCAGGACATTTATGATTACTATGACTACTTCCCTGGGATAGTGGCAAGATTAATCAGAGGCATTGTATGCCTTGATCGGAGATCACATGGGTTATCGATTGGATGGGGATGAATCATGGAGAGGATGGTCACAGAGGGTACCCATTATGCTTGGGGTGTCTACATTTTGGCACACCTATACCATGACATGCATCAAGTGGTATACCACAGGGGTGCTAGCTTATAAGTAGGTGTCTCACTGTTGTAGTTTTGGCTATGGGAACACATTGCCATCACTAGACCAACTTGTGTTTTTAGAGATAGAGGGGAGAGCCTTACAGGTATGGCTATGCAAGAATGATTTCCTAGCATAAGCTGGGGAAGCTTGAGTACTGGAGGCATGCACTAGATGGGGTAGATGTGGTCATCTGGTGACCATATCTAGACTGCAAGCCTTTGGATGACGAGGCGGATGAGCTGATGTACTGCTATCAGACTTGGTGGATGATAGGCCAGACACGGTTCATATTAGAGAGATAGATTGTCAGCCAAGTTTGGAGATAGTTTGGGAGGAGACAGAGCATGCCACAGGGGCAGGCTCTGTTTGCATGGACTCATGCAAAGAGGTTCAGATGGGGGCCAGTGGCATCCTATGAGGAGGTAGTGGCAGAGTTTCAGTAGATTCCCTATGCTGCTTGGCTGATGAGGAGAGAGATCGTAGATGCAGGGATGACACCAGACTACGAGGAGTGGTTTGCTGCTCATCCATTTTTGAGATACTTAGGGCTTGGAGAGCTAGTTCCTCATATAGACAAGTCAAATTTAGATGAGGAGGGCCAAGTTGGCAGGAGGAGGAGGAGGAGAGGAGGAGGGGGAGGTGGTGGAGATGGAGACAAACCTAGGAAGAGGAGGAGAGCTGGGGAGGGGCCTTTCCATGCTTAGCAGGTAGTGCAGCCATAGGTTACATAATAGGCATAGATGCCACCACCTGAACAGGTGGCACAACAGCAGGTACCTTAGCCACAGGGGCAGGGATAGGCACAGGCCTCTCAGGGTCCAACATAGTCGAATGTCTAGGAGAGAGCTATTCCTATGCTGAGAGGACAGGTTTGGTAGCTGCGAGCACAACTTAGGATGGACAAGGCTCGGTAGGAGATAGATGCAGAGGTTATCTTAGGGCTCACTAGAGAGTGAGATATGGCAGAGGTGAGGATACGAGTTATTTGAGTAGAGAGGGACTCCGCAGTGGCAACCCTTGGGACAAATGCTACTAGCAGCTTTTTGGTTGGATAGGTGCACCAGGCCCAGGCACAACTAGTACAGGCATAGGCACAACTAGCACAAGCACAGGCACAGCTGGCACAGATGCATGGGCAGTTAGTACAGGTGCAGGGTGAGCTTGCCAAAGCGTAGGCTCAAACACAGTACTATCAGGGTTTATACCATGGTGCTATTCTAGTTAATCAGAGGGCTCTGAGCTACAGGAGCCAGTCTATGGCCTCCTAGAGAGTAGGTGGATCAAGGTCGGGAGCCTGTGTGATGGGCCCATAGTAGTCTAGGGCTAGTGAAGGAGGGGACTCAGGAGACACTTCTGGGAGCAGCGGTTCACAGCAGCATGGTTAGCAAACACTTGTGTAGATTTTGGCTCCTACATACACTTTTTGATGGCTCAGATAGCCGAATATGTACATGTATCACTTTTGTATTTTGAGATATGTATCACTGTCTTTGATATGTATTCATTGTATATGACATTGACTCAAAGATGGACCTTTCGATATTGTACTTTAGCTACAAGAAGGTCTTTTTGATCTAATTTTTTGAAATTATGGCAAGAAGACACAGTAAACACAAAGAATGTTTTTATAGTTTTTTATTTTTTTGTGATTTTTTTACTCTTTTTGGACTAAAAAGAAAACAAGTATAATCCTAGGTTTTAAAGGATAGTATAAAACCAAATTCTCACTATCTTTAGTGAAGTATCTTCGAGAGGTGATAATCGCCTTTCCCTGTACCAAATTATAGGGGTTTTTGGCCACTAAAAACAAAGGATGATTAATAAAGGCAATCGTTCGAGTGGTTATACATGCAGCAGCACTACTCTCCATTATGGAGTCTCCCAGCCTGCAAGGGTTGCACCTTGGAGGGTTTTGGGGGAGGTTAGCTAGCAGTATAACATAACTGCACTCATTGTTTGAAGCTTTCACTCCAAACACAATTTATTTATAGTGGATTGGTAGGACTTGGCATCTAGCTTGTTGCCACTTAGGGTTGTTCCTACTTGGATGAACGGTATCCAAGAGTAGGCCCCTCTAAAGGAAAAATACATGCAAAAATGATATGTCTAGCATTTTGGTCACCCAAGTTAGGGGAGAGCATAGGCCTGGTATCATTCCCAAAACACGGAATATAGTGGTTCTTTTCCCCTAGTTAAAATGAGAAAAAACTAGATGAGTTATCTACTTGGACAAGCATAGAAATTTGTTAACTTTGAAGTGATAACAAGATAACAATGGTTCAATTTTACCTAGATAGCAATGATGTGTTCAATTTTATCCATATAGCAGTTATTTATTAACTTTGAATTGATAACAAGATACCAATGGTCTAGTTTTATCAAGATAGCAATGAGTTGTTAACTTTGAAGGATAGCAATATAGCAATGATTCAATTACCACCTTCCTAGTTAAGACTATGTGAGATTTGCATGAGCATCCATTTACTTTCCCATTAGAAATCGAAGTGTGAGTTAACAAGTGCAACTATATGATTCTAAACTAATACCTAGCCTGCAAAACAGATCAAGAGTGTTCCTACAAAAAGACATTAGCATTAGCGAAAAACTTCAAGGAAACCCTAAAAATCACTGCCTAGATCAAATGCATAGCTTCAGAGATTGAATGCATAGAAACAAAGCTCAGAATATGCCTAAAAATGTTAAGGGAAAATTGGTGCAAACATGAATAATCAATATATCAATACCAATAATACCCAAAACTCAATGAAATATAGAAACAAAGAGATCAATCAAATAAAGAATTTCAAACCTTTTACAAACCTCAAAGCTTCATGGCTTCCATTGATTGCCTATCTCAATCGATCTTGTCTATGAATATGGCCCTCAGAAGGTGCACTTCCTTACTATGATTCTAAGATGTTCAAATGGGAACGGCTATGATAGTTTCGCCATGAAGATGAGCTTCACAACAATGATAGTAGATATGGTAACAAGTTGATCGCAAGCAAAAGGAATGATGTGGGTGCCAAAGGCACACTGTAATTCTTGCAGAGTAACAATACTAAAAGCTTGGATGAATGAAATGGAAGAATTAGGTTCAATTTATAGATTTGAAAGAGAGAAGATCAACGGTATAGAAAGAATGAGAAACATGCGCAAATAGAAAGAAGACAAGTGTCACCCAAAAGCTGTTTATTTGAGTTAACTACTTTCTTTTATAAAGATAAGACATGTTTTTCATAAATTAGAAAGCTTTTTCCTAATTTAAGAGATATTGATAAAAACAAGGTTGATTGAGATAGTTAACTCAACTTGAGATTTGATTTTGCATGATTTGAGAGGAATTAAATAATAAATTATTTAATTTTGTGTGCATGAAGAAGAAGACTTATTTTTAGAAGATTTGGAAGATATTTGAAGAATTAGAAGATAAGATAACAAATTAAATAAATAAATTTATTTAATTGTTGTGCATGATTTGGAAGAATAAATAAAATATTTGATTATATTTTATTTTTGGAGATTGAGAGGATTTAAATAAATTTGATTTGATTTATTTAAATTTGGAGGAATGATTTTGACTTAATTAAATAATTGAGAATTATTTAATTGTTTGGAAGAATCTAATTAAATAAAAGATTTTATTTAATTTTAACTTTAGAAGAGGTAATTAAATATTTCGATATTTAATTAACTTAGAGGAATATGAATCAAATAAATAAATTTATTTATTTATTTATTGATAGAAGAATTAGAAGGGAATAAATATTAAGAATATTTATTTGGACTGAATCGTGTCATTTTTAGGCATATACAATGGCAAATTGTAGTGATACATGAAAGACTATTTAAAAATAGAGCTACTGGATGTGCTAGGGCAAAGCATTTATTACAAAGGAAAATTAGGTGATGCAAATCTTAAAAGGGCCATTCATTCCTTAGTTGAAACACTTTGCATTAGGAGAAAACAAGAAGAAAGAAGTGGATGAACTTAGAGTTGAGAATTCTCAAGATTTTGAAGCGAGAAAAGGATTTCCAAGAAAAAACCCTAATCTGCGTAACAAGGTATTTTATGTTTTCTACAAAAACTCTTGAGTTCTCAATTTATGCAAATGGCTACACCTCTAATTGTTAATGTAACTAAAAGACCCCGACCAATATTTAAGAAACATCCACACAAATCAATTGAAATTGAACCATTGGGCGCATTCTCAGAAGCTCCTCATCATGTACTGCATGTTGAGGATATTAGGGCATACATCCACTATAACATGGATGAATTTGGAAACCTAAAACTCTTGGATTTGCTTAATAACTACTTAATGAATGATAACCATAAATTGGAACCAGAATACAAAGCCTAGAAAGCAAACATTTTCTGCAAGTCATTAGGTTTCTGATATTTGATGAAAATGAATGGGTTTGATATATCCTAAGCCAGATACATGATGAGTTCATATGGCTATTGAAACCATTCAAGATTACAAAGGATGTTATTAGGATGGTAACTAGGTTAAACTCCTCTGTTAGATTAGCCATACTGAAAGCCATGAAAAACTAGACAGTGACTAATGCTACCGGTACTAAGTTTGACAGAAGGGCAATGACCATCAATGATATTATAGAACCGGATGTCAAATTTGCCTCCATGGTGATTGGGTACAAAATTTACCACTCCAGCAGAGAAAACTCCATCTCCAGAACTACAACTTATGCAGCCTATCAAATGTTAAACGAAAATGTTGATTATGATCTTTGTGAACTACTACAAAATTAGTTGATTGAGAATTTGAGCAAGATAAAGAAAGATAAGAAAAATTCCTTCAAATATGGTTCCTTGATTATATGTGTGTTCTTCTATTTTATGAATGAAGTACCTAGAATTCAAAGTGTGCATTGGACAATTGACAAACCAGTAGCATGGCAAATAAGAGATTACTTCTCAGTCTTGGTGATTCCCAAGCCCAAAAGACTGCCATTTGGGGCTACTTCAAAAACTTCTAGAGTTTAATGGAAGCAAGGGAAACAATCCCTAAAACAATTATGGAGAAATATGAAAATGACATATGTTTCATGGTTGACACAGATCAGTGCTTGATGGAAGCTGTAGAACCAAGGACAATTTTGATAATGCCTATGGGTTATGAGGTGGATGGAAGAGTGTTGGATATGTATGCTCAACATCTTCTGAGTACACCTAAAGATACCTCTGTGGAAAGGTTTGGAACCTACAAGGAATTAAGTCTAAAATTACATGTGGAGCTCAGACAACCTGAGACCAAGAGGAAAGTGGAAAAACAAGTTGAAAGGTATGCTGAGAGCATTGGCCTAACCAAGGAGGCAGTAAAGAAGAATAGAGGAAGAATTGAAAAAATGAAGAAAAGCACTAAGCAGACTATAGAAGAAAAAGTAGAAATTCAACCGGTAGTCGCTCTAGAAATCCCACCAAGCTCCTCAAGGAGGACAAGGAGTTTTGTAACTCCTGCTGAGCAACTCAAGTCTACTTCCACTAAGAAGCTGGAAGTGACTCCATCCGGTGATAGAGGGAAAAGGAAGGAAAACAAGGCCACAAGAACCCACACAAGCACAAAAGATGATGAAGAGATGGATGAAGAAGTGAAATACATAAGATCCAAGAAAGTCAGAACTTCAAAGACTTCTGAAGACCACCCTTTTGGAAGCAATAAGGCCAGTAAAAAGCTAGTCACTGGTAAGGTCGCTATGACTATTGATGAAATTTTAAAAATAATCACTGTTCATGGAAATTTAAAGCCTGTCAGAGTTTACTATGATAATTTTGATCAAGCAAATAAGAAAATTTTGGAAGACGCCATTATTATATATTTGAATAAATTCAATAGAGCCCTATTGGAAATTTTACAAGAACTTCCTAAAAGTTTAAGGAAAGTACTGGAAATGAGAAAAGAAGCAGCTAAGGATAAAGACAAAACTCAGAGAGTATGTTCTCTCCACTTTGTGTCCTATGGTGACTAGAAGAGAAGTAGATAAAATCCTTAGAGAAGTTAAAGACAAATTCAGAAGCAAGGTCCAGATGAATAAACTAATGCTTGGTAAAACCGAGGAAATTGCAAAAGAAATAGAAGAAATCTTGAGAAAAGATTTAGACAAAGATAAATATTATATCATTTCAGAAAAGTAAGTAAAATAAGTCAATCCTCCAGTTCTGGAACATGAATCTCTAGAAGAACAGACTAACAAAAGAATTGATGATGAAGGTGTTAATTTAGATCCTCCAGAGTTAACCTATGAAGAGACTGATGTTGGATTTTCAAATCTGAATGTTGGAGAAGTCCAGGAAGAGGAACAAGTCAATCAGGAGGACATATATATGATAGACAAAATAGTTGATAAAGAAGTAACTCCTCCACCTGATCATTCTGAAAAAGAAGAGGATATTGCCACTACATAGAGTCCTCTGGATCTAGTTGCAAGTGGTGAACAAATAGGAAAGAGTCCCTTTGTAGAGAACACAGAGAAAAGTAAAGTAGAGAAAGAGGAGGAAAAGGGAAAGAAAGATAAAGCAGAAGAAGATGGTGCAAACGTTGAAGCACCTAAAGTAGATACTGTGAAATTTGATGAACAAAAGGGTGGTTCAGAAAATATTACAAGAGACACTGTAGATGCAATGAAAAGTCTTCCTAAGAAAGAAATAATTAAGCTTGATGAACCTAAACTACTCCAAGGTTTAGTCAATCCAAATGCTCTCTCTCTAATTCAATTGATGAAAATAGCATCATTCACCCAAGTAAAGGCTAGAGAAGAGTTGTTAAAGTTCCACATGGAGGACAATGAGCTACTGGGGCTTGCAACTAGGATTTTGGAAAAGTTAATGCCTTCCTACTAGAAGAGTCCATTTGATTCCCCCTCTGAACATCTGAAAAATCTTGTAAGTTATGTAAATACTCATTTTGAGTCCTTTGAGAAGTCTGTTAAGACAAAAGTCAGAAATGAGTTTTTGGATAAGAAATTTAGTGAAATTAAAAGTCTGATAGGGTATGAAAGGACTATACTTGTTATTAGTATAAAGAGTATTCAAAATGCTCTAAGTGATGGAAGTGATGTATATAATTTTTGTCTATCCTAGCCCAAAGTAAGTGAGGATATTGAGAAGAAGATGAAGGAACAAGAACAGAACTTGTCAAATCTATCCAATAATTTTGATCCTCTAACTATGTCACCCATAAGTCAAGAATGTCAAGTAATTAGCTTGACTAAAGAGTTAAAGAAACTTGTCAAAGAGAAAGGCAACATTATGAAGAGAATGTGTGAGCTCCAGAGATTATTGCCCCTAAGTTAGAGACAATGTACAATTCCCTATATGAAGCTCAGACTACAATTCAGACTAGTGATCCATCAAATCTATCAAAGGCAGAAGCATTTTCATTTTTGTTGAGTGGGCACATCTCAATTTTGGATGGAATGAAGAGTACTAATAAAAATCAGTTTTGTAGACATTCTCATGTTCATGTAAATAGAACTTAATGATTACTTGTACACATACGGAAGGATATACAGAATTGTTGAAGAATTTTGGCTTGCAGACCCCACCCTTTGCCATTGATGTCAAAGGGGGGGTTAAGGGCAGTGAAAAATGAGGTATTCAGCAAAGGGGGAGCATTGGAATAAAGTGAAGTGCACGAGTGTATAAACAAAGGGGGAGTTGCACTAGACACTTAGTCATTTTTCACTAAGTGTTGCCATCAATGCCAAAGGGGGAGATTGTTGGTGAGAGACATTGCTTTGCTTGATAGGTGTTGTCATTGATGACAACTAAGATCATTGCAATCATCTGCATAACACAATTTATTCATACCAAAAGTCAGATTCAGAATTTGTCTAAGTCTGGGTAGTTAGGAACAGAGTAGTAATAGGGTTTGGTATTTTGGTCTGGATCTCTCCGGGGGAAAGACATGATTAGATACGGATCTAGGGAAGTCATACACATTGTCAAGATAGTCTAAATCTAGATTTTTGTCCTCTGGTGATGAAGGATTCAAAAGATATTAGCCTCTGAGTACCGGGTTCTAGTTTGTCAAAGTAGACAGAAGAAGAACAAGCTGACCTTGCAGAAGATCTTGATTCTGGATGTATGGAAGTTGTTTGTTGGACAAATGGTGATGATCAGTGATAGTGGCCGACATGAGTGATGATTTTCAAGAGCAATCTTTGGTCTGCATCTTAAGTTATGCATAGATCTAGCCGACAAAGCAGAGCATTCATAAAAGTTCTAAGTGTTGTTGAAGCTGACTGATAGAATGATTGTAGATCATGTTACGAATATATATAGCTGATGGCATTGGATGATTTAGTGTGTGAAGTGTGTGTGAGTAAGGTGTAAATGTGAAGAGCAGAAATCTAAGATGCAAATGAAGGCAGAGCAGTAAGAAAAGTAGAGCAAAGATGAAATGTGTAAGATCAGTTTTTGTACTTAACCAAAACTAAAACTCTTGCATGGATAGATGCTATTTATCAATTCAAAATATTTGTTATTCTCTTGTAATCTTTTTAGAGGAAGTGAGCCTCCATTTGAGCAGTGAGCTCTGGGTAGTGAGCCCAAATGCATGTGCATTCCCATTTGTAAAATAATTTTAATGGGGTATTAATTTTTGTGGGTTAACCCCCATTGTGGTTTTTCCCTTAACTAGGTTTCCACGTCAAAAATCTTGGTGTCAAGTGTGTTATTGTGTTGCTACTCTTACTCTTATGATTGACTATTTTCATGATTAAATTATTAAATTGTCATTAAGTAGCAAAAGAAAGAATTAACTACAAAAAGATACAAAGTTTTGTGACAACTGATTCACCCCCCCTCTCAGTTGGCTGTCCTATTTCCAACATGTATTGTGTATTGCTTGTCTTCCATGTGTATTCCTATGAATGCTTTTAGTACTCCATGTATGTGTAAATTAATGTTACAATGTCTTTTGTGTGTTTGCAACCTTAGGATCCTAAGTTTGGGGGCTACTTGTAGTTCACAACTTGGTGGTATTCTTGGGTCTTCTATGTTGTGTTTTTTGTCCATCCTTTAGTATGTGTTCAAATGTAAGTTCATACCCACACTAAAGTGGGGGCTAAATGTTGAGTAATAAAATGTGTACACTAGCATTTTACACCTAGTTTAGCTCCTAGGTTGGACCTATTTTGTTACCTTTGTTAATTAGGACCTATTTTAACACCTCTTTGAACTCTAAATGATGAATATCACAATCTCAAAAAATAAACCTAGCATAATCAACTTAGGACTGGACTAAGCTTGCATTAAAAGACACTTTCCAAAGTCTATGGACCAAAGGTCTAGGGTGCCCAAGTGCCCTGATCTTGCTTAGGTACTTTGGTCCCACTTTATGGTGTTAGTTTAGGAAACTCCTTTAGTTAGTATTTGTCAGGCTAAAGTTGTTTTATTTTCCAAAGGTGAGCGAGAATGCATATTTAAGTGTGTGTTGTAGTTCATTTTACACCTAACCGTATGAATGCAAAATTTCTCTCATATGATGTTTTGTGCTAAAGGATTCTTCATGTTTTGATTATATTCTACTTGTGAATGCCATTGAAGTTGTTTGTAGGCTTTGAAAGAAGCTTGAAGCCCTCTTCATCACTCTCCTTTGTTGGTGCTAGGTCTTCATCAACTAAGGTTGGATATCTTGTGGTCATTATCATCATTTATCATTATTATCTATCATATTATTGTAGATCTGGCCTCTACCCTCTTAGGGCACACACTCTTGGATCTTATCATTTGCTGTTATGGAGGTGGGAAAACCAACACAAGGTTTGACTAAGGAAAATCCTTAAAGTAACATAACCTTTTCGCTCTTTTTGTGTGTGCAGGTAAGTAGAATAGGTTTCAAAGGCTGATTTCTAGGAAGAAATCAGTGCAAATGGATACAAATCTGACAAAGTTTGAAGTTCTACCTAACCCTAAAAGGGAACCATGGTGCCCAAGCCCTCTATCCTAGGCATTTCTGCTACATTTTCTAGGTTCTAAATTATTCTACCACATCTGTTGTATTTGTTTATCTCTATGGTTCATTTCTTGTAGTCAATTGGTATTAGTCTATTATTCATCACTTTGTGGTTTAATCATAGTCTTTGCTTGCTAGTTTAGCTTTGGTTGAACTTGGTTGGTCCTTCTATATACAACAAAAGGGCATAACCTCTATAGTTTGGCTCTCCTCCTTAGGTAGAAGCCATGCTCGGTGTGTGCCCTAATGTTTTGTAGAAGAGGGATGAACTAGTTTAACTCTTTAGGCTTGTGATCTATTTTCTACTTAATAGAAACAACTCATATTTTTGAAAAGACTTAATGTCTCAAGTTACTGCTTGGAACCTCATTCCTTCGTGTTTTTTGTTCATCGTTCATCGGCAAAGTTTGAACTATCGGCGAACTCTTCAACTTCACTCATCGGGTTCAATGGTTCAACTGATATGCATTGGTTACTTCGATGAAGGTTTGAACTTCGTCTGTCGAGTTCAATGGTTCGTCGGGTTCATCAGGTTCAATGGTTCAAGGGTTCATTGAACTGTTCTGGAAGTTCATCAGGTTTTGGAAGTTCATCGGGTTCAATGGTTCAAGGGTTTGTTGAACCTATCAAGAGTTCAATGGGTTCAAGGTTCAATGTGAACAGTCATTGATGTGACTGAACACCGTCAATGGATCTTTGTTTACCTTTACCGATGACTTTATGTTACTCTGATAGGAGTTAGCAATGGAGTTTGATTGGTGTGAGATAGATCATCGGCACAATGTAAAGTGTTTGGACTAATGGCAGAGGTCTGTCTGATGAAAGATGGAGGACTTGGGCATTGTGGAGACATTGAACTAGCTGTGCAAGAAGTGAAGTGCTCACCGATGGAAGGAGTTAGTTTGATAAAGCTATAGCTTGACATCGTCAGCAACAAAATTGTCGACGATGGTATTACTATGTGTTCGGACATATAAATTGGAACATCGTCAGTGACCTGGTGCATGTGGGATTAAACATCTCACTGGAATGTGAATAGTTACAACGGTTTTGAAGGTAGTAGCACTGAAGAAGTTAGATCGATCAGTTAGGGCAAAAGTTGAATAACTGTCTTTGCTCTTGAAGACTGGATATATAAACAGATCTACGTGTATCATTGTAGATTGATGAAATGATTCAAATTATACAATTTATTTTGTAGATGGGTAGATGAAATAAATGGCTTTGTATAATTGTAAAAGAATCAATACCTGAACAAAAGGAGCTGGGGATCGTTATTGTAATCTTTTAGTTTACTGTAATAAAGATAGCTTCTATTGTGGTGGTAGGTTTTTTACCTGAAAGAGTTTTCCCACATAAATCTAGTGTCATTCTCTATATCTTGTTTGTTTATTCTGTATTTTCTGGTGTATTCATCTGTGTATTAAAATTAAAAGTTACCTGTCTGCATTATCCCCTTTGAATTAACATTAGGGAAGCTATATTCCACACCTCTACTTTCCTTACAAGTGGTATCAGAGCTTGGCCAGTTGTGTTATCCTTATTGGTAGGTTGGGTTTTTTGTGTTAGTTCTGTGAGTGGGAGTTCTATAGAAGTCTATTTTATTAAATTAGATGGCAAGTACATCATGAAAGATAGACATTGAAAAGTTCAATGGCACAAACTTTGAGTTGTGGAAGCTTAAAGTTGAAGATACACTAGTTGACAGAGATCTTTGGGTTACTGTGTTTGTGACTAAACCTATAGCCATGAAGCAAGAAGATTAGGACCTGGCAGATAGGAAAGCTAGAGGACTGATAAGATTAAGTTTAGTGGATTATGTTCTATTGAATGTTCATGAAGAGAAAACTACAAACCTTTTGTGGAAAAAGTTGGGAGATATTTATCAAGGCCAGTCCTTGGTGAATAAACTTTTCCTTAGAAGGAAGTTGTACTCTCTAAAGATGGATGAAGGAGCATCTGTAGCATACCATTTGAACTCATTTAATTTGATTGTTGCATAGTTAACATCTGTAGGTGTAAAAATAGAAGAGGAGGACCGCTGTATGCTTCTATTGTGCTCTTTACCTGACTCATGGGATCATCTTGTGATGGCTATTGGAATTATAACAACCACGTTTAAAACTGAAGTAGTTGTTGCCTCGCTGTTATCTGAAGAGATGCAGAGGAAATCTTCTGAGATGGCCAAAGAGGCCCTATCTATTCGAGGTAGATCAAAGGAAAGAGGCAAGAAGGACAAGAAGTCTAAGTCCAAATCAGAAGGGAGATCAAAATCTTCTGGCACAAAGTCCAAGGTGAAGTGCTAGAATTCTGGGCAAAAAGGACACATCAGAAGAGACTACAAAGAGGAGAAAATGAAAAAGAAGAAGAACTTCTCTAACACTGATTCTTCTCTGAGTGATGTTGATGCCTTCATTTCTACCTTGGCAATGCCTGCATCTGAAGATGTATGGTTGGTGGATTCAGGAGCATCTTTTCATATGACATCTCACAAAGAATGGTTCACAAAGTATGAACCGTATGCTGGTGGGAAGGTGTTCCTAGAAAGTGATTCGACACTGGATATTGTTGGCCGAGGAAGAGTCAGAATCTGCTTCCCGATTGGCAGAATAAAGGGAGTGAATGAAGTACTGCACATACCAGGTCTAGCTCAAAATTTACTTTCTGTTAGTAAGCTTAATGATGTTGGAGTGCAAGTTACTTTTGTGAATGGTGGCTGTAAGATGACTAGAGGTTCTATTGTATTGGCAAAGGGTGAATGCATTGGAACTCTGTATAGGTTAAATGCTAAACTAGTGTGCTATAATAGTGTCTTTGTAAAATCTAAAAAAGCTACTATTGTAACACATGATGCAAACTCTATGGAAGTTAAACTTCGTGGAGAGAAAATAATGCTTTGACATCATAGACTTGGTCACATAGTTGAAAAAGGTTTAAAACCCTTGAAAAAAAAAACCTTGGTAGATGGGCTGATTGATTGTAATCTGGAGTTCAATTTCTGCGAACATTGTATATATGGAAAATAGAACTGTGTTTCTTTTTACTCTAGTTCTCATAAATCTTCTGGTGTTCTTGACTATGTACATTCTGATGTTTTTGGTCCAGTTGATGTTCCTTCTCTGTCTAAATCAAGATACTACATGTCATTTATTGATGATTATTTAAGGAGGGCATTTGTATATTTTTTGAAAAATAAATCAGAAGTGTTCAATCGGTTTAAAGAATTTAAAACTCTTGTGGAAAATTAGACTAGTAGAAAAATAAAATGCTTGAGAACAGATAATGGTGGTGAATATTGCAATGTGGATTTTGATAAGTATTGTGTAGACCATGGAATTAAAAGGCATAAAACTACACCTTATACTCCACAGCAAAATGGAGTTGTTGAAAGGTTAAATTGATCGTTGATGGAGAAAGCAAGAAGTATGTTGAGTTATGTTGGTCTTGAACAAAGGTTCTGGGCTGAGGTAGTTGCTATAGCTGTTACTTGCTAAATCGTTCTCCTACTTTGGCATTGGTTGATAAGACACCTATGGAAGCATGGTCTAGAAAGAAGCCCTCTTTAAGACATCTTCATGTCTTTGGCTGTGAGGCATATGCTCATATTCCTGAGGTAAAAAGATCTAAGCTAGATTACAAGGTAGTCAAATGTATCTTTATTGGCTATGGATTCGGTGTTAAAGGGTACAAGCTTTGGAATCTAGAAACTGAAAAAGTAATTTACACCAGGAATGTAATTTTCTGAGAGCTGAAACCTTTGGTTATTGATCCTCAGCCGGAGAAGATAGAAAAGAAGAAAGAAAAGAGTGTTGTGAATATTCCTCTGACCCCTGTAAAAGAGGAACAACAAGCACCAAGTGTAGATGATTTAGAAGTGAGTTTGAGTAGCTTCAAAGATTTAGATCTAGAGCTAGAACCTAAACCTGTACCTTAGCCATTGAGGAGGTCTACATGTGAAAGAAGACAACCAGATAGGTATGGATTTTCAGTACTTGATTCAAGTTGTGCCTATGCTTTGCTTACTGATACTAATGAACCTAGTACTGTGAAAGAAGCTATTAGTTTATCTGATTCAGATTCTTGGTTGGAAGCCATGGATAACGAAAAGTCATCATTGGAGAAAAATGGAACCTGGGATCTAGTGCCCTTGCCTGAAGGTGGAAAACTTGTGGGATGTAAGTGGGTATTTAAAAAGAAATATGGTCCAGATGGTAGTATTGATAAGTACAAGGCAAGACTAGTTGCTAAGGGGTATTCCCAAAAGGAAGGTATAGATTATGGAGAAATTTTTTCTCCTATAGCTAAGCTGACATCCATTGGATTTCTATTATCACTTGCAGCAGTGTATGACTTTGAAATTGAGCAGATGGATGTGACAACAACATTTCTTGATGGGGACCTTGAAGAAGAAATTTATGTCCCAGCCAGAGCATTTTGTGGAAAAAGGTAAAGAACATCTGGTATGTAAACTTAAAAAGTCTCTTTATGGTTTGAAACAGTCTCCTAGAATGTGGTATTAGAAATTTGATACGTATGTTTTATCTTTGGGATATGTGAGAGCTAAATCTGATCATTGTGTCTATTATGAAACTGATGGTGATCAGATTCTTATAATTGCACTGTATGTGGATGACATGTTATTCATTGGCAATGGTAAGGGGATGATCTCAGAATTAAAATCTCAGTTGTCCTTGAAATTTGAAATGAAGAATCTAGGGGTAGAAAAGTACATTCTAGGAATGGAAATCAAAAGGGATAGATCTAAGAGAAAGCTTTGGCTCAACCAGAGCAAGTATATTACCAATGTTCTTGATAAGTTTAATATGTCTGATTCCAAATAGTTAGTTGTTCTAGTTTTGCAGGGAATGAAACTATCTATTGAAGATTGTCTAGAATCTTTGAATGAAATTGACAAGATGAAAAAAGTGCCTTATGCAAGTGTTGTTGGCAGTTTAATGTACGCAATGGTCTATACCATGCTAGATATTTCCCAAGCAGTCAGAGTTTTGATCCAGTTTATGAAAAATCTAGGCAGATCACATTGGGATGTTATGAAAAGAGTTATGAGGTATTTGAAAGGGACATCTAGCCTTGCTATTTGCTATCATGGAAACTCAGTTGGATCTCAGAGATGTATAAGCATTTAGGGATATGTTGATTTTGATTGGGCAGGGGACATTGGTAGTAGAAGGTCCACCAGTGGATATGTATTCATGTTAAATGGTGGTGCTGTCAATTGGATGAGCAAGCGTCAGGCTGTAATCGTTTTGTCCACAATAGAGGTAGAGTACATGGCAGCTACTCGTGCATGCCAAGAAGTCTTTTGGTTGAAGAGGTTGTGTTCTGATGTCAATTTTGATGCAGGGCAGATACAAATTCACTGTGATAGTCAAAGTGCTATATGTTTGGCAAAGAACCTTACATTTCATGCTAGGACAAAACATATTGATGTCCAATATCACTTTGTTCATGATATGGTGGAAGATAGAAAGGTGAAGCTGGAAAAGATCAACACTTTGGAAAATGTTGCTGATGCCTTAACTAAACCAGTGAGCATGGCCAAGTTCAAATGGTGTTCAGATGGAATGGGTCTTCGGGCCCATAATTCTCAGTAATCGTATGAGGATTAAGAGGTAGCAGTAATCTCTTCGACAAGTGGGAGATTGAAAAGACTTAATGTCTCAAGTTACTGCTTGGAACCTCATTCCTTCATGTTTTTTGTTCATCGTTCATCGGCAAAGATTAAACTATCGGTGAACTCTTGAACTTCGTTCATTGGATTTAATGGTTCATTAGGTTCAATGGTTCAACCGATATGCATTGGTTACTTCGATGAAGGTTTGAACTTTGTCTGTTGGGTTCAATGGTTCAAGGGTTCATTGAACCATTCTAGAAGTTCATTGGGTTCAATGGTTCAAGGGTTCATTGAACCTGTCAAGAGTTCAATGGGTTCGAGGTTCAATGTGAACAGTCATCACTATGACTGAACACCGTCGGTAGATCTTTGTTAACCTTTACTGATGACTTTGTGTTACTTCGATAGGAGTTACCGATGGAGTTCGATCGGCGTGAGATAGATCATCGGCACAATGTAAAGTGTTTGGACCGATGGCGGAGGTCTGTCTGATGAAAGATGGAGGACTTGGGCATCACGGAGACATTGAACTAGCGGTGCAAGAAGTGAAGCACTCACCAATGGAGTGAGTTAGTCTGATAAAGCTATAGCTTGACATCGTCGGCAACAAAATTGCCGACGATGGTATTACTGTGTGTTCAGACATATAAACCGAAACATCGTCAATGACCTGGTGCATGTGGGATTAAACATCTCATTGGAATGTGAACAGTTACAATGGTTTTAAAGGCAGCAGTGCTGAAGAAGTTAGATCGATCAGTTAGGGCAAAAGTTGAATAACTGTCTTTGCTCGTGAAGACTGGATATATAAATAGATCTACGTGTATCGTTGTAGATTGATGAAACGATTCAAATTATACAATTTATTCTATAGATGGGCAGATGAAATAAATGGCTTTGTATAATTGTAAAAGAATTGATACCTGAACAAAAGGAGATGGGGGACGTTATTGTAATCTTTCAGTTTATTGTAATAAAGATAGCTTCTATTGTCGTGGTGGGTTTTTTACCCGAAAGGGTTTTCCCATGTAAATCTAGTGTCATTCTCTGTATCTTGTTTGTTTATTTTGTATTTTCTAGTGTATTCATCTATGTATTAAAATTGAAAGTTACCTGTCTGCATTATCCCCTTTGAATTAACATTAGGGAAGTTGTATTCCGCACCTCTACTTTCCTTACAATTTTTAGTTTTTCTTCTTTATTTTTAACCCAGTTTAACTCCCATTTTTTCATACCAACTCATGCATTTTCTTTCTTTCTCTCTTTTGTGAACTCATGATCAAATATTATCTCTTCTAAATTATTTCCATTTTTCTTTGAGTCCACTTTAATTTCCTTTTAACTTTCTTGAGTTTTCTTCTTATCTCTTTGTCTATTCATGGAATTATTTCTATTTCTTATTGAGTTAACTATTTCTTTCAATCTCTTCTCTTCTCCTTTCCCCTCCCATTTCTACCTACAAATATCCCTCATCTCTTCATTGTTTAACATCACTTCTCATTCTTACAAGCTTCTTCATGTTTCTTTATAGGCCTTTGAGCCTCTTAGTTTAATTTTAAATTTAATTTTCCAAATCTTCAAATCTTTCCCTTAGAAGGTTGTTTTTGTGTATTCTTGTCTTAACACCCCCTCTATAATTTTATGCACACACAAGGATCACACATTTCTTTTTCTTTAAGTTTGTTATTACTTCTAAGCTTCTTTTTTATTCCCTTATGTCCTTGTTGTTATCCTTGTCACTAAGAGGAGGACCCCATTGTTGTAGAGGAGGAGATTATGGTCACAAGACCTTTGAGTGTGTGGCCTCTTGTGCCCATTATTACATGTTCTTTATTACTTTATTAGTAATTATCTCACATTTTTCTCTTGAGGAAGTAATTTTTTTTATCTTTCTCTTGATAGGATTTAGAGTAAAAAAGAGTTATTTTCTTTCCTTAGAATAAACTTCTTATTTTGCTTAGAGTAGTTACAAATTTAGGTTAGAAGTTTTATAACTTCAAAAACATGAAAACAGAGTTACATTGCATCAGGAAAAGCCATATAGTTTGCATGCATATTTTCCTTCAGAATAATCATATAATTTATAAAAATTAGGAAAAGAAAATCTTGCATTCATTTAAGATTAATTGCACTAGAAATTCATTCAAATGCTTTAAACACTCTAGCCCTTGGTTTCATCATGAGGCATAAAACATTAATTTTTTTCTCATAAATAAATATCAAAGAAGCCCTTTTTTCATCATGAGGCATATAAATTAAACATACAACATAACTCCACTTGCATTCGTGATGCTCTTATTCCACACAAAGAGAGTAATCATCCCCATCACCCCTACCTAGCTAGATTTCCCTAGAAAGGTAGGAGTAATTCAGTTGATTCCTCTAGCAAGGGTGTAGTGCATGTGTTACCTAGAGTTTGACTCCCTTGTGTTGTCTCTTAGTCACATTCCAATTAATACATGCTTTGGTGAACCCGATGTGAAGTACAAAACCTTTTGGTTAAGCTTTTTAAATTTTCATTGCTTCAATCCCATCTCCATTTCCATCCTACTTTCAACACCAAGTTCACCATATTTTAGTTAACTTGACATGAACAATAAAATTTTTTGATAGAGTCTTTTCACACTCTCATTGCTTTAAAAAATCCTTCAAGATGGGATTCTTTTCATCTCCACACATCTCTTCCATTCCACTTTCATCACACAAAGTTTAGGGGAACTTCCCCTCTAATGAATCCATCACACTCTCATATTGAATGGCCTTGATTTCAAATCCATTTGACTTTGAAGACTCAAATTCAGACCATGATTGATAGGAGCCACATAGTTTCTTGTTATACAAAAATCCAATTTATGTTCTAGATGATGTCATATAATCAAACTATCCCATAGCAAGCTATAGGAAAACGACCACCCAAATGGACAACAAGATGAACTATCTAGAGAAGAACTTATAGGAATCTTGGGAGACACTAGAAGCACATCAAATTGAAAAATATAGGGCACGTCAAGTGTTATCAGAGGAAAATATAGTCCATTCAAACCCCAATCCGAAACAATCCAGCACAAGGTGGAAAAAATTGAAGAATAGAGGAAATCACTCTCACAGACCTTATAGCCACTCTAGTCTAGCGAATCAAGATGCTTGAGGGTAGAGATGAACTCGACAAACTTCTCAAAATAGAATTGAGGAAAAAACTAGAGTATAGGGAAATCCTTTGGCTAAGAAAATCAAATAAAAGTAGGGGGAAACCCAAAATCTACCTCATCTAAACTTCCATAATGAAGCATTTATACCTCCCTTTCCCTCATCAAAATTTAATAAAATAGGTAAGACTCCTATGATGTAGAGTCAACTACAAATAATTCCACCCAATTTTCAAAACAAAAACATGATCCCTATTGGTTGCCTTTCTAATGAAAAAGGCCAACGACTAGGAGGGCATGATAAAACCTCCTCTTCTTCTTTGATTTATGCCTCACTTCAGAGGGTATTTCCTTGACATATTTTAAACAATAAAACTAGCAAACTAGCTATGAAGATCTCAACTTTAATGAAAAATAGATTTCATGATATGACCAAAGATAATAAATTAAGTACTAATCCCTGCAAATGTATTCACCAATATTTTACTCACAACATCATGAACTTGGATAACCTATTACTACTACTGTACAACACTCAAAGTGTAAAAAATCATCTTTTAAAATTTTATGAGAGTGGATCAAATTACTAGAAAAGACCGATGCTTGTTCCTTGGGGTCACAAAGTCTAAACTTGAATTCAACATGCTATCATAATAAAATTCTGCCTCTAGGGTTTAATAATAATATCACTTCCTTACAATTATTTAAACCCACTAATTAACTTGCATGCATTTGATTCTACTTACTAATCCTCCACAACAATTACACATCACATTCATGATCTGAAAAGATTTACCATGTTTTTTGAATGTGAACTATTCAAATCACCGAATCCTACAACCAATGTGCAAGTAGAGATTTTGAGTTTCCCTTGAAAATGTATATTCCTCCAAGAAAATGCAAAACAATAAATGAGACAATCAAACTCACAAGTTCTTGTTCGTATATTTGTTATAGAGTGAATCCATTATAATAAATATGACGAAAACAAATTCAAGATCTCTATTATTCCTTTGAAAAGATCACAGAGTTTCAACTTACAAGTAGTTTCTCTCCCCATAATTTTTTGAACCCTTACAAATGATAAATCATTACATTATATAGAATTCTCCTTGAAAAATCATGAAAACTATGAAATTTTTTTAGAAAAATCCAGAAATTAGATTGCTAGGAATCTTTTATTCTTATCCTCCTTTTGATCTTGAAATTTGCCACCTTTTATTCCACTTTTATGGGAACATGAAATGTTGACCGAAAATATTTATTGTAGCACAACTTCTAGGAGCCATAACTTTTCATCCAAGTGTTTGTTTGAGCTACCGTTTGTATCAAACTAAAGAGATTGAAAATTAGTACTTCCTAGAAATATGCTAATAGATTTTAGTGATTTTTTGAATAGTTTTTAGAGCCAAATTCAATCACCTAAACCTCCAAAATAACAATTCAGTACTATTTTCAAGAATTTAAAATTTTTAAAATTTTAGTATCTTGTCTGTGTATGATTTCCCATTGAAATATTTTATTAAATCTGATCTACCCTTCCCGAAGTTTCATGTAAATATTCAGGTGCATATGTGCTCAAATGAAAATGTCTAAAGATAGAAATTTTACTATTTTTTAGACATAAACAAAACTTACTATTTTTGGTATATAGAAATTTTTTTCTATTTTGCTCTTGACCTAGTTTTTGCAAGTTATGATACCAAAGGGGACTCAAATTGAGATGAAAATTTCATAGATTGGGTTGAAAATTTAACCATGAGCATAAAAATATAAAACTAGATACAAGCTCCAACAACACCATCTAGTTACCCAACTTTCTCTAGATATTAGCAATCTAGCAGACCCTTTCAACAAGTGCAACAAGCTCCACCTATAGGGCTATGTTTGGATCAATAAAACCCTTTACACATAACCCCCTCTTAAAAACATACATTGAGTTTTTAAAGGAGCCTCTTGGCTACAACATTTGTAATGTCATATTCGTTGGATTTAGGACAAACAACTGAGAGGGGGGGTGAATTAGTTGTCACTGTGAGGGGGAAAATAGGTTAATTCAAATCAATGAAAACAAAACCCAAACATCAATGGAAGTTGAAAGCAAAGAAGATTAAAACAAACAAAAGTAAATGTACTTACAACCTCTTTACCTATCATTTTCCATTGCTCACCTATTTGTCCTTGATCTTGATGATGAAGCCCTCAGAAGCATTGCTCCCTTGCTTGTTGGAAGATGACAAAGACATAATGGCTATGATATTCGTGTGGTTGAAGATGAGCTCCAAACACACTAACAAATGGATATGAAGTGCTTAAGGAAATGGGGGCCAAAGGCGCGCTTGTATTTCTGCAGCATAAGTTCGATCAAGCTATGGATATAAGATGAGGAAGAATAGTCTTGCATTTATAGAGATGTGTAGAAGAAGATCAATGGTTTAGAAGAAAAGGAAAGATCAACAGAGGAGGGTTGTTGAAGAACGTGCAACAAATGGAAGAAAGACATGTGTCATTCGAAAAGTAGCTTTGTGAAGTTAAGTCCTCTCTTGATGAGGATGAGATTTGATTTTCTTAAATTAGAATTTATTTTTCTAATTTAAGAGCAAAGTTGTTTTAAAGTTGCTTTAAAACTACTTTTGTTTTTATAACTCAGC
This sequence comes from Cunninghamia lanceolata, assembly GCA_027924645.1. Classification (NCBI taxonomy): domain Eukaryota; kingdom Viridiplantae; phylum Streptophyta; class Pinopsida; order Cupressales; family Cupressaceae; genus Cunninghamia; species Cunninghamia lanceolata. Next base: position 7,656,934 of record BSBN01000499.1, on the reverse strand, counting down.
TTTTCCTTTTTGTATGACAAGAAGAATATATTTTTAGAAGATAAGAAAGATTTTTGAAGATAAGAAAGCATAATTAAATAAATAGATTTATTTAATTATTTGTAGATAATTTGAAGGAAAAGATAGCAAATTAAATAAATAAATTTATTTAATTCATTTTTAGAAGATTTAGAAGATAAGAAAGCAAATTAAATAAATAAATTCATTTAATTCATTTTTAGAAGATTTGGAAGATAAGAAAGCAAATTAAATAAATAAATTTATTTAATTTATTTTTAGAAGATATTGAAGATAAGAAAGCAAATTAAATAAATAAATTTATTTAATTTATTTTTAGAGGATATTGAAGATAAGAAAGCAAATTAAATAAATAAATTTATTTAATTTATTTTTAGAGGATATTGAAGATAAGAAAGCAAATTAAATAAATAAATTTATTTAATTTACTTGCACATGATTTTGGAAGAATAAATAAAATATTAATTATATTTTATTTTGTGGAAATTTAATTTAAATAAATTTGCATTTTATTTAAATTTAGAAGAATGGATGATTTAATTAAATAATTAAAATTATTTAATTATTTTAGAAGAATAAGGTTAATGTAGATGAAATTAATTAAATAAACGAAATTTATTTAATTAAATGGGAGGAAGTGAATCAAATAGATAAATAAATTTATTTATTTATTGATAGAGGACTATGAAGATGAAATAAATATTTAAAATATTTATTTAAGTAGAGTCATGTCATTTTTAGGTGTATACATTTTGCCCCTCTTTGATGCAATGTGTTTTATCATGTTGTTTCAAAGAATAAGATTGTCTGAAAATGATACATGCCCCAGTTTGCCCCTGGTACAAGTTTAACAACAAGATGCCCCCTCGAGAGATTGGACGGGGAGAAGGTAGAAGGCGTGAGACGGACAATCTCATGATGAGATAGGTTGACATGAGAAGAAATGGTTGGAAGCAGAAGAAAGAGGCAAATGATATGCGATGCAAGATAAAATGATAACATACATGAGCAAGTAAGCAAGTATGCCCAAATGATACAAGAACAAACAAGGTATTGCCCTCGTCGAGCAGTAAACCAAGGATATAGATCGATGATGTCTAGTTTTAGGAATGAAACATGTCGTATAAGACTCTGGGTCTAGTTTCAACAATGCAACATCATGTCTAAGACATTTGATATGATAACAATATACGACAGTGTTGTCATGGTGGGGAACGATATATCCCTAGAGCAACATGAAGGATAGTTATGACTAATTGATATGGTTTATGACAAGATTAGGATCAAGACCGCTGATTGCGATTGGATAATTGGACAAGATTGGCTTGACTTGATTGGTAATTTGACCTGCATTTGGATCATTGTTCAAATTGATAGCTAGAACTGTTGATGAGAGACATGAATACAAATAAAAATTTGATTGATAGAAGAATGACTTGATAGAAGAAATTACAAGCTTTTGTAAACATTGATTTGCTGCATTTTGGATCTTTATTGGATGGGATATGGAGAAATACAAATGGATATGGATATGGATATGAACTACAATTGGATACAGTATGGATATGGATATTTGTCATCTTGATATAGCAAGTATTTTGAAGTGCTTATTTCATCATTGGGCTTTTAAAATGTTGTAAGAAAATACCAGCATCTAGGTATAATTAAACTGAGATGACCTGAGTATTACTTACATGGATTTTGATATAGCAAGTTAAAACAAGCATCTAGTCAAACTTGAATGTAGATGACCTGAGTACTTCTTGCATTTCAATAGACAAGGATTGCCCCTTTTCATGTTTAGACCTCAGAGTCCTCGATGATCTTTTGCTGATCATGTCGTTAGACAAAAGTCATCACATTACTACAGTTTAATCCATAAGTAGCAGACAAAGAAAATGATTATGTCCCCCATCATAGCATCTCTAGCTTTTGGCATCCTTGAGTAGCATAGGAAGACATAATGACAAAAATTCAAGACCTTGTAAATTAACTTGTTGACAAAACATTCTTTGCCTTAGATGTGTCTTTTGCCATAATTGATACAAAATTAGTTTGAGGGTTTTGACATGGTGCTCTGCTTTGTTTAGGACAAGTTGATGTTTTGCTTCAAGATCTTTGTTTTTGGGTAGCTTTCTTTGCTGCTCTTGTTTGTCTAGCAAAAGGTATCACAATCCTTATTGGTATCCTCTGAGAAAAGTGGCATTCAAGAATCCAAATCCACAACTAGGTTGAGGAGTTGCCCCCAGTTTAGACAAAGATCGACTTATTATGGGCGAGACGACAGACAGACATGGAGAGATGGGCCCTAAAGGACTGACCTAGTGCCTTGGGGGCTCATTGCTAAATGGCCTTGCCTACGTGACAACATAGAGGCAACGTAGTTTAGGGTAAACCCTAGCGGACCTAAGACCTAGGCGATGGCAAAGTGGTGTAGAAATAGCATGGACTTAGATTGACAGAAGGACTAGATATGGGACAGACGGGACAGTGGAGTGGAGTGAAGAAGAGCCTCGGGGGCGCATTGATAATGGCCTTACCTACATGATGACGTAGAGGCAACGTAGTTTGGGGTGAACCCTATGATATTGAGATATGGATTGGATGAGACATGATATGGAACAGACATGGATTAGATATGGAATAGATATGGATTAGATATGGAGTGGATGATACTGATGACAAGGAAACACCACGAATAGGTAGATGCATGGGTGATAAGGAATAAAATGGGTATGTATGGGGATGGGCAATAGTGGATAGGAGGAATCAAGGATGTGATCTCCAAGGACTATGTCACATAGGAGTAACTTGAAGCTTACGACGAAGGACGATGAGAGGATAATGAATGACTTGCATGGTTTTGGAGGGATAAGGTATGTCAAGAGACATCTAAAACATTTGTCAACATTGTGCCCCCAATCTTTGTCAAGATCAAGAAAAATAGAGGAATGGAAGATTAGGATGGACGGACTGGATAGTATAGGTGTGTAATGGATAGAGGAATAGGATAGGAAATGCTATGAAAGGAAACTGGTAGTAGAAAAGTGATATGCTAATGAGACAAGGTGCCCCCAAGTGTAGGTGACGTAGGAGATCAACTTACACATGACGCCTATTTGTCAGGTTTTCATCATGGTACTTATCCAAGGCATCTGTTTGCCATATTTTCACAATTGGATGAAGGGATTTTTCTTTACTTTTTTTTTTGAATATTTAGATAGGAGAAGGTGGATATGGAAAGGAGAAACTCAAGCATCTAGCTCCCTGAAAGGTGATAGTCTCAATGGATGTCATCATATGGACCAAGTCAAGTGTTCTCATAGATGTTGATACGGGACTGCATGATAGTGAGATGGAGAATGGTAGATATTGGATTATGGAAGGTGCGATAGTGGATGATGATGCAAAATATGAGGGAAGGCTTATGCAAAAGCATGGACCATAGGATGAGGAAGATATGTAGGATAGCAGTGGAAGGGATGGGAGATGGAGTTATACAAAAGTGTTGTGGAATGGAAGGGAACCATGACCAACGGTTGCACATACCGTGATAATTATTGGCGCTTATGATAGGCAGGTGGTGTGGGAAGCAATGAAGACTTTTGCTTGGTAGATAAATGATATAGGCCTTTAGGGACCCACATAGACTTAGTATTTTTTTAATTTTTGCTTGTCATGTGGGATGGAAGGATTTGATATTTGTGGATGGCATGGGAGAAAGTGGATGGTTGGGATGCTTTAGAGGTGGATGCCTTATTTGACTTGATATCTTTTTTCTTGGGTACCCAAACCTTTTTGCTTGTAGATTGTACTTGTGAAGGTATGGGCTTGGGTATATGTAGCTTTTGTGCAGCTTCTAAGATAATTATTTGTTGCTTGCGGACCCACACCTTTTTCAGTTTGGCATTGAGGTGCGTGGGTGTATGCAGCTTTTGAGATGGATGTTTCTTTGATTCTTGGCTTTTGTATCCTAGGTCATGAGGACTCGTAGGATTTTTAACTTTAGAGGTAGAGGCATCCAAATTTTTTTTGTTGAATTCTCTTGGGATGGTGGAAGTGAGGTTGGTGAAAGCTCCTTGTTTAGACAATATGTGCATTTGTTAGCCATGATTGGGATATTTAGAGGATTTATAAATGGATGGATAAGGTGTTGGAAGAAGTGGCAGTAAAAAGCATAGAGGGGTGTTACGATTTGGAAGTAACAGATGTAGATTGGATGGTGGAAGGTGTATGGTCACATGCTTTTGACAATTGTAGGATGATGGAGGTGGAATGGTGACATATGTTCTAGGGATTTGATAGGGTTTGTGATGGAAAGTAGTAGACTTAGGAGGAGTGGAGAAAGTACCAACATCTTGAGATTTCTCACCTTGGGGTATGTATCCAAGGCCATATGAAGGTGGAGGAACATTGACATGGATAGGTTCCAAAATACCTTGTTCATGAAGGCCTAAGCCTTTACCTTGATAGTTCATATTCTGGAGTATACGGTGGACCATGGGATTATGTATAGGTGCATTAGCAATGAGTTTTTTATTGGATGAGGAAGGTGAGATAGTGATTAATGGTTATTTTTTAAGTGTATACAGTCACCAAAAACTTTCTTTTCTTAAAACACTTAAATCCTTCTTATATTTCTACAACATAATAATGATTCAATCATGGAAGCACAATGTAATAACTCAAGAGCAGAAACACATTAACACATATGACACCAAGATTTTAACATGGAAAACCCGGTTAAGGGAAAAACCATGGGTTGACTAACCTAAGAATGTATTCTCTATTAAAAGAATAAGAAAAACAAATGACACTTGCCAATTAGGGCTCACTGCTTGAGCACACTACTCACAAGAGGCCCATGGCCTACAAGAGACACATTGTCTACAGAATAATATAAATATTACATACTTGAACTGGAAATTAGCATCTTCACCATGCTTGAGATAGTTCCATTTAAGCTCAACACTTCTACTCTGCTTTTTGCTCTTCTCCTCTCTACCACTTTCTCATCTCACCCAAGGATACTTGGAAATGACTTCACAAATCTTATTTATGCAAGACATCAACTTTGGGATAATCATCAAAGTCAGAACAACATACTTTATTACAGAGCAGTTACAAAAATACAACTTGATTTGTTACAAAGACTTCATGCGTATCACCACACTATTGGTCACACATATCTAGGACTTCAATCTTCTTTGACAAACATATAGTGCTTCATAGAACATCTTCAAGATCATCCGCAAGATGTGTAAAACATCCGGTTGGCTATGATTAGGAAGAACACGATCACTCGAGAGTAAATCTTCAATTACAAGCTCAATCTTCAATGCTGACCACCAACACAAACTAGACACAATCTAGAGACCCCCACAAGCTTTCCCGAATCACCAAGAACATCCACACCACTTCTGCTTACTGAAATCATTCATATCTTCATCCAGAACCTCAAGAACATAGTATGTCATCACTGTCAGATTAGAATAAATTCTTGTGGACCTCCATACCATGAACCAATTAAGTTGTCAATTCACATTGGCTTCCTAAACATTCCACCAAATCCGTAAAACAAGATATTACATTTTTAGATCTCACCGGACCTATTTGTGTCACTCTATCACCTCTAAATAGCTGCCAGAACTAGTTTTACTCATATGGCCATAACTTCTTCAAATCTTCATGCGGACCTCTCAAATCTTGATTGGATCATCTTTAGACACATATCTACAAACCCTTTGATGCGCATTCTTTGATCTTCATCTAGCTGAGATCTTCACTTCATAGATCTCCATTGTCTTCATTGTTCTTCTTTGTTCCAGATAGGGCTAATTTTCTCAATATCCTTAGCACATAGCTCATCCAATCCTTAACATTAATGCAACAGGAGTATGTTGACATCAATGACAACACCGGTTAGGCCCATACTTGGAACAATCTCCCCCTTTGTCATTGATGGCAACATATGATGTGAAAAACTATTTTAACCATCAAGACAAGAACTTCTCCTCACTAACTAACATAGCTCCCCTTATCAACAACAATCATTCATATGTCTTCTCTTTCTTTGCTCCTCCCTCTTTGATCAACAACCAATTTTGTTTTTCACATGTCTTCTCTCCCCCTTTGACATCAATGGCAAAGGGCACATACTTGCATCAATACTTTAGAATCATATAGACTGCTCCCCCTAAGTGGTAGCTTCCTATCATCAATCTGGACCACAAGATATGACTATGAGATCCACCAGACCGATGCACATTAGTGCACCTTAATTTAGAACCAGAGGGGTAATAACCCCTAACTTCTCCCTGAGATACTCAAAAGAGTCCTTAGGAAGAGGTTTAGTAAAAATATCTGCAATCTGATCCTTTGAGGGCACAAGCTCCAATCTAACTTCATTCTTGTTCACCTGGTCTCTCAAAAAGTGAAACTTGATGGATATATGTTTTGTCTTTGAATGCAACACTGGATTTTTTGATATATTTATTGCACTTGAGTTATCATAGAAGATTGTGATAGGTTCCTCATACTCCACTCTAATGTCTCTTAGCATTTGCTTCATCCACAGTACTTGAGTGCAACTACCTACTACTGCAATATATTCTACTTTTGCAGTGGACAAAGATATTGCCTCTTGTTTCTTGCTCAGCCAAGAAACTGATCTTTTCCCCAAAAATAATGCATCACCACTAGTACTCTTTTGGTCATCCACATCTCCTGCCCAATCAGCATCTGTATATGCATGAAGAGAGAAATCATGATCCCTAGGATACCATAAACTATACTCAACTATTCCCTTTAGATATATGAGAATTTTCTTGATTTCCATGACATGAGATTCTCTAGGATTAGCTTGGAATTTGGCAACAAGACCAACAACATTCATAATGGCAGGTCTAGTTTGAGTAAGATACAGTAGTCCTCCAATCATTGACTTGTACTTTTTCTAATTAGCCTTAGGGGATTCATCATCTTTGCTCAGTTTACATCTAGTTGCCATGGGAGTATTCATTGGCTTTGAATCTTCCATCCCAATTTTTTTTAACAATTCTTTCACATATTTGGTCTGAGATATGAAGATTCCTTTCTTTGTTTGAGTGATTTGCAGAGCTAAGAAGAAATTCATTTCCCCAAACATAGACATCTCAAATTCACTTTTCATTTGATTTGCAAAAGTCTTGCACATACTATCTCTTCCTCCAAAAATGATATCATCAACAAATACTTCAACAATCAAGATATTTTCATGATAAATCTTGAAGTGCAAGTTACTGTCAGCAGTACCTTTGTTGAAACCAATCTTCAAAAGATGTTTATCCAATCTTTCATACCAGGCCCTTGGGACTTGTTTGAGTCCATACAATGCTTTCTTCAACTTGAAGACCATATCACCATGATCAGATAGTTGAAATCCATCCGGTTTCTCAATGTATACTTCTTCTTCCAAGTCACCATTTCGCAAGGCAGACTTGACATCCATCTGATATACTTTGAAATCCTCAAAGATAGCAAAAGCAAGAAATAATCTGATTGCTTCAATTCTTTCCATCAGAGCAAAAGTTCCTTCAAAGTCAACTCCTTCTACTTGAGAATAACCCTTACAGACCAATCTGGATTTGTTTCTGACTACTTCACCATCTTCATTCAATTTATTCCAGAAGACCCACTTGGTCCCAATCAGATTTTTGTTTCTAGGTCTGGGAACAAAATCCCAAGTGTGATTTTTCTCAATCTACATCAACTCTTCCTCCATTGCTTTGGCCCATCTTTCATCATTGCATGCTTCACTTACTATTTTTGGTTCAATCTTTGAAATCAGACAATACTTCTCTTAATCTTGAGAAACTTTCTTCTTGTTTGAACACCTTTGCTTCTATCACCTATGATCTGGTCTTCAAAATGATTTAGTCTTACATGCCTGAGAGTTTTGGGAATTTCTTGTACTTCTATTTCTTGGATAGGTACATTCAAACTTATCTCTTATTCCTGTATTTTAGGATTCTCTGGATCAGTCTAAATCTGAACTATAGAAGGGGCTAGATCTTCTTGGACTAGAACATCATTCTGATCATCTTCTTCATACTCATAAAACCTTGAGGGATTTTCAATGCCTTCATCGACCTTCACATTTGTACTTTCTACAATCTTTCTTAATCTCTTGTTATAACACTAGTATGCTTTGCTTTGAGTAGAGTAACCCAAGAATATTCCTTCATCACTTCTAGCATCAAATTTTCCAAGGCCTTCATCTCTTTTAATGTAACACTTACTACCAAAGACTCTGAAATACTTCATAGTAGGAGTGATGCCAAACTGGAGTTCATAAGGGGTCTTACCAGTATTGCTTCTAATTTGTACTCGATTAAGAGTATAGATAGCAGTGCTTATAGCTTCTCTCCAGTAGATCTAAGGGACATTTGCTTCCATCATCATGGTTCTAGATGCTTCCTGGATGGTCCAGTTCTTTCTTTCCACTACTCCATTTTGCTATGGAGTCCTTGGAGCAGATAACTATCTCTTTATCCCATGTCTCTCATAGAATTCTATGAACTCTCCGGATGTGAATTCACCACCTCTATCAGACCTAAGACATTTTATGTTTAACCTAGTTTCATTTTCTACTATAGCCTTGAATATTTTGAACTTCTCAAGAGCTTCAGATTTCTCTTTTAGGAAAGTCACCCACATCATTCGGGAGTGGTCATCAATTAGTAACATGAAATATCTATCACCTTATAGACTCCTAATTCTTACTAGTCCACATAGATCAGTGTGTACTAAGTCTAACAATATGGTAGAAGAGTGTTCCTTACTTTTAAATGTGACTATGCTCTACTTACCCAATTGACATTCTTTTCCCAAACTGTTGGTAGGTTTCACTAGTTTTGGAAGATCTCTTACAGCCTGAGTGTTGCTTATCTTGATGATATTATCAAAATTTACATGACACATTCTCCTATGCCACAACCAACTTTGATTAATCTGAACAAATAAACAACTTTTGTCAGTACCAACCAAGTGGAAGATGTTACCTTTTGTTTGAGTACTGGATGCAATTTTTGTTCTAGAACTTTCAAAGATCTTACATTTTCCATTTTTGAATCAAAGATCATAGCCTTTGTCCACCAACTTCCCAACACTGAGAAGATTGTTCTTCAAACCTTCAACATACAATACATTACTGGTTTTGTTCTTTCCATCAAAAGAAATAGTTCCTCTGCCTCTAATTCTGCCAGCAGAATTATCACCAAATTTTACAACTCCTCCTTCATATCTTTCCAGATCTATGAACTTATTTTTGTCACCAGTTATATGGTGGGAGCATCCATTGTCAATGACCCATTCATCCTTTTCTTCAACTTGAGCAGCCAGAGCTCTTTCTACCTATTTATGATTGACAGATTCAGTGGGCATTGGATCTTCTTCCTTGATGGTAATAAACACCTAGTCACTTCTGGATTTGTTTCCTATCTCTAATTCATCATCTGTTACTCCATCATCATCATCTTCATGAACATAGTAACATTTCTTTTAAAATCTTGATATATTTGGATTTGTCCTTGAAAATCTTTCCAAACACATTGAGGCAAAATGACCAATCTTGTTGCAGTTGAAACATTTGAAGGACAATTTTCCTTCATAATTACCAGATCCTCTTGGCAGTCTTTCTGCAATAAGGGTTTCAAGTTGAGTAGCTTCTACCTCATCTTCTTCCAGATCTTTTCTTTCTTTTTCATACCATGATAATTTCTTTGAGGAATTTTTTCCTGGATCATACCTTTGTTTGCCTTTTATAGAGGCACTAGCTTTGAATGCAGATTCAGTCTTGGGAGGTGCATCTCCAAACTCAGCTAATTCAAATGCAGCTAATTTCCCAATCAATTGATCCCTTGAAACATTTGATAAAGATCTAAATTCTTCAGTAGCAGCAACCTTGTGCTTGTAAGCAGGAGGTAAGGATCTGAGAACTTTGGCAACAATCTCATCTTCATCCAAGGTTTCTCCAACACATCTAATGCCACAAATAAGCTCATTTACTTTTGGCATAAATGTAGTGATATTCTCATCTTCAGATTTTTAAATTTTCCTTTCAGACTTTGTACCATGGCACATTTAACATATTTGTCTCCTTCATGCAGAAGTGCCAGCTTTGACCAAATTTCTTATGCAGTTTTCAAATCCATAACATTTGTCAGCTCTGAATCAGATAAGGCATCAGATAAGGCACTTAGTAAGGCTTCTTTAGCTTGAAGATTATCTTCATCATCTCTGATTTCATCTATAGTTGTCAAACCATTCTTTGGAGGAATATACTTCTTTATAGTCATGTTCCAATATTGAAATCCCATACATTGCAAGTGACATTCCATGTGGCTTTTCCAAAGAGTGTAGTTTGTTCCATCAAACCTCAGACTATCCTTCTTGTAGGAAGACATCCTAGATCTCCTCAAGTGGTTAAGCTCTTTTAAAGGAACTTAGCTATGATACTAATTGTTGGATTTAGGATAGACAACTGAGAGCGGGGGTGAATCAGTTGTCATCAAAAACTTTCTTTTCTTAAAACACTTAAATCCTTCTTATATTTCTACAACATAATAATGATTCAATCATGGAAGCACAATGCAATAACTTAAGAGCATAAACACATTAACACATATGACACCAAGATTTTAACATGGAAAACTCAGTTAAGGGAAAAACCACAGGGTGACTAACCCAAGAATGTATTCTCTATTAAAAGAATAAGAAGAATAAATGACACTTGCCAATTAGGGCTCACTACTCGAGCACACTGCTCACAAGAGGCCCACTACCTACAAGAGGCACACTGTCTATAGAATAATATAAATATTACATACTTGAACTAGAGATTAGCATCTTCACCATGCTTGAGATAGTTCCATTTAAGCTCAACACTTCTACTCTGCTTTTCGCTCTTCTCCTCTCTACCACTTTCTCATCTCAACCAAGGATACTTTGAAATGACTTCACAAATCTTATTTATACAAGACATCAACTTTGGGATAATCATCAAAGTCAGCACAACATACTCTATTACAGAGCAGTTAGAAAAATGCAACTTGATTTGTTACAAAAACTTCATGCATATCACCACACTGTCAGCCACACATATCTCGGACTTCAATCTTCTTTGAGGAACGCACCATGCTTCACAGAACATCTTCAAGATCATCTTCAAGATGTGTAAAACATCCAGTTGGCCATGATTAGGAAGAACACCATCACTCGAGAGTAAATCTTCAATTACAAGCTCAATCTTCAATGCAGACTACCAACATGAACCGGACACAATCTAGAGACCCCCACAATCTTGCTTAAATCACCAAGAACATCCACACCACTTCTGCTTACTGAAATCATTCTCATCTTCATCTGGAATCTCAAGAACATAGTCTTTCATCACTATCACATTAGAATAAATGCTTGCGGACCTCCAGACCATGAACCAATTGAGTTGTCAATTCACATTGGCTTCCTAAACATTCCACCAAATCTACAGAACAAGATATTGCATTTGCAAATCTCACTAGACCTATTTGTGTCACTCTATCACCTCTAAACTAGTGATTTTTTTAGTGGCTAATATTCACCAATTGGCTAATAGTTGAAATTGGGGATTCAAAATTTAGCTAATAGTACAAGCTATAAGGTGACCTAAATCGCCACATTTTTCCAAAATTTTATTTTCGTCCTTGTTAAGTCACTAGAATATTTATTTTATTAAAATTTTAAACTCAAAAATTTGCCACAATATTCAATACCTAATTAGATTTGATTCGTCTAAATTTTATAAGTTGTACTAGAAAATGAAATTAATTCACCAATAATATTATATAATTATTATTTACTTTAGGGCCATATCACCAATTTTTAATCACCATCATTGATTTTATTTATAATCTAACAATTGCGGTTGGATTCCATGGGTTAAAATGTACCCATGGAGCTCCAATACCCATTGAGCTCAAAATTGTATTTGGGCTATTGATCTCAATTTATAATCTAATGGCTAGGGTTAAATTCCATGGGCTAAAATGTACCCAGAGAGCTCTAATGGCCATGGAGCCCAAAATTGCATTTGGAACAATCAATGTCCCAAATCCAATTTCAGGCCCCATCGGCATTGGAGCTCTGCAGGTACATTTTGGCCCATGGAATAGAACCCAAATCATTAAATTATAAATAAAATTAGTGAAAAATAATTTAGGGCCAACATAAAATATTCAATGTTTGAGTTAAAATATTAAGGAATTAAGGAATTATAGACACAAGCACTACACCTTGAACTAGTCAATCACTGCCACATTCAAGCCTTTACTTTTCCATAGGAATTTAATTTGTTGTTTAGGAAGGATTTGCCATGGTAATTAATGCATTTTCCTATTTTTTGTCAAGATTTGCCAAGATTTTCTACAAATTTCTAGTGATTTAAAAAATTCGCCAATAAAATTAAATATTTTTTTCAAAAAAAAGAAAGATTCACCAATAGAAATTAATATTTTTTCCAAAAAAATGTAAGATTCACTAGGATTTTATATCTTTTTATAGGAGGGGTTTCTTAAAGTTATCACTGCTCTGAACAGTTTCCAGAACTAGTTTTACTCATATGGCCATAACTTCTTCAAATCTTCATGCGGACCTCTCAAATCTTGACTGGATCATCTTTAGACACATATCTACAAACCCTTTGATGCGCATTCTCTGATCTTCATCTAACTGGGATATTCACTTCATAGAGCTCCACTGTCTTCACTTTTCTTCTCTGTTCCTGATAGGACTAATTTTTTCAATATCCTCAGCACATAGCTCATCCAATCATTGACATTAATGCAACAGGAGTATGTTGACATCAATGACAACACCGATTAGGCCCATACTTGCAACAATATTGCCACATCCTCTCCCTGAACTTCCAAAATTCAAAGGAGAGGGTGACCTCAACTCTCATATCAAGGCCTACATCATGGTAGTGTAGGAATTCCTTCCTTGGGATGGGGTGGTGGCAAATATTTTTCCAAAGACATTGGAGGGTACCACTCTGGATAGGTACTATTGAATTTTAGAAGCATTGATCCACTCATTTAGGTAACTCATTGATCAATTTGTGGCTGCCTTTGACATAAACAAACTAGTTAAGAAAAGAATACAAGAATTTTATTGATCAAACAAGAAATGGTCAATAAATCCATTGCATATTTTATCACATGATGGAGGCAAGTTCTTTATTCTTTAACTAGTGCACCAAACATATATCATAGGGAACTTTGTGATCTCTTCTTACACAATCTTAATAAAGACATCTGACAAGCAATCTAGAAACTCCCCTATAAATGTATGAAGAGGCACTTGAGAGTGCCCTTAGAATTGACCAAGGTCTATTGATAGTGGATGAAAGAAGTATGATACCAATGAAAGGTTGGTAAACCATGATAGAAGTAATGATGTAACAAACATCTCACCATTCAATAACAACAACAGTGATAATTATACAAATTTGAGGAATTGAAGTGTCAAAACCATTGTGTATCCTCTGAGAATCAATTGCGAGCAAGAAGGTAGACCATGTAATGCACACCTATGTTGACCCTTGTCATATTGTATGATAGATGAGTTTTGGTGCATTGATCTTGATATTGAATCCTTATGAGATTTATATGTATTGATGGTTTAGCTTTGCTATTTTCATTTTAATGATATGTTGGGTGGGTAGTCCTAGTTCCCTTTAGTATTATGTCATATATGAGTGATCTCAATTCAATCATATTCCCTAATGAATGATTTAATTAAAATGCGCATATTAGTTGGTTACCATTTAATTGTGTAATTTTTGTTATTTTCTTCAACTATTGTCATATATTGGACATATGCATGTGACCTTTGCATTAAGTGTGTATGAAATTACAGGATATTGACCAATGGATGAAATGTGGAGAATTTTGAAATGGGATGCATAGCCATCTAACCTTCATCCTTGTGTTGTCGAATGAGTGTGGCATTTTGTATGGCATTTCTCCTTTTTGGCATGTATGTCTATATGTTGGAAAAATGCGTATTTTCTATATTTGAGTTGGAATCTTGCTTTGGAGTTGGTTAGGATGTTTGTTTAATTCTTAGTGATCTTATGGCTTATGTTTTGAATCCATGTTGGACATTTCATCCTTGAGAGGTTTCATGATCAAACCTCCCTTGGCTTATTAGCATTTTGTTGACATTGCTTGGCTTGTGGGCCTTTTAGAGAAGTGTGTGTTTTGTTCCACCTTCTCTCTAGTGCCTTTGTGTCGCAGTTGGGTGATTTTTCGTGCTTAGTGTGCAATTGTGGCATGAGGGTGTTACACTTGCATCACAAAAAATTTATTCATCCTCTGTTTGTTTGTTAATGTCCTGGTGTAATAGATGGGGCATTACAGTTGCCCTCATGCCACAATTGCACACTAAACACAAAAAAACATGAAAAAATTATTCATCCTCTGTTTGGTTGTTAATATCCTCGTGTAATAAATGGAGCATTACAGTTGGTATTAAAGCCCATGTTGTAGCATTGGGAGCTCTAGGCTGTTTGTGTGTGTGTTGGGTCATCGTGGAATGGACTTGAGGTGGTTGATACCCTCATCCTACTCCATGTGTTTGCGAGAGAGTGAGGTGATGGAGTGGCATTTGACCTATCCTATGGAGGAAGCTCCATTTTCTCGTGTGGTTAACATGGTGGCTTTCTCACATGATTAGTGAAGTCTTCCGCTGGTAGTTTTGTTGTGGTGTGCCTTGGCTTGTGTGTCGATCTCTATCCTTATTGGAGAGTTTTTTTGGCATGCATGTTCTTTACCTTCTTGAATAGATTTTTGGGCTCTTGTTTTGGCTTTTTAGTATTGGTAGGTGTCCTTGGGAATGTGTGTATGTTGTTCCAGAACCCATGCCTTTGAGAAAATTTTGTTCAAATACTGTTCTAGGACACTAGCACCCTAGAAGGACACTAGCGCCTAGAGGGGACAATAGAGCTTAGTGCTAGAGTCACATTCTAGTGCTAGAGTCTTTATGTGTGCTATGGTCTTAGAGCCTATTGATGTGTTTATTTTGCACATGCAAAATTAGAATAAAATACCAAGGTATTCTATCCTCTCTTGAACAAAGTCTCTCAAAGGCTAAACAATGTGATCCAATGAGACAACTCCAAGGTTCCAGATGTCAGGCCTTGACTTACAACAGATAGACTCAGTAGTTGATGTGATTTTGCTGAAACTCACAAAGGGACTTACGCTGAATTAACTCCTCATTCCATTCTAAATATGTTATTCTCCTTCTTGTGAAATGGAATTTCAAAACCAACTACGAAAAGAAAATGCAAAAGAGAAAGGGTTTAGGAAACTATTCTAAGGACAATGAGATAATAAAATATGCTAAGATAGACAAAGTCCTCATGAAATCAAACTACGCTTCGCCATGAGAACCAATAACTACACGAAGTCAGTGCTATCTTCTAAGGAAACTCAAGGATTTTAATGTTGCAAATCTCCATCCAAACACCCACTGTTGGTGCAAGTTAAATGAGCATCCACAACCGAACTAAAGCAAACATGGTTCAGGCTAACATTGCAAAATGATTTATCATTGAAAAATCATAAAAAGTATGAACCAAGAAGGAATTCATCAAATATCTTCGCACATTAGCATTACATCAATGAACTTCTAATCTAATATTACTCTACTTGGAAACATATCTACATCATATTCAAGAATTAGAAACCATGCTAACATCCTGTAATCACACAAATCACCATGCAAACCAACAATGAGCTTGTATTAATTTTGGAAATGTATTTTTACAATAATTTCATATGTCTCTTCAATGACTTCAAAGAGTCTCCTCTAATCTACTTGTACTTTAAGAGCATCTACTCCTACTCTTTTTTCTTGATCTCCCTTGTACAAATGAGAGAAGTGAGCCCCTTTTATAGACTTAAAAATTACATGAACAGTGAGGATTGATTTGAGAATCAATGGCCAAGATTGAGACAACAAAGCAGTTTGTTACAAAAATTACTATTTTTAGAACATTAAATGCGAATGGATGATGTGGCGGACTATGATTGGCTTGATGGTGTGCACATGCCACCTTAGCACTGAGTGAACTGGGTTGATTTTCTTTGTGTTCACATTGCTCAGAATATCTTCCCAAATTTTGTCACCTTTTGGAGTAGTCTTCGAATCTTTAAATTTTCACCTTTGGAACTTGGTTGCTTCGAACTTGAAAACTTAGGAAATTTAGAATTTCTTCTTGTTATCAATGCCTTAATGTAATTTATGGATTTTTGATTCTCATACTCATTTCTTTTCTCAACTTTCTTGTCTTGATACACTTGCGTAGGATTTTAGCTCTGGATAGTGCAAGTGGAAGATGTCTTTGTTCATGATTGTCGGAGTGGACCTGCAGATGATAGATGCTCTCTCCCTCTGCTTGGCTCATGAAATGGATGACTTTGGATTCTTGATCATGGACTTGAACCTCTAGAAATGAACTTCTTCTCATGCATGGTGAAGTGATGCTCTCCTCGAACATATGAAGTTATCATCTTCGTGCAAATGATGATCTTGATGTAGGCATCCCTCCGTATGGTGATGATGTCTTCTTCCTTGAATGCTCTTGATATATGACTTTGGTGTTGAAACTTGACGATCTTGAATGGGTTCTCTTCCATCTTCTTATCTTTCCTTGTGCAAGCTTTTGTTCTTTCTTGGCAAAACCTTCATCACCTACAAAAAACCTTAAGTTAGTATCTTGACTTGACACTTGATAAATGAACAAGATGATGACAATTTCAATAACCTAGTGAATTAAACTTCTACCTACCTCACCCTAGAAGAATAAGAAAAAATCAAGTTTGTGAGATTTGCTAAAATTTGCAAAATTGAAAAATTGACTTGATTAATGGATAACTTGATCTCTCTACTTGAGTTTTCTACTCTTATTCACTGCTAATTTGATCTTCTTCTACTTTGAATTGGTTTTGAAATGATTGATTTAAGTGATGAATTGATTGTTGTATATAAATCTTTTCTATAACTCCTTCAAGCAGGTCAGCCTGCCCCAAATTGGCATGATTTTTTTCTTTTTTTAATTTTAAAACTTTTTTAACCTTTTTCTAGGCCGATCTCACTCCCTCAAGTGCATATTTTGTATATGCATGTACTAAGGTACAGTTTTTTATCAGTCATGTATAAAAGCACAATTTTGAGAGTCTCCTGCATTGAAGGCTATTTGAATATCTTATGTATTGAGCACTGATTTTCAGTCTCTATGAATGAATTTCATAATGCATAGACTCTCCTCAAGTGCACCTTGAGCACTAGTTTCATTCATTCATGTATAATGATCAAATTTTGCAAAATACAAAGTCATGTGGGAAGTGTGCTTAGGAGAAAGTGGAGCATTGTTTTCATACCAGCATGCATAAGGTATGCGTTGCAAGGTCTTGTCAAATGTGTGCCCATAGAACAAAAGGTACAAAATTCACCACACCATGTACAAATTAAAAGCATTTAGGTGGACCTTTTGGGCTTTAACGTATGATGCCAAAATTAGAAAACACCAAGCGACTTCGAATATGCTTTAGGCAAACCTTTATGTGCTCCCTACATATTTTAAATCTTGCCTTCTTCACAAAACTGAATACCAATACATGCTTGAGAGAGCGGACTTGAGAGGTCGTCACGCATGATGTGGATGAAAGTGGACATCTCAAACTATTGCGTATGGTGCCTGGAAAATATAAAATGCAAATAGATTGCACAAGTCTGCTTGGAAGGTAGTATTAGACCCATTTACAAATTGTAAAATCTCATGCAGGATATGCGTAGAAAGGAGTTTCGGCATGTTATCATTTTTAAAATTTTATGAATTATGAACTGTATTGACATTATGGATATACGCCAAGGTGCAAAATGTAAAGTAAGGTGGAATCTTTGTTACTCAATGCGTGACATAGGAGTCTCTAAGTTGAGCGAACAATTTAGTGTGCTATGTATAGTTTGAGACTTTATTTGGGTAGACCAACCAAAGATATGCACTCAGGAGGATAAATCAACCCATTGTGAATGAATGCGAATTGCAAACTGCTTGCATAAGTGCATCTGAGGCGGGCTCTTCAATATGTCTTGGATAATTTGAAGACTTATGTAAACTAAGCCTAAGATTGCACCTTGAGTGGAGGTCTAAATGTGTTACACATATCATACGTGATATTAGAAAGGTATGAACGTGCACCCGAAGAACAATGATCAGCCTATTCAATGCCTCATACACACTACGTAAATCTAGTCATTGAAAACTTTTGGGGCAGATATTTTCAGTGTATGTGTATGAATTAATGTTTAAAGAGATTGCACCTACGTTGAATTTCAATGCTTCAACAAACTAAACACTATCTTTCTCTTTTAGTGGACTCATCAACCACACTTGCACAAGTTGCACAGTTGGAAACTTTATTGCATTGCAAGGTGACCAGTAATAGGTGCTCGAGCGGATTAATAAAGACATCAAGCATAATGTGGACTTTCCCTCTTGCAACATGATCAAGTATCCAAAGCGGACCTCTTCGAACCTCCCACACATGAGCTAGACAAAATGAATTTTAAGATTGAGTCAAACTCTTGATTGAGTGGTCATTGGAATGCCTTATGCAAAACTTGAATTTCCACGTCTTACAAAGTAACTATTAACATCTGCCTAGGTAGAGGTTTTGGAGCATCATGTATTATTTGCAAACTCCTCATTTGGGTGGGAATGCTCAAACTGGGACATCGCCAAAACTAAAAAAACTCAAGCTAAAAACTCAAAAAGAGTGGGTCCTCATTTGCAATGGGGTGATGTGTGATTAGGTCACAACAGAGCCTCAGATAATGAGCACTTCTTGACTTTTTATGAAAAAACTTTCTATACAAAAGATGTTTCCCTTGGTCCTCTAAGTCTTCCCATGTGTTCATCTTGTTTGGAAATGATGTATTTTGGGAGATATTACCATTTTTGTCTTGGGAAGCATGCCTCACACAGTGTCAACTAGTTGTCACCATTCTTGGTTGGAGTTGTGATTCCCCTAGTGGATCTCCTTCTTGGTGAGGTTACTCCTTGTGTTTGGGGGTTGTGTTGGGCCTTTTGTTAAGGCCTTTTGTTTCTATGGAGTGTTATTTTGTTCCCTAGTATGCTCTCCCTATGTGCGGGGATTCGAGGATTTCATTGTGGGAATGGTTAGGCTTTGTTTTCCTATTGTTGTCTTGCCCTTGTGTGGTGGTTTCTTTTTTCTTATTGGAGTGCTTCAGAAGTATCCTTGATTACATGTTTTGCATGATTGGCCTTTCCCTAGTTCCAAGTGATGGATGTGTGATGTTATTGTTATGTAATGATGGGGGATGCCTTATGATGATGAATGTGCTTGCATGGATTATTTTCCCTCTTATCCCTTGTTGGTGACTAGAAATGGTCATGTAGTGAATGTAAATGTGTAAGATTTGAGATTGTGAACTTTTCTTTCAGTTATTGGTGAATTTTATTTTGGCTTGTGAAGACTAGCATTGCTTATTTTATCTTTGATTGTGAGTAGCTTAGCCACAAGTCACTCTTATGGGTGCATTTGACTTATTGTTGAATTGCTGACATTTATTTATCTTATTGTTGGAATTGAGATTTCTTTTACTTTGGTATTCTTGAAAGTGTTATGGTTATGCTATTTTCTAATTGTTTGGACTCACTGGTCCCATGTTGTGAAATATTCTTTTCTACCCTATCTAGTGTTGGATGTTGCGTGGAATGTTATGAGGTAGTCGAGATCAAAACTGTATGATGGGAAGTAGATGGTGATCATTATTCATTTACTTCTATGTGTGTGTGTTGTGGTGAGCCAGGTATGCTAGAATATCCATGCAAAGCACAAATACTATCCTAGATTTAGTTTTGTGTGCATATTCTAGTGTTGTATTCATCTTGTGTGATTGAAGTGGTCAACCTTGAGTGGTTGAAGGTGTATGTTGTTTTCTTGGTTTTGGTGTACTTAGTGGTGTGGTGATCCTACCTTGGATGACTTCTAGGAGGAAGTCCATTCTAAGGGGGTGACTATGTAATGCCCACCTATGTTGTAACATGCCTTCTCACATTACTTGGAATTACACAATGTTTTACCAGAAAGTAAATAAACAAGTTAAACAAGAAATTATTAATTTTTTTTATCTTTTGCATAATTACAAGAAAATAAATACATATCTTATCAAAATAAATTTCAACCTTGAAATTCATTATATTAAAAAAAAACTCATTGTGATAAAAATCTCACTTTACATTTTACAATGGATAATTGCACTAAGCAATAAGAATAATTTTACATCATTACATAAAGAATACTACATCTAGAATCTTGGCATTTGTTGCTCAAGTCTTGGCGAGTCTTTTGCTACAAAGGGAGAGCATCATCTGAGTGTTTTACCTCCAACCATTAATCGGCGGTCCCCCACACACTTTCATTCCTAAAAGTGGCCCTACCTTGCACAAAGACTATAGAAATAAGAAACTAACAGGTTTTTCCATCTAAGTCCTAGTGTTGTGTCCTACGTAAAACAATCGACCATACAACTCTAGACAATCTTCTAGCTAAGTATGATCCTACTAATAGGTTATGCCATCTAGACATTGTGAACTGACTAATGCATGTAGAGATAAATGTATTACTTTGGCCAAAGTTTTTATATAAATAAACATTTGCAATAAATGTATTCGTGTGTTCACAC
This sequence comes from Cunninghamia lanceolata, assembly GCA_027924645.1. Taxonomy (NCBI): domain Eukaryota; kingdom Viridiplantae; phylum Streptophyta; class Pinopsida; order Cupressales; family Cupressaceae; genus Cunninghamia; species Cunninghamia lanceolata. The sequence continues at coordinate 7,636,120 of BSBN01000499.1, read as the reverse complement.
ACCTCTAACTTGACTTGGGAACTATCTCATCCTACAGTTGATTTATTTTGACTAAAACACTAGTCATGGGATGTCTTGACTAAGTTTTATTCCCAGACTTATCCGACTTATAATTTCATCTTGAATTCTATGGTATAAATACAATAAATAGATTTAGAAGATTTGATCTTTTGAATATTCCTTCATTGCATTTTGCAAACATCCAAGTCTATGACTTCCTGTTGTACTACTCATCGACTCAAGATCAAGCATTCTTGTGCTAGAAGTCATATTTTGACTTTAACAAGCTATCAATAACTTTACCACAAGCTTCTTAGACAAATTATAATTTCTTAGTCTATGGTTGTCTCGATTCTAATATTGTCAACCATAATACACTAAGTTAAATCAATGTCTTAATTGTATTGAGAAACTTAAGTTTACACCCACCTGGGTTGATCCTAGGGTTTTATTCTCTCTAACCCAACTTACAAAATAACATCAAAAATCTTCTTTCTATCCAAGGATAAAAATGAATAGCCTTATCATGTGATTATAATAAGCTCCAGTCTTCTCTAGACTATTAAGGCTCTAAATAACTTCACATTTCTCATAAAATAAAGAACACAAATCTCTATCTTCTTGCAAATAAAATCTAATAAATACTTTACATAGTATAGATACTAACAACAAAGTTTCCTCTCCAAATAGGATATGAGTCTAAAGGGATTAGTATATATTAAATCTCAACCTATTGGTCTCTTTTCATTGACTAACTTTGGATATAGAAAGGTTATGAACCTGTGCACATTATCCTTGCACATACAAAAAATACTTTAATAGCAGTAAACTTATATATTATAATCACACTAGGTGTTCCAATGATATCCAATATCATTCTTGTTTAATAAAAATGAAACCTAATACTAAGTTTCAAGGTGAAAAATTATAAAACTACAATGTATACAACTCAAACTTTATCTACTACTCTTGACTCCATGTCTAATCTGAGTTCTCTAGAGGCTCGATTAGATACAAAGTTATATCCTCACAGTTTAAAAAAATAACAACACTTGCCCTTCATGATAATTTAAATACAAAGGTAAGTAATAATAACTACAACAAACTTGAGGTGTTCGAGTAAACAAATCCTTTTCATTATGTCATAGGGTCACAAAAATATTTACTGACTACAACAACAACTATTTTTGCCTGCTAAAGTTTAGACAACTCATCAACTTTCTAGACAACATTGTATACTCTAAAAAGCTTACTGAGTTTTTCTTTTTAAAGATAAAGTAAAATATCACAATTATCAGAAGACTAAGATAAACGTACTTCATTGTTCTAACAAAATACCATCTTAACACAGTACAAAGAAAATACAGTCATTTGGCCTTATCATTACATATGCTTAAAACAACTATCAGTCTTAATCTCTCATAGAAAATAGTAAAATATCAGCCCTAAGCATGAAACATCCAACTAGGCTTATTGCTCAAACCAACTCATAGTAGTAGGTTTAGTTCTAATATCTATATAAGCTCAGAAACAATCAACCTATGACCATTATCATTTAGAATTGGTGCTAGTCTAACAACCAAAAACATATCCCAAGGTATCAAAACTTTTGTTCAAATCTCTACTAGAGATATAAAGAATTTACGGTCACATAAGATATAGGGAAAACTTGAATACTAATGGCCATAAAAATTAGTAACATTCTAAGCACGTTGGCCTTATATTATATAGGGTATCGGCCATTATTATATATAGAGATGTCAACTCAATACTAAATAGAGTATCGACTTTATTTCACAAAACTGGATGCAACTAGCAATTCTTATACTAATGAAAGACTTTCAAACAAATAAAGAACCTATATAAGATCATGTAGAGATCCTTTCACAGCCTCTTCTCCTCTACAACGATCTTGGTCCTCTCTCACTATTGTCGATATGCTCCCCAATACTCTTTTTTTCCTTCGCCTCCCACTTTGTGTCCCTTTGTGTCCCTTTTGAGAGAAGATCCCATGGTGTTTAATAGCCATCATGCTGAAAACTACATCCCTCTCTCTTAATTATAGTCTACCATAAATCCTCGTAGTCATGCAAAATAATGGACATGATGGTCATTAAAGACTATTCTTCACGTTGGTTAATGAGCTCCTCCCTACTCTCTAAATCAGTTATGGAGTAAAGGAGTCAAGCCACAATCAAAAGCTATTTGCAATATCATGGAATATTAGACATGTTTAAAAAGAAGTTCAACAACATCTTCAAAGGTCTATCTTCTTAAATTATATAAAATATATATGTATATAAGCATAACCACAAGGTGAAATAAAAAACACCCAATACTTACTTACGTTGTCACTGTTGCACATATGTTACCTAAGGTTGTCACTGGTGTTGTTGTCATTGATGTCAACACTCAGTTTGGGTTGTCATTGATGCTCATGTTGATGGTATACTATGATGGTGTGCTAATAGTGGTGTTGCTGATGTTCATGGTTGGATGTCATGCCTTGTTTAATGTCAATTAAAGTTGTATTGAGTATGTTTGTTGTCAACAAAGATGATATCATGATGATATATTAATATGGGAATTAGAAGCATTAAGATGAGGACTATAATTAATGTTGATGTTGAGGAGATGTTGCTGATGGTCTGTAGCATGTTGTATGCTCTCTCTTGTTGTTCCTAAAGAAGTATGTGCTGCTACAAGGAGGCTCTGGTCTCTAGTTGTTGGTGAAGGTTTCTACTGCAAGAAGCTGCCTTGAAGACTATTTGGTAGAATGCTCCGCATTCCTCCCCCTTTGAAGATATGGTCATGTAGTTTAGAAGTTAAGTTTAGTGGGTTGTGAATGTGCTACATTCAAAGTTTCATATCATTTGTCCCTCCACAGAGAAAGTTGTAAGTGACAGAGTGCAGGACTATACTGTTTGGTGGCTAGTTTCAGTGTTTGATGGCTTGCACCAACTTGTTGCTATATGAAGTGGTGAATTGGCTGGAGGAGAATGATCTTGATGATCTTGTGATGTTTCCTACTACTCCTCAAGGTGTTTTCTAGTTTCTCTAGAATAGTCTGTGGTCTGGAATGAAGGTGTTGCTAGGTTATGCTTTTGTTTAGCCGACTGAGGTATGTTGAAGGTGTGTGCCACAAAATCTTTATTGTGTGCAGTTCAAAGAGTGTTTGGAGGTGCTGTATGAGTCATGCCAACTCATCTAGGAGAAGTGCAAGTAATGTTAAATCTTCCATGAGTACCGCCAAGTTGTAATGGCCGACATGCTGCAAGCTTCACATTTTCTTTCATAAGGCTAACCTATTTCAAATGTTTGAGGCATATGGATATTATTCTTTGAAGGCTGATGTAGTGAAGGGTGTTTAGGACCAAGTTAAGCATGTGTTGGAATCCACAAGGCATGTTACTCTTCCTAGTGTTGCGTGGAGTTCATTTTAGGGCTTCCCCTCTACATGTTTCATGTTGTTTGATCTTTGGCTGACGTGTAATTGTAATATTCTTGTTGTCTTTGGCCAATATGTAATGTAATATCATGTATATATTGTGAACCTAGTTGATCTAGGTGAGGTGTGATTGTGAATGTAAGTGTAAGAAAAATAATGTGGATGTGTAATGTATTATGATGTGTGACTGAAAGAGAAAGAGAAATAATGGATCATGTCTGGATTCATATTGAAGATATTTCTAAGATAGAAAGGAAGTGAAGAATGTGCCTAACTAATTTTTGGAGGCAGTGAGCCAAAGGCAAAACTTCTTGAAGACTGAAAGCAATGAGTTAGTAAGGTATAGAGAAGACATTTGAAGAAGTTGCAGAAGTTGTCAAAGAAGAAGTGCATTCATCAAAAGAGTAGTGACAAAGCATAATTGCCATCATCGAAAGGATTGAGTTTCATTGTCAAATTTAGATAGTAGAAGGACTGTCATGCTGTAATATTTTATGAGTTTGTTCTCAGTTCAAAGAGTAGTTGCTTCAATGGGTTGAAGAAATAAAACAAAGTCTGTAGGGAGTTGTATCTTCCTTAGGACTAACCCTAAAACCTTTCTTCAGGGAGTAGTAGCTTCCTTGGGTTGTAGCCCTAAAAAAAGTTGTAATTGTCATTCTTTTGTGAGGTTGGATTAGGATAGTAGCTCCTAGAATCTTTCTCATCATGGTTTTCTCCTCTAGGGTTTTCCACATATATCTAGTGTTATGTGGTGTTGTGCATTATGTTGATCTTTTATGTTTCTGCTAATGTTGTAAAGATTAAGTTTTATTTTTCTCTGAAGGTTTTGATATTTGTTTCAATATTGATTCACCCCCCTCTCAGTATCTGAGTGTGTTCAACAATTGGTATCAGAGCCAAGTTCCTTAGAATGAGCTTAACTGCTTGAGGAAGGTCTAGGTTGGCACATGATGGATCTTACAAGGAACCTAAGTTTTATGTAACACATTACATCTTTTGGAAGCTAATGACGGAAGGTTATCTATGCTCTGTAGGGTTTGGTGTTTGGTAATTTGTGAAGGATGGTTACACTGCTCCTGTTGATGATCCTACAAATCTAGATGAGATTAAGTTGCATGATAACAATGCCAAGGCAAAGAATTCTATCATGATTGGGCTAGCTGATTTAAAACTTCTAAAGGTAATGAATTGTAGTTCTACTAAGGATGTATGGATAAAATTTATTAGCATTTATGAAGGAGATAATAGAGTAAAGCAATCCAAGATGTAAATCTTCAAGAGAAAATTTGAGACTCTGAGGATGACAGAGGATGAAAACATTTCTAGTTATATGCTCTATGTGGATGAAGTAGTTAATGGCATTAGAGGTCTTGGTGGAGAAGTGAAACAAGATGAGATTGTGAAGAAGATTCTAAGATCTCTCCCTAAATATTGCATTCATAAGGTATCTGCTATTGAGGAATCTAAGGACTTGGATACCTATTCATTTTATTAATTGTTTGGTGCTCTCACAACCTTTGAAATGAGAGAGTTTGACAAAGATGCTTCAAAGAAGGAAACAACATTCAAAGTCAATAAGAAGACAAAAGATGAAACAACTGATCAAGATGATGACCTTGATGGGATAGAGGCAAACTTTGTGAGAAGATTGAAAAAGGGCATTAGAAAATATAGAGGTGAGTTACCTTTCAAGTGCTTCAATTGTGGGAGAGTTAGTCATTTTACCTCTAAATGTCCTTTTAAAGAATCAAGGGATAGCAACAAAAGGGAAAAGTTCAAAAGAAGTCTCTATTCCATGGAGAACATATGGTCTTCAAAAGATGAGGATCATGATGATTCAAATGATGAAACACTTTTCATGGCCTTGAAAGTTGGTGACAAAAAATGTGATATTGGAAAATGTAAGAAGTCTAGTACCTTGTAGGCTAACAAAAATAATGAAAATTCTATGGTTGTGTGGACTACTTTTCATGCAAGAGAAGAAGCAAATGCTTGGGTTATTGACAGTGGTTGCTCTAACCACATGACTAATGACAAAGGGAAGTTCATCAACCTTAAGAAGTGGAATGGTGGAGCTATCAAGTTTGGTGGTGATGAGTCATCACAAATTTGTGGAAAGGGTGCTATTGTTGATAACTGAGAGGGGGGGGTGAATCAGTTATCCTAATTATTTCTGTTTTTAAACTTTATTGTTAATTAATGCAGCATTGAATCAAACACAAAAACATTGCCATGAAATAAGAAACACATGACACAGTATTTTTGACATGGAAACCCTATTAAGGGAGAAAACCACGGGGTGATTAACCCAAAAATTATTCTCTGTTAGAAGAATAGGAAATTACAAAATGGCACTTGCCAATTAGGGCTCACTGCCCGAGCACACTGCTCACAAAGAGGCCCACTACCTACAAGGAGACACACTGTCTACAAAGTGATAAGAATCACAGTATTGAACTGATTGGAAGCATCTGCATATGCTGGAGTTCAGTTCTGGTTAGGCTCAGTACACTGATCTGCTGCACTTCATCTCTCCTCTGTTCTTTATTCTGCTATCCTTTCACATACCGGATCTCTCTTGCTACTTCTACTCTGTTCTGCACTTATTCGCATACACTTTCACACAATCACACTCTTCACAACTAAATCCATCCTCTATATATATCCGTACAAGTAATTTCATCACTTTTCTAGTCGGCATCCGGAACAGTCTAGTTTCTTACAAACTCTGTTCTGTCGGCTGAATCCTTGCTCACCAAGCAATGCGGATCAAGCATATACTTGTAGATATCATTAATCATGTCGGCCAAACATGATTCATGCCTTCACAACCTTTATCATCAACAGTAACACATCCGGAAAGTAGTCTGATACTCTGTCAGTCAGTTCTTCCTCTGTTTTCATTGTCTCTCAGGAATCCGGTACTCAACTATTCATATCTTTTTCCTTGTCCATCACCGGAGGCTAAATCCTTGGAATATACCACTCAAGGTAGTCCTCTTGACTTCCCCAAATCTGCACTGCACCAAGACACTTCCTCTGAGAGATCCGGACCAATCTGTCGGACCTTGCCACATGCTCTGTTCTTGTTCATCGGACCACAACAATCTTTATTCTGACTTCCGGTAGAGACACACCATGACTTGCGGATATGTGGGATGACCTTTGTTGCCATCAATGACAACAACCATGAATCCATATAGTGTCTCTTGCCAACAATCTCCCCCTTTGGCATTGATGGCAACACTTAGTGAAAAATGACTAAGTGTTTACACTATGCTCCCCCTTTGCTGATGCACTGTCTTTATATACAATTACCGGAACTCCCCCTTAGTTGGATTCCTCATTTTTCACTGCTCCTCACTCCCCCTTTGACATCAATGGCAAAGGGTAGGGTCCGCACACCAAAATTTTCAAAAATTTTCTATACATAGCCGCATATTTACATACTCACATATATTGAAGAATGTCTGCAAAGGATGTCTTCAATTGGATCAGTTCTGAAGCCCAACTTTGCTTCATTCTATCCAAAATTGAGATGTGACCACTCAACAAAAATGCAAAAGCTTCTGTCCTCTTGAGATCTGTTGGATCATTTGTTTGGGCAGTGGTCTAAGCATCGTTGATGGCCTCATGCATAGTTTCTAACTTAGGGATTATAATCCTTCTAAGTTCTCCCATCCGGTTAGTGATATTCTTCCTTTCCTTCTCAAGATTCTTTATTTCATTCAAGACTGCAATAGTCTGACATTCTTGATTTATTATGGAGGAAGAGAGAGGATCAAAACTTTGAGATAAACTTTGTAGCTTGTCATGTTCCTCTTTTATTTTCTTATCAATTGCTGCTGTTGCCTTTGACCAGGATATACAAAATTTGTAAATGTCACCGCCATCCTTAAGAGCATTTTCTAAGCTCTTTATTCCAATACTCATATTTCTCCTATCGTTAGAGATTAATCCTAATACTTCTGAAAATCTTTTATCCAAAAATTCCTTCCGAACCTTTTCTTCAGCAGATTTTTCTAGAGATTCAAAATGTGTACTAACACTGCTGACTAAGGTTTTGAGATTACCGGAAGAGGAGGCTGTGGGATCCTTTTGAAAAGATGGCATGATCTTTTCTAGCACTCCAGATGCTACCTCCATAAGCTCACAGTCTTCCATGTGAGATTTCAGCAGTTTCTCTTTGACTTTCTCATTTGCAAATGAGGCTATTTTCATTATTTGCACCGGTGATAAAGAGTCAAAATCTTATGGTCCTTTTAGCAGGTCCAGTTCATCAATTTCTATAGTGGCTTTTGTCAGGAATTCTTGAACAGTTTGTGCAGTGTCTCTTGCCGGAGACAGATGTTTCTTCTCTTCTGCAGTTTTGTCCTTTTGAATCTTTTCTCCTTCCTTACTCTTACCACTTTCAGTCGTGGTTTTCTCTGTTGGGGTGCTGTCAACCTCTTTTTCTTTAACTGCTGCTTCTTTCTCCTGTAGTTTCTCTTCTTCTTGGGATCCAGAGACTGTAGGGGAAACCGGAGGAGAGATGTTAGTCTGTTCAGGGCCCACTTCTTCCGGAGCAGATGATTCCAAATCCGCAGCTGTTTCTGCACCTAAGTCCTCTACAACAGGAAGATTGAACCTTTTGAAGGCCTTCCAGAGGATCTCTTCTGTCTCTTTGGCCACTTTGTCAGTCTCACCAAGCATGAGTTGATTCATCCTGGCTTTACTTCTGAACTCATCTTTGCAGTCTTTGAAGATTATGTTCATTGTCTTGGGATCAATTTGAGGATATAGCTGAATAGCTATCTGCTCCCGGATCTCAAGATCTTTTGCATGAGCATTATTCTTTCTTATTTCTAATTCCTTTTCTAGGCTTTTAGGAATAAGAGATATGATCTCAATGAAAGCCTTATTGTATATGTTCAGATATTTGACTGTGGCTTCCTGCAGAGTCTTTTGGTCAGCCTCATTGTAGTCATCATAAAATTCAGTCATTGGTTGAAGGTTTCCATCCACCGTAACCGACTTGATTACACTCTCTAGAGACAGAGTGGGCTTTTCAACAGATACCTCTGCCATTTCATCCTTGTCTTGGCCTGTGGAGGGTTTACCGGATCCTTTCTTCTTCTGCTTCTTTATTTCTTTTACTCCCTCATCTGACTCTATTTCCTCTTCATCCTTTTGGCTTTCATAAGCCCTTGTGGCTTTTGTCTTAGATCTTTTACCGGATGCCTGGACTTCCGGTTTTGAGCTTTTGGTTGTGGGAGGTGCAGATCTTTTTGATGATCTGGTCCCGGTGGAAGTTTCAACCGGAACACTTTCTTTACTTTTCTTTTCTTCCTCAGCCTTCCTCCTCTTTTCCTGGCTGACATCAAGTGCCTCTTTTGAGATGCCTAGGCCTTGAGCAATATGCTCTACTTCTTTTCTCACCTTTCTCTTTATCTCAGGTTCCCTGAGTTCTACATGGATCTTTACACTCAGCTCCTCAAAGGTTCCAAACCTTTCTGCCTTTGGATCTTTGGGCTGACTTAGCATGTGTTGAACATGTAGCTCCACTATCTGTTCATCCACTTCATACCCCATGGGCATGATCCAGACAGTCCTTGGCTCCACCGCCTCCATTAGGCCCTGATCAGTGTCCACCATAAAGCACACTGAGTCTTTGTATTTTTCAACAAGAGACTGGGGAATTCTCTCTCTTGCTTGCATCATGCTTTGGAAGTTTTTGAAGTATCCCCATAGGGCTGTATTTCTTGCTTTGGCATCCCCAAGCCCATGTAGATAGTCTCTTATCTGGACTGCAACAGGTTTGTCATTCTGCCATACCCATCCACTTGATCTGGGCAGCTCATTCATAAAGTAGAAGAATAGACATACTATAAGAGTACCATACTTAAAGGAATTCTTCTTGTCCTTCTTGATTTTCTGTATATTTTCCATTAATTGGCTTAAGAGCAGTTCGCAGAGATCATATTCTGCATTCTTCCTTAGCATTTCATAGGCAGTATATACTGCAGTTTCGGATACAGAATTCTCCCTGCTGGAGTGATAGATCTTGTATCCTATTATCATGGACACATACTTGATATCCGGATCAGAAATATCTTCAATGGTCATTGCCCTCTTATCAAATTTTGATCCGGTGGCCTCAGTTACAATGTTATTTTTGACAGATTTGAGGATAGGTATCCCTCCGGAAGAGTATAGACCAGATACTGCTCTAATTGCCTCTTTTGTGATCTTGCAGGGTCTATCCAGCCATAGGAAGTTGTCATGCATCCTATTCAGTACATACCGGACCCATTCATCTTCTTCAAAGTAGGGAAATGAATAAATTGCTCAAATTGTTTCTTCTGGATATCCTTATACTCTGGTTTAAGCTCAAAAGCATTGTCTATCAGTTGCTTGTGATAGAGATCTCTCAATTTGAATTCCCCAAATTCCTCAATGCTTGCATGTATGTAAACCCTAATGTCTTCTGTGTGTAAAACTCCGTGAGGAACACTGGAAAATGCTCCTAAGGGATCTACCTCCAATGACTTGTATGGATGTTTCTTAAATTCAGGTCGGGGCCTATCTGAGATTTTCACTATATTTGGAGTAGCCATTTCTTCAAAGATTTGCAGTGAGATAATGAAAAGGGAGAATACCTTATGCGCCTTCAGTTTGCACGGAGTGGTTGGATTGATTTCTTTATGCAATGACTTCGGCAGGAGATCTTTGGTGTGCTTGATGAATCTTGTTGCAGAGCTCCTCTTTTCGCTTCTTCTGGAGTGCAGAATGAGCAAATGCTTTTTGAGAAATCCCTTATATTGCTCCGCAAACCCTAATATCTAATGGCAATAAATGCTCGACCTATATTATTCCGATTTGCCTTATCCGAATAGCTTGGAGTATCCCGGATCAGTCCTGATCTGTGAACATCATCCGGATCTTTCAATCATGAATAAATCGAGGTGACACATTACAAGAACATCCCAAACACTCTGTCCAATCCGCAAAATAAGACAATGCACTTCCGGATCTCTCCGGATCTTTTTGTAATCCTCTGTCATACCGGAGCATCTCCCAGAACAGGTCTTACTTGATCGATCACAGCTTCTTCATATCTCCATGCGGACCTCTAAAATCTTATCTGGATCATCTCAAGACTTATATCTTTAAACCCTTTACTCCGCATCTTGTGCCACATCCGGCACCACTTGATTGGCTGGGGGAACAGGATTTTCTTTGAGTCTCCCCCTGAGCCAGAGCTCACTTTTTAATTTCTGGAAGAAATATCAGCACCAGAGTCTGGTGCGGATACAACCTCTACATTCTCTGAACTTTTCTTCACCCAAATCTTGCTCATCTGATTCCTAACTTCATCCGCATTCATCTTTTGTTTACCCTTGTCTTGATTCTTGCTTCTGCAGACTTTAGCATTATGACCGGACCTATTACAGATTTGGCAAATAACATTTCTTTGCATATTTGACTGATAACCTCTTGATTTGCATTGATTAGCCATATGACCTACTCTATTGCATGTAAAGCATCTACCTTTGAATGAATTGTTTACTTGCATATTTCTGCATTCATGGAATTTGTGTCCATACCTTTTGCAGTTAAAGCACTGTCCGGAGAAGGATGAATTAATCTGATTCATTCTCTTTTTGCACTGATTAGCTTTGTGACCAAAGTGGTTGCAGCTGTGGCAGTATCCATTGAAAGATGGATATCTTTGAGCATTGGGCTGTCTTACCGGAGGTCTTCTAGGCCTATTCCTTGGATTTTCTGATCCAAAATTCTTTTGACCGGATCCAGAGCTTTCTCCTTTCTCATATCCCAAACCATACTTGTCATCTGTCCTCTTTTGACTTCCAAGAAGTACTTCAAGTTGGGCAGAACTTATCTTGAATTTTTCTTTATATTCATTTGCTGTTTGAAGATCTCTTTTGAGAGAGGCAATTTGATCCTCAAGTTTTTCTTCATTATCTTTGGCATCTTCAAGATCAGATTCAAGATGTTCCGGTTAGGCTTAGTACACTGATCTACTGCACTTCATCTCTCCTCTGTTCTTTATTCTGCTATCCTTTCACATACCGGATCTTTCTTGCTACTTATGCTCTGTTCTGCACTTATTCGCATACACTTTCACACAATCACACTCTTCACAACTAAATCCATCCTCTATATATATCCGCACAAGTAATTTCATCACTTTTCTAGTCGGCATCCGGAACAGTCTAGTTTCTTACAAACTCTGTTCTGTCGGCTGAATCCTTGCTCACCAAGCAATGCGGATCAAACATATACTTGTAGATATCATTAATCATGTCGGCCAAACATGATTCATGCCTTCACAACCTTTATCATCAACAGTAACACATCCGGAAAGTAGTCTGATACTCTGTCAGTCAGTTCTTCCTCTATTTTCACTGTCTCTCAGGAATCCGGTACTCAACTATTCATATCTTTTTCCTTGTCCATCACCGGAGGCTAAATCCTTGGAATATACCACTCAAGGTAGTCCTCTTGACTTCCCCAAATCCGCACTACACCAAGACACTTCCTCTGAGAGATCCGGACCAATCTGTCGGACCTTGCCACATGCTCTGTTCTTGTTCACCGGACCACAACAATCTTTATTCTGACTTCCGGTAGAGACACACCATGACTTGCGGATATGTGGGATGACCTTTGTTGCCATCAATGACAACAACCATGAATCCATATAGTGTCTCTTGCCAACAGCTATAACTATTGATGGAAAGAACAAGACTGATGATGTCATCTATGTCAAAGGGCTGAAGTACAATCTCCTTAGTGTTAGTTAGATGTGTAGTAAAGGATACAATCTTACATTTCATGCCAAAGGTTGTGAGATCAAGAAGGTAGGGTACGGAAGATTATTTGTAGAAGGTACTAAGACATATGGAGATATCTAACATTTAAAGGAGGTAAATGGAAGAACATGTTTATCGGCTCAATTTGGTGAGTGTTGGCTATGGCACAAGTAGATGGGACATATCAACTTTGATAATATGATGAAGATCATCTCTACTCATGTGGTGAGAGATATGCCTAAGATAACCAAGCCTACAAACACATTATGCAAGGAATGTTAAATAGGAAAGTAAACAAAGACAAATTTCAAGAGTGAGGAGTATTCTTCTATAATACCACTGGAGCTGATTCACACTGACCTATACGAACCTACAAGAATAAAGAGTCAACAAGGTGAAAGGTACTTCATGTTGCTTATTGATGATTAATCTTGAATGACTTGTGTTACTTTTCTAAGAGAAAAATCTAAAGCTTTTGATAAGTTTAAGATTTTCAAAGCAATAGTTGAGAATGAAATGAATGCTAAGATCAAATGCTTAAGATCTCATAGAGGAGGTGAGTTTACTTCAAATGATTTTGAAATGTTTTATGAAGATAATGGTATTAGGGGACATCTGTCTACTCCTTGGACCCCTCAATAGAATGGGGTAGTGGAGAGGAAGAATAGGACTATGCAAGAGATGGCTAGGGCAATGTTGAAAAATGCAAATATGCCTGATATATATTGGAAGGAAGCAGTTCACATTGCTGTATACTTTCTTAATAGAGTACAATTGAGGGTCAATAGAACTAAGACCCATTATGAGCTATGGTATGGAAGACCTCCGACTATCAGATACTTTAGGATCTTTGACAACAAATGCTACATTAGGAGAGATGAAGAAGACCTTCGAAAGTTTGATTCAAGGTGTGATGAAGAGATATTTCATGGTTACTCAACTAGAAGGAAGGCCTATAGATGCTACAACAATACATTGGGAAAGATTATTGAAAGCACAAATGTTAAGGTAGATGAAGATTTGTGGCATATATCACAAGAACCAGAGGATTGCAAACCTAATATACCTCTCTGCATTGAAGAAGAAGAAGAGAAAGAAGAGAAGGAACAAGAATTAGAAAAAAAGACACCTAAAACTCAAGCAAAGTATGTTTAAAGGAATCATTCAGCAGACTAGATTATTGGGGATAAGAATGAAGGTGTGTAGACTAGGAGAAGGCTTGCAAAAGCAAGTGAGCAAGTGAATTTATTCTTACTGTCAAAGGTAGAGCCCAAAACCTTTGCTGATGCTAGCAAAGATGATGGATGTTTGAAGGCAACAAAAGAAGAATTGAATCAAATAGAAGAGAATTAGACATGGGAACTAGTTCCTAGACCAGCTGATAAGAATGTTATAGTAATAAAGTGGGTGTTTCAGAACAAGCCAAATGAAGATGGTGAAGTTGTAAGGAACAAAGCAAGATTGGTGTGTAAGGGTTATTAACAAGTTGAAGGTATTGATTTTGAGGATATTTTTTCTCTCATAGTCAGGATGGAGGCAATCAGGATGTTTCTTGACTTTGTTGCTCACAAGAGCTTCAAGGTCTATCAGATGGATGTCAAGTCATCCTTTTTGAATGGTGATTTAGAGGAAGAGGTCTACATTGAGCAACCGGATGGTTTCCAGCTATTAGAAGATCTAGACATGGTTTGTAGACTCAAGAAAGATTTGTATGGACTCAAGAAAGCTCCTAGAGCTTGGTATGCTCAGTTGGGTAAGTACTTACTTTAATAAGGTTTCAAGAAAGGTACTGTAGATAGTAATCTTTACATTAAGGTAGAGGAAGACAAGATTTTGATAGATATTGTATATATTGATGGCATCATCTTTGGTGGAAATGATAATATGTGTAAGAGATTTGTAGAAGAGATGCAGAAAGAGTTTGATATGTCTATGATTGTTGAGTTGTATTTCATCCTTGGGCTTCAAATTGTTCAACTAGATGATGGTATCTTTATTTCTTAGGCTAAGTATGTTAGAGAGATGTTGAAGAAATTTGGCATGGAGGATTCCAAACCAGTAAATACTCCTATGGTTACTGGTTGTCACTTAAGCAAGGCTGATGAGTCACTTGATGTTCATCAGACTCTGTATAGATCTATGATTGGTGGATTATTGTACTTGACTACTTCTAGACCTGATATTATACATGTAGTATGTTTGGTTTCTAGATATCAAGCTAATCCTAAGCAAACTCATGAGAAGGCAATAAAAAGAATATTCAGATATTTGAAGGGAACTCTGGGTTTTGGCTTATGGTATCCAAGAGGTAATGAATTTGATATGAGTGCTTACACTGATGATGATTGGGCTAGTTGTGTTGATAATAGAAGAAGCACAAGTGGTGGTGCTTTCTTTTTAGGAAGCAAATTGGTCTGATGCAGTAAGAAACAAGATTCAATATCTTTATCAACTGTAGAGGTGGAATATATTGCTGCAGCATCTTGTTGTACACAAGTGTTGTGGATGAAGCAAACATTGAAGGATATCAAGACACAATATGATGAGCCTATTCCTATTTTGTGTGATAATACAAGTGCCATCAATATTTCCAAGAATCTAGTGATGCATTCTAGATCCAAGTATATATCAATCAGGTATCACTTTTTGAGAGAGATGGTTGCAATAAAAGAAGTAAAATTGGAATATGTTTCAACAAAGGATCATGTTGTAGATATTTTCACAAAGGCTCTTGCAAAGGATACTTTTGAGTATCTCCGGTAGAAGTTAGGGGTAATTTCCCCTCCTACCTAGATGCATAGTTACTACATCTATCTAGGGGTAGTAATTCTTTCTATATCTTTTTCCTAGACTAATGGTGGCTACCTCTCAGAGGGAGCAAGTAGTGGTTGTTGGTGACAGGGGGAGCCTATTAGTTGCTTCATGAAGGAGTTTATGTACATCAAAGGGTGAGAATCTTGAAAAGGAGAAAATGTGTACCTTAGGGGGAGAGTTTATGCCCTAAGGGGGAGAAGTAGTTTCCCTTTGTCCTTGATGTCAAAGGGGGAGAAAGAGAAATTGTGTGTTGCCATCAATGCTAAAGGGGGAGATTGTTGCACATATGTTACCTAAGGTTGTCACTGTTGTGGTTGTCATTGATGTCAAAACTTAGTTTGGGTTGTCATTAATGTTCATGTTGATGGTATACTATGACAGTGTGCTAATAGTGATGTTGTTGATGTTCATGGTTGGATATCATGCCTTGTTTAATGTCAATTAAAGTTGTATTGAGTATGTTTTTTATTAGTAGAGATGATATCATGATGATATATAATTAAGATGGGAATTAGAAGCATTAGGATGAGGACTAGAAGTAATTTTGATGTTGAGGAGATTTTGTTGATGGTCTATAGTATGTTGTATGCTCTCTCCAGTTGTTCCTAATGAAGTATGTGTTGCTACAAGGTGACTCTAGTCTCTAGATGTTGGTGAAGGTTTATACTGTAGGAAGTTGCCTTGAAGACTATTTGGGAGAATGCTCCATATTCCTCTGCCTTTGAAGATATGGTCATGCAGTTTAGAAGTTAATTTTAGTGGATTGTGAAGGTGCTACATTCAAAGTTTCATATCATTTGTCCCTCCGCAAAGAAATTTGTAAGTGACAGAGTGCAGGACGGTACTATCTAGTGGCTAGTTTCATTGTCTGTTAGATTGTGCCAACTTGTTGCTATATGAATTAGTGAATTGGCTAGTGGAGAGTGATCCTGATGATAATGTGATGTTTCCTGCTACTCTGTAAGGTGTTTTCTAGTTTCTCTAAAATAGGGTGTGGTTCGGAATGAAGGTGTTGTTGGGTTATGCTTTTGCCTAGCTGACTAAGGTATGTTGAAGGTGTGCGCCATAAAATATTTGTTATGTGGAGTTCAAGGAGTGTTTCAAAATGTTGTATGAGTCATGCCAACTCATCTAGGAGAAGCACAAGTAATGTTAAATCTTCCATGAGTAACGCCAAGTTGTAATGGCCGACATGCTACAAGCTTCACATTTTCTTACTTAAGGCTAACCTATTTCAAATGTGTGAGGCATGCAAATGTTATTCTTTGAAGGTTGATGTGGTGAAGGGTGTTTAGGACCAGGTTAAGCATGTTTTGGAATCCACAAGGTGTGTTACTCTTCCTGGTGTTGTGTGTAGTTCATTTTAGGGCTTCCCCTCTACACGTTTCATGTTGTTTGATCTTTGACCGACATGTAATTGTAATATTCATGTTGTCTTTGGCCGACATGTAATGTAATCAATGTAATATCATGTATATATTGTGAACTTAGTTGATCTAGGTGAGGTCTGATTGTGAGTGTGAGTGTAAGAAGAAAAATGTGGATGTGTAATGCATTATGATGTGCGACTGAAAGAGAAAGAGAAGAAGTAATAGATCCTATCCGGATTCATTTTGGAGATATTTTTGAGACAAAAAGGAAGTGAAGAGTGTGCCTAACTAATTGCTGGAGGCAGTGAGCCAAAGGAAAAACTTCTTGAAGGATAAAAGTCATGAGTCAGTAAGCTACAGAGAAGACATTTGAAGAAGTTGTAGAAGTTGTCAAAGCAGAAGTGTTAAAGTAGAATTGCAATCATAAAAAATATTGAGTTTCATTGTTAGATTTAGATAGTAGAAGGATTATCATGCTATAATCTTTTCTAAGTTTGTTCTCAATTCAGGGAATAGTTGCTTCCTTGGGTTGAATCCCTAAAACAAAGTCTGTAGGGAGTTGTAGCTTCTTTGGGAGTGACCCTACAACCTTTCTTCAGTGAGTAGTAGCATCCTTGGGTTGTATCCCTAAAACAAAGTTGTAATTGTGATTCTTTTGTGAGTCTGGATTAGGACAGTAGCTCCTAGCATCTTTTCTCACTGCAATTTTTTACCCTTTGGGGTTTTCCATGTATATCTGGTGTTATGTGGTGTTGTGCATTGTGTTGATCTTTATGTTTCTATTAATGTTGTATAGATTATGTTTCAGCTTACTCCAGAGGGTTTGAGATTTGTTTGAATATTGATTCACCCCGCTCTTAGTAACTGAGTGTGATCAAAAGTCACAAACATCCATAAAGATATGAGAATGGGGTTGAGGTTTCTCCCCCTCTCTATCTCACAAAAACACTAAAGAAAGGATAAGTTACCATTATGGAACACTTATCAGAAATCACTTATAATAAAATAATATAGCTTAATCCTCAAAATAAATCATTATAAAATATAAACTATAATCATAACACAAGGAAAATAATGACTATTGACTATATTTTATCAACGGTACCTTTTTCCTAACTCAATTTTTGACAAAACCTATGCTAATGGTTCACGGCGTTAAATTGACAATTGCTGAATTAAAATCCAAACTCTAACCAAATTAGTCGAACACAACTTACTGCTAATGATAAGGTTCACTAAACATTAATTGGACAAGACTTAGATGGCAACAACCTATCCTTTCCAAATGTCTATTCACTTCTCTCTGATGATGCTCTCCCTCTCCTTCTCGAATGGTGGAAATCTATTTCCTGGTTACAACTCATAGTCATCAAACTGGGATTAATGTATCATTAGTTAATCCATATACATCATGAATAAATAATCACAATAATATAAAATCACATGTCTAAATTATATGCATTTAATCATAAACTCATGAATTCATTGATTTATCCTGACATTTTCTCTAAACGTAAAATCATTAATCCATGCAAAATTACTCACTAATTGCATAAAAGTGAAAAGTAAAACATAATCAAAATTAGGGATGTGACATATCCCCCCCTTAAGATTCATCATCCTCGATGATGCAATGTATCCAAAATAATAATATGATAAAGTTTTTGTTCAACTTTGAAATGCATTAAAACAATGGAGGTAATATCTAATGAAAATCATAATAATCTTCCCATGTAGCACTATCTTCTACATACTAGTCCCACTTGACCTTGCATTGAGTAACTTCTTTGTTACGCAAGCAGAGCTTGTGAACTTCAAGCACTTTTAGAGGCTCGATCATGACCACTCTTGGGTCCTATACCTGTAAAGCATTCTAATCAAGATTATGATTAGCACCTGTTATATATTTTTTCAAATATGAAATATGAAAAACATTATGCATCCTAGCAAGAGCTGGTGGTAGAGCAATCTTGTAGGCAACCAGATTGATCACTTCAAGAACTTCGAAGAGTCCTACATATACAGGAGCTAGTTTGGAAAATTTCCAAACTTTATGGAACTTTTTCAAGGTTTGACCCTCAAAAGAACTTTTTATCCAACTAAGAACTACCTTGGTGTACGTTTGGCATCAATGTAGCTTTTCTGTCTATCATTTGCTTCCGCCAATCTTTTTTAGATTAGCTTAACCTATTCTTCCATTTCTGCCAACATTTCTGGACCAGTGCTAATCCTATCTTCTAGCTTATCCTAACTTATAGGAGTTTGACACTTTCTTCCATACAATGCTTCAAATGGAGACATCTTAATAGAAAAATTGTAGGAGTTGTTATAAGAAAACTCCACAAGCAGTAGATACTCTTCCCACCTATATTGCTGATCCATACAATACATCCTTAATTAATCTTCAAGAATCTGATTTACCCTTTCAGTCTAGCCATATGTCTCATGGAGATAAGCCAGACTTATATTGAGCTAAGTTCCTAGTGCTGAAAATAAAATTTGCCAAAACCTTAACGTCATATGCGCATCTCTATCTGAGATAATCTTCTCAGGAACTCCATGTAATCTAAACATTTCATATACAAACTTGTGAGCTATAACTAGTGCTCCATTTATTAAATTTATAGGTATAAAGTGAGCTACCTTGGTGGGTTTATCCACCACTACTAAAATAGCATCATGTTCATGCAGGCCTCATTTGTTTGCTTCTGTTTGGTGTTGTGTTGTTATGGCAAAGTTTTAGTGGTTCCTAGCATACTGCAGTCCCTTTTGACTCCATGTCCAATGGATACTTTAGGCCACTTTTTTCTCAGTTTAGTAAGAAAACTTCCCCTAGAGGTCACCAAAATGTTAACCTAGTTTAGGCCCTAGGCCAAAATGGTCCATCTTCCCCAACTTTGAAAAAGTTGTTAAACTTCACTAAAAAATCCCTAAGGTTAAGTCCTATGTTTTCTACCTATTGCATTGCCCTTGAAAATCCTCAAGAAAGTCCCACTTCAAAAATCCCAAAAATTCTAAGTATTTTTCCTTGGTCTTTTTGCCTTATCGACAAACTTGAAAGTTTGTGAACTGAAAAGTTCACCAATCGGTAGGTTCACCAATCAGTGAATTCGTCGACAAAGTAAGAAGGTTTTCTACATAGGCAAGAAGGAAGATAAGGTTTTTCTTCTAAGGAAAAACAAGGAAAAGCAATGTTTGTTGGTGAAATATGTGGTTTGTGAACCTACTAGTTCATTGACTGACAAGTTTGTCGATAGAAGAAATCGTCGACTAAAGCAGAAAAATAAAATGAAAAAGACAAGTAAAAAGGAAGGAGAAAGTTAAGTTAATAGAAAATTTGAGAGTTTGCGAACCGGTAGGTTCGCCGATTGAGGAAATCGCCAACCAAAGTAGTCAATAAAGAAGAAAGGAACAAAAAGAGAATGCAAGCAAGCCTTTGTCAGAAAAGTTGGTGGTTTGCGAACCATAAGGTTCACTGATAGAGTAAGTCGCTAACAAAGAAGGATAGTTCATGGAAGGGAAAAATCACCGATAAGAAAGAAAGGGAGGAAAAAGAGAGAAAATTGACTAAGTAAATAGAAGTCAGAAAAGTTGCAAGTTTGTGAATCGTAAAGTTTGCCAATAGGGAGAGGCTCTAATAGAGAGAAGAAAGAAAGATAGAGAGAAGAAATGATAGAAAGTTCCAAAGTTCGTGATAAACAGGATTTGTTGGTAAGGCGAAGTGGAAGAAATAAAATAAAAATAAATGTAAATATAAAGCATGTAATATGATGTAGTGCTTTAAATTTTTTTGAATTAAGTTTAAAATATTTTAAACTGTTGTAAAAGATTTACATAAATACTTTTGGCAGGCATTGTATTTCAAAATGTCCATCTTCTCTCTAGTCACCATGATTGCAGGACCAAGTCAACTCCACAGTTGGAAGTAGTTCTTGGATGTTTTAATTGCTATAAGTGGATGAGTCAAGTGCTGGTGTTTAATGCAGATATTTTTTGCAGTGACTTCATCCTCTAGATCTTTTCATATTTATTGTTGCAGATCAGATCAGGGTCTTTTCTACATTTATGTTTTGCAGGATAGATGTAAGTGGACATTGAATATCCTCTGACAGGCCCATGGGAGAATTTATGGCAGTGGGTGACCTGTGTTAATGTGTTATCAATGCAGTGAAATGATATATAGCTAAAAATAAATGTAATAAGGGTTGGACGCAGAGCCTTATTTTTTGTGTTATAAAACAAAACCCTATCTTGTTGTTTTAGACACCCAAAAATGTCTATCTCTTGCAACATTACATCTTCTAGCATGTTTTGCCCTAGGCATCCATGTCATCACCTAATTAGTTAAATAAATCTTATTTATTTGACTAATTTCACCTCTTTCTATCCCATAATCCCTTCTTCTATAATTAAATAAATTTTATTTATTTAATTATTCATGGCCATTTATCGCCTCTAATTAAATAATTATTTTTAATTGTTTAATTAGTCATTTATCCATTTGCCTATAATTAATTAAATAAATTAAATATTTATTTAATTAATAAAATCTTAAACATATCTTATTTCTTTCTTTCCAAAATTAAACTCATGTGTGGGTCCCCAAGCAACAAGTAATTACCTCAAAAGCTGCACAAAAGATACATATACCCAATCCCATACCCCCACAAGAAAAGTCAAAACCTAAAATGGTTTGGGTCCCTAAGCAAAAACCAAACAAGTCAGATGAGGCATCCACCTCTCAAAAATCCCAACCATCCACTTTCTCCTCTTCCATCCGTTCCATTCAAACATATCCAATTCCTTCATCCCACAAGTCAAATAAAAATAAAAAAAATGCTAAGTCTATGTGGGTTCCCAAAACACTAAATCGACCATCTCCAAAGTGAACAACACCATTGCTTCCTACACCACCATCCCATCACAAGATTAAATGTTTATCATGGTGTGTGCATCCATTGGTCATAGTTCCTGTTGATAACTGAGAGGGGGGGGTGAATCAGTTATCCTAATTATTTCCCTTTTTGAACTTTCTTATTAATTAATGCAGCATTGAATCAAACACAAAAACATTACCATGAAATAAGAAACACATGACACAGTATTTTTGACGTGGAAACCCTATTAAGGGAGAAAACCACGGGGTGATTAACCCAAAAATTATTCTCTGTTAGAAGAATAGAAAATTACAAAAATGGCACTTGCCAATTAGGGCTCACTGCCCGAGCACACTGCTCACAAAGAGGCCCACTGCCTACAAGAAGACACACTGTCTACAAAGTGATAAGAATCACAGTCTTGAACTGATTGGAAGCATCTACATATGCTGGAGTTCAGTTCCGGTTAGGCTCAGTACACTGATCTGCTGCACTTCATCTCTCCTCTGTTCTTTATTCTGCTATCCTTTCACATACCGGATCTTTCTTGCTACTTCTGCTCTGTTCTGCACTTATTCGCATATACATTCACATCATCACGCACTTCACAACTAAATCCATCCTCTATATATATCCGCACAAGTAATTTCATCACTTTTCTAGTCGGCATCCGGAACAGTCTAGTTTCTTACAAACTCTGTTCTGTCGGCTGAATCCTTGCTCACCAAGCAATGCGGATCAAGCATATACTTGTAGATATCATTAATCATGTCGGCCAAACATGATTCATGCCTTCACAACCTTTATCATCAACAGTAACACATCCGGAAAGTAGTCTGATACTCTGTCAGTCAGTTCTTCCTCTATTTTCACTATCTCTAAGGAATCCGGTACTCAACTATTCATATCTTTTTCCTTGTCCATCACCGGAGGCTAAATCCTTGGAATATACCACTCAAGGTAGTCCTCTTGACTTCCCCAAATCCGCACTGCACCAAGACACTTCCTCTGAGAGATCCGGACCAATCTGTCGGACCTTGCCACATGCTCTGTTCTTGTTCACCGGACCACAACAATCTTTATTCTGACTTCCGGTAGAGACACACCATGACTTGCGGATATGTGGGATGACCTTTGTTGCCATCAATGACAACAACCATGAATCCATATAGTGTCTCTTGCCAACAATCTCCCCCTTTGGCATTGATGGCAACACTTAGTGAAAAATGACTAAGTGTTTACACTATGCTCCCCCTTTGCTGATGCACTGTCTTTATATACAATTTCTGGAACTCCCCCTTAGTTGGATTCCTCATTTTTCACTGCTCCTCACTCCCCCTTTGACATCAATGGCAAAGGGTAGGGTCCGCACACCAAAATTTTCAAAAATTTTCTATACATAGCCGCATATTTACATACTCACATATACTGAAGAATGTCTGCAAAGGATGTCTTCAATTGGATCAGTTCTGTAGCCCAACTTTGCTTCATTCTATCTAAAATTGAGATGTGACCACTCAACAAAAATGCAAAAGCTTCTGCCCTCTTGAGATCCGTCGGATCATTTGTTTGGGCGGTGGTCTGAGCATCACTGATGGACTCATGCATAGTTTCTAACTTAGGGATTATAATCCTTCTAAGTTCTCCCATCCGGTTAGTGATATTCTTCCTTTCCTTCTCAAGATTCTTTATTTCATTCAAGACTGCAATAGTCTGACATTCTTGATTTATTATGGAGGAAGAGAGAGGATCAAAACTTTGAGATAAACTTTGTAGCTTGTCCTGTTCCTCTTTTATTTTCTTATCAATTGCTGCTGTTGCCTTTGACCAGGATATACAAAATTTGTAAATGTCACCACCATCCTTAAGAGCATTTTCTAAGCTCTTTATTCCAATACTCATATTTCTCCTATCGTTAGAGATTAATCCTAATACTTCTGAAAATCTTTTATCCAAAAATTCCTTCCGGACCTTTTCTTCAGCAGATTTTTCTAGAGATTCAAAATGTGTACTAACACTGCTGACTAAGGTTTTGAGATTACCGGAAGAGGAGGCTGTGGGATCCTTTTGAAAAGATGGCATGATCTTTTCTAGCACTCCAGATGCTACCTCCATAAGCTCACAGTCTTCCATGTGAGATTTCAGCAGTTTCTCTTTGACTTTCTCATTTGCAAATGAGGCTATTTTCATTGTTTGCACCGGTGACAAAGAGTCAAAATCTAATGGTCCTTTTAGCAGGTCCGGTTCATTAATTTCTATAGTGGCTTTTGTCAGGAATTCTTGAATAGTTTGTGCAGTGTCTCTTGCCGGAGACAGATGTTTCTTCTCTTCTGCAGTTTTGTCCTTTTGAATCTTTTCTCCTTCCTTACTCTTACCACTTTCAGTCGTGGTTTTCTCTGTTGGGGTGCTGTCAACCTCTTTTTCTTTAACTGCTGCTTCTTTCTCCTGTAGTTTCTCTTCTTCTTGGGATCCGGAGACTGTAGGGGAAACCAGAGGAGAGATGTTAGTCTATTCAGGGCCCACTTCTTCTGGAGCAGATGATTCCAAATCCGCAGCTATTTCTGCACCTAAGTCCTCTACAACAGGAAGATTGAACCTTTTGAAGGCCTTCCGGAGGATCTCTTCTGTCTCTTTGGCCACTTTGTCAGTCTCACCAAGCATGAGTTGATTCATCCTGGCTTTACTTCTGAACTCATCTTTGCAATCTTTGAAGATTATGTCCATTGTCTTGGGATCAATTTGAGGATATAGCTGAATAGCTATCTGCTCCCAGATCTCAAGATCTTTTGCATGAGCATTATTCTTTCTTATTTCTAATTCCTTTTCTAGGCTTTTAGGAATAAGAGATATGATCTCAATGAAAGCCTTATTGTATATGTTCAGATATTTGACTGTGGCTTCCTGCAGAGTCTTTTGGTCAGCCTCATTGTAGTCATCATAAAATTCAGTCATTGGTTGAAGGTTTCCATCCACCGTAACCGACTTGATTACAATCTCTAGAGACAGAGTGGGCTTTTCAACAGATACCTCTGCCATTTCATCCTTGTCTTGGCCTGTGGAGGGTTTACCGGATCCTTTCTTCTTCTGCTTCTTTATTTCTTTTACTCCCTCATCTAACTCTGTTTCCTCTTCATCCTTTTGGCTTTCATAAGCCCTTGTGGCTTTTGTCTTAGATCTTTTACCGGATGCCTGGACTTCCGGTTTTGAGCTTTTGGTTGTGAGAGGTACAGATCTTTTTGATGATCTGGTCCGGGTGGAAGTTTCAACCGGAACACTTTCTTTACTTTTCTTTTCTTCCTCAGCCTTCCTCCTCTTTTCCCGGCTGGCATCAAGTGCCTCTTTTGAGATGCCTAGGCCTTGAGCAATATGCTCTACTTCTTTTCTCACCTTTCTCTTTATCTCAGGTTCCCTGAGTTCTACATGGATCTTTACACTCAGCTCCTCAAAGGTTCCAAACCTTTCTGCCTTTGGATCTTTGGGCTGACTTAGCATGTGTTGAACATGCAGCTCCACTATCTGTTCATCCACTTCATACCCCATGGGCATGATCCAGACAGTCCTTGGCTCCACCACCTCCATTAGGCACTGATCAGTGTCCACCATAAAGCACACTGAGTCTTTGTATTTTTCAACAAGAGACTGGGGAATTCTCTCTCTTGCTTGCATCATGCTTTGGAAGTTTTTGAAGTATCCCCATAGGGCTGTATTTCTTGCTTTGGCATCCCCAAGCCCATGTAGATAGTCTCTTATCTGGACTGCAACAGGTTTGTCATTCTGCCATACCCATCCACTTGATCCGGGCAGCTCATTCATGAAGTAGAAGAATAGACATACTATAAGAGTACCATACTTAAAGGAATTCTTCTTGTCCTTCTTGATTTTCTGTATATTTTCCATTAATTGGCTTAAGAGCAGTTCACAGAGATCATATTCTGCATTCTTCCTTAGCATTTCATAGGCAGTATATACTGCAGTTTCGGATACAGAATTCTCCCTGCTGGAGTGATAGATCTTGTATCCTATTATCATGGACACATACTTGATATCCAGATCAGAAATATCTTCAATGGTCATTGCCCTCTTATCAAATTTTGATCCGGTGGCCTCAGTTACAATGTTATTTTTGACAGATTTGAGGATAGGTATCCCTCCGGAAGAGTATAGACCAGATACTGCTCTAATTGCCTCTTTTGTGATCTTGCAGGGTCTATCCAGCCATAGGAAGTTGTCATGCATCCTATTCAGTACATACCGGACCCATTCATCTTCTTCAAAGTAGGGGAAATGAATAAATTGCTCAAATTGTTTCTTCTGGATATCCTTATACTCTGGTTTAAGCTCAAAAGCATTGTCTATCAGTTGCTTGTGATAGAGATCTCTCAATTTGAATTCCCCAAATTCCTCAATGCTTGCATGTATGTAAACCCTAATGTCTTCTGTGTGTAAAACTCCGTGAGGAACACTGGAAAATGCTCCTAAGGGATCTACCTCCAATGACTTGTATGGATGTTTCTTAAATTCAGGTCGGGGCCTATCTGAGATTTTCACTATATTTGGAGTAGCCATTTCTTCAAAGATTTGCCGTGAGATAATGAAAATGGAGAATACCTTATGCGCCTTCAGTTTGCACGGAGTGGTTGGATTGATTTCTTTATGCAATGACTTCGGCAGGAGATCTTTGGTGTGCTTGATGAATCTTGTTGCAGAGCTCCTCTTTTCGCTTCTTCTGGAGTGCAGAATGAGCAAATGCTTTTTGAGAAATCCCTTATATTGCTCCGCAAACCCTAATATCTAATGGCAATAAATGCTCGACCTATATTATTCTGATTTGCCTTATCCGAATAGCTTGGAGTATCCCGGATCAGTCCTGATCTGTGAACATCATCCGGATCTTTCAATCATGAATAAATCGAGGTGACACATTACAAGAACATCCCAAACACTCTGTCCAATCCGCAAAATAAGACAATGCACTTCCGGATCTCTCTGGATCTTTTTGTAATCCTCTGTCATACCGGAGCATCTCCCAGAACAGGTCTTACTTGATCGATCACAGCTTCTTCACATTTTCATGCGGACCTCTGAAATCTTATCTAGATCATCTCAAGACTTATATCTTTAAACCCTTTACTCCACATCTTGTGACACATTCGGCACCACTTGATTGGCTGGGGGAACAGGATTTTCTTTGAGTCTCCCCCTGAGCCAGAGCTCACTTTTTAATTTCTGGAAGAAATATCAGCACCAGAGTCTGGTGCGGATCCAACCTCTACATTCTCTGAACTTTTCTTCACCCAAATCTTGCTCATCTGATTCCTAACTTCATCCGCATTCATCTTTTGTTTACCCTTGTCTTGATTCTGGTTATACACCGGACCTCTTTTGTCCTGATTCTTGCTTCTGCAGACTTTAGCATTATGACCGGACCTATTACAGATTTGGCAAATAACATTTCTTTGCATATTTGACTGATAACCTCTTGATCTGCATTGATTAGCCATATGACCTACTCTATTGCATGTAAAGCATCTACCTTTGAATGATTTGTTTACTTGCATATTTCTGCATTCATGGAATTTGTGTCCATACCTTTTGCAGTTAAAGCACTATTCGGAGAAGGATGAATTAATCTAATTCATTCTCTTTCTGCACTGATTAGCTTTGTGACCAAAGTGGTTGCAACTGTGGCAGTATCCATTGAAAGATGGATATCTTTGAGCATTGGGCTGTCTTACCGGAGGTCTTCTAGGCCTATTCCTTGGATTTTCTGATCCAAAATTCTTTTGACCGGATCCAGAGCTTTCTCCTTTCTCATATCCCAAACCATACTTGTCATCTGTCCTCTTTTGACTTCCAAGAAGTACTTCAAGTTGGGCAGAACTTATCTTGAATTTTTCTTTATATTCATTTGCTGTTTGAAGATCTCTTTTGAGAGAGGCAATTTGATCCTCAAGTTTTTCTTCATTATCTTTGGCATCTTCAAGATCAGATTCAAGATGTCTGATAATCCTATCCATCTGGTGGCATTCTTCTAATTTTTCTTTAAGAGATTGTCTTAGATTGTCTTCAGCTTTTCTTTTTTCTTCAATCTCTTGAGTAAACTTTATAGTTCCTGATTCCATTTCATGTCTTAACATAATGACTTCTTTTGATAACTTTTCACATAACTTGGTTTGCTCAGTCAATTCTTCATTTGTATTGCTTTCTTCACTTTGTCTTGCCAATTGTTGGAGCAGCTCCTTTCTCTTTTTCATAGAGAGACTTAATTTGTCTTTTAATTCTCTCATGAATTCATCA
Source organism: Cunninghamia lanceolata (assembly GCA_027924645.1). Classification (NCBI taxonomy): domain Eukaryota; kingdom Viridiplantae; phylum Streptophyta; class Pinopsida; order Cupressales; family Cupressaceae; genus Cunninghamia; species Cunninghamia lanceolata. The sequence continues at coordinate 7,608,498 of BSBN01000499.1, read as the reverse complement.
GCCTGTTTGAGTCTTTCCTTTAATTCATTGACTTCAGAATTTGACTGTTCAAAATCCTCAAGGGCAGTCTTGAGTTGCTCCCTTAAACCATATGCATCCATTTGAACTCCCAGATCTTCCTCAAGCTGTTAGGCTCTATTAGGAGGAACTTAGCTCTGATACCAATTGTTGATAACTGAGAGGGGGGGGTGAATCAGTTATCCTAATTATTTCCCTTTTTGAACTTTCTTATTAATTAATGCAGCATTGAATCAAACACAAAAACATTACCATGAAATAAGAAACACATGACACAGTATTTTTGACGTGGAAACCCTGTTAAGGGAGAAAACCACGGGGTGATTAACCCAAAAATTATTCTCTGTTAGAAGAATAGAAAATTACAAAAATGGCACTTGCCAATTAGGGCTCACTGCCCGAGCACACTGCTCACAAAGAGGCCCACTGCCTATAAGAAGACACACTATCTACAAAGTGATAAGAATCATAGTCTTGAACTGATTGGAAGCATCTACATATGCTGGAGTTCAGTTCCGGTTAGGCTCAGTACACTGATCTGCTGCACTTCATCTCTCCTCTGTTCTTTATTCTGCTATCCTTTCACATACCGGATCTTTCTTGCTACTTCTACTCTGTTCTGCACTTATTCGCATATACATTCACATCATCACGCACTTCACAACTAAATCCATCCTCTATATATATCCGCACAAGTAATTTCATCACTTTTCTAGTCGGCATCCGAAACAGTCTAGTTTCTTACAAACTCTGTTCTGTCGGCTGAATCCTTGCTCACCAAGCAATGCGGATCAAGCATATACTTGTAGATATCATTAATCATGTCGGACAAACATGATTCATGCCTTCACAACCTTTATCATCAACACTAACACATCCGGAAAGTAGTCTGATACTCTGTCAGTCAGTTCTTCCTCTGTTTTCACTGTCTCTCAGGAATCCGGTACTCAACTATTCATATCTTTTTCCTTGTCCATCACCGGAGGCTAAATCCTTGGAATATACCACTCAAGGTAGTCCTCTTGACTTCCCCAAATCCGTACTGCACCAAGACACTTCCTCTGAGAGATCTGGACCAATCTGTCGGACCTTGCCACATGCTCTGTTCTTGTTCACCGGACCACAACAATCTTTATTCTGACTTCCGGTAGAGACACACCATGACTTGCGGATATGTGGGATGACCTTTGTTGCCATCAATGACAATAACCATGAATCCATATAGTGTCTCTTGCCAACAGTTCCATTCCATTCCGCAACATTCCCGCATACCTCCATCTCCCCATCTTTCTTCCAATATCCTACATATATTCCCCATCCTATCCCTATGGTCCATGCTTTTGCATAAGTCCTTCATCCATAAGTCCCACATAATCCACTATCATTCTCTCCATAATCTGCTATCTACCTACTCCATCTCACTTTCACGCAATCACCCTACTAACATCTATGAGCATTTGACATGGTCCATGTGACAACATCCATCTAGCGGGACTATCACCTTTCATGGCACTAGAAACTTGAGTCCCTCCCATCTATATCCATCTATCCCATCCATGTTAGATTTAGGGCAGACAAATGAGAGGGGGGGTTGAATCAGTTGTTTAAAACTTTCTTCCAATTAAACACTTAAATCCACTTAGTAATTCAGTAGCATAATAATAAACCAATCATGGAAACATAATGCATTAAATCAAGAGTAGAAACACATAAGACATGAAGATTTTGATGTGGAAAACCTAGTTAAGGGAAAAACTACGGGGTGATTAACCCAAGATTGTATTCTCTGTTAGAAGAATAGAAAGAACAAAATGGCACATGCCAATTAGGGCTCACTGCCTGAGCACACTGCTCACAAGAGGCCCATTGCCTATAAGAGAAACATTGTCTATAGAATAATAAGTATCACATACTTGAACTAGAGAATAGCATCTTCACCATGCTTGAGTCAGTTCCATTTAAGCTCAATACTTCTGCTCTACTTTTCACTCTTCTCCTCTCTACCACACTCTCATCTCACACAATGCCTTTGAAATGACTTAACAACTCTTTATTTATACAAGACATCGACTTAGGAATTATCATCCAAGTTAGCATACATTACAGAGAAAATACATCAATACAACATGACTTATTACAAAAAGACTTCACACGGATCAACACACTATTGGCCACACAGATCTGAGACTTTAGTACCCCTTTAGGAACATTCCATTCTTCAATTAACATCTCCAAGATCATCTGCAGGGTGTGTAACTCATTCGGTCATCCCTACTTAGGAAGAACATCATCATCCGGAGGTAATTCTTCATTTACTAGCTCAATATTTAATGCGGACCACCAACACAAATTGGACACAATCCAAAGACCTCCACAAGCTTGCCTAAATCACCAAGAACATCCACACTACTATTGTCTACCGAAATCATTCTCTCCTTCATCTAGAACCTCAAGAACATAGTCTGTCATCACTGTCATATTGGAATAGATGCTTGCGTACCTCCAGATCATGAACCAATTTAGTTGTCACTTCACATGAACTTCCTAAACACCACCAGATCTATAGAATAGGATATTACACTTCTGGATCTCACTAGACCTATCTGTATCACTCTGTCACCTCTGAACACCTGCTAGAACTAGTTTTACTTTAGTAGCCATAACATCTTCAGATCTTCATGTGGAGCTCTGAAATCTTTTCTAGATCATCTCAAGACACATATCTATAAACCCTTTGAAGTGCATCCTCTAATCTTCATCTTAACTGGGATCTTTACCTCACTATCTTCACTGTTCTTCTCTGTTCCTGATTAGGACTAATTTTCCCATTATCCTCAGCACAAAGCTCATCCAATCCTTATCATTAATGAAACATGAGTATGTTTACATCAATGACAACACTGGTTAGGCCCATACTTGTAACAATCCAAGTATCCAAAAAATCAAATCAAAAATCAAAAATCAAAAATCAAAAGAATTAAAAAAAAATCAAAATAGTAAAGAGAAATCCCTTCGTCCAACGGTGAAAACCTGGTAAATAGGCACCCTGGATAAGTTGTTGGAGTACAGGACAACACTAAGAGGGGGGGATGAATCAGTAATGTCTAATTTTTAAAATCTTTTCACACCTTTTAATTTACAAGACAAAGAATAAAGGAGACATCAATAATCTATCAAATCCATATGCACAAGTATGATGATGAATAGAATGAACAGGACCTTATGTGTAAAACATTATAAAACACACACATAGAGGCAAGACATAACACAAGGATTACTGGAGTGGAAAACCCTCATGGGGTATAAAAACCACTCAAAATTACCTCACTAGATTATTCAAAACCTCACTGGTTACATACAGTTCTCACTGACCATACAAGCCTCACTAACTACAAAGAGGTCTCACTGACCATACAAGCCTCAATGGAACATAAAGCCTCACTAGAAAATACAATCACCATCATCAAAACATACTGTGCAAGAAATGATTGCAAGTCAATCTGATTTGCACCATTACATACCCTGTGATTTATCACTTACACAAATATTCAAATTCAACCACTTAAATCATCTCATCAAATCACCTACAACATATATCTCATTCATCTCTCTCAATCACTTTTTGAATAACCTGATTCACCTGCATTTTCTTCTTCAAAAACCACACTTAAAATAATGTCTTCATCTAGATGCACCTAGAAATAGGATATACTTTCACATTCTTCACATCTTTGCATCAATCATCACACATTACTTTTATCTATATATATTTTCTCATCTTTCAGAAACCTACAAAAATAAAATCATATTCATGCAAAAACCATTCAAATTCTTCTTTCTCTTCATTTTCAAACATTTCTCCAATCTGTTCATCTTCTTTCATTTGAAATCCATCTTTTGTAAAAAAAGATTTCTTATATGCAAGAAGACCTTTCATATTCCTTTTCAAAACTCTTCAATACTTTCAATCTGCAATTTTTATCTTGAATAAATATCACAATGAACTTGCAATAAAAATAAATTAAACTCTTGATATTCCTCTCCAACTCTTCAATTTCTTCATCTTCTATCTGATTCATTTTCACCTGAAAAAAAAAAGAATAATAAAAGTCTTCTATTTCTTCCATAGTCCTTCTCCTATTCTTTAATCTCTTCATCTCCTTTGCATAAAAAAAGTCATTCACCTATAATAAAAAAAATTGAATGACCCTTGATATTCTCTGCAATGAATATTTCTCATCAAGAAGAAAAAACTTCTATAGAAATATTCCCCATAAACAATGCAATTAATATTGCATATAAATCCTTAAAATATCACAAAAAGATCTTCTAAAAAGCATCTTTAAAAATCCCAAAATCTACCTTGGAATCAGGCTAAAAATAGCCTTGAGTGCAGTTAGAAGAAGATGGTGTTCCCATGCACGTCAAAGTGCATTGTTGAGGAGAGGAGATCAAATTTTAAATATAGACCATTGATTGGCCATTTCACACTCATAGAGGTTTTAAATATAAACCTTCAATCAAGAGTTGGCACCCAAACACTTATGAGCAGACCGCTTCTTTTGGCGATTAAAGGAGAGGGCCGATGAGGTTGTCGATGAAACACCCCTTTGACAGGTTGTCTTAAGTGAGATGACCTCCAATTGTAGGTCAATGTTAAAATAGAAATAAAGTTACATAAGGCTTATGATGATTAAAATAAAGATTTGCATTTAGAATCCTAAGCACTTAAAGACCTTGAGACCAAATTGTCTCATAATTCAAATGATATCATAACACCAAATGAGCTCACTGTTATTGCAAACTAAGAATATCACAATGATACTATCACTATCTGCCATCATTGTAATGCCAAAAATGAAACAAATGATATCATAATCAACAAGCACCTGTAGAATTAAATGCACATCTGTAAAGTGTAGAAAATTGCCTCAAACATCATGGCAGAGTCAAGTGCCACAACAACCCATCTGAGATCAACCATACTAATCATAACACCATATCAACTACCAACTGTTACAAATATCAAAACATGATATCATATGACATATACCAAGTATGACTTATTATGAGCACATCAAATATGAACTGGCAGAGTCAAGTGCATATCAACTATCATATTCCAAGAGCATATCAATTGTCATAGAGCATGTATGAGCATATCAACATCAACTATCATAGAGCATTTAGAAGATCATGAGAACATCATGAGAACCTATGCCAAGCATGTGTTAACTGATGTGCCAAATGAACCATGAGAGTGCCACAAATCAATACAACCATAGAATATGTAAAGATCTGTCATACCTCAAAGATCATTACAAGTCTTGTGTTGATTTACCTTAAGATGTGTCTTATTGTAGAAACATGTGAACTATTTATGATGATGACATCCATAACATAATGATCCCGATTGAAGACATAATCAACATCAACATCATCTAAACCACATTTGAATTCTCCTCAACCATGAAGATTATGATGAACTTCACATATGAAGCATGATCATTAAGATATGAACTTCATCTCAAACATGAAGCAACTTCATGAAGCATGATCTAATTCTTGTCATAGGAAGACCAATCTAACTTTCATTATAATGTATCTACATCATCAACTCACACCTTTTTTACATCAATGATAATCAATTTCCATCAATCTCCCCATTTGTCATTGATGGTAAAACTACATGATGCATTCTTTCTCTCCCCCTTTTTGACATCTGATGACAAAGGATAAAAAACTATTTGCTCCCCCCATGATGAAGTGCACTAACAAATCACTGCCAATTACTGACAAGGACAAACATTACCATTGTATTAAACTGCACATGGACTTTACCATACTCTCAGCACAATACCACTTCTTGTCACAACACCAGTATGAAGATGAAGATGAAAAATTGACATATCTCTACTATCAAATACAAACTCTTGATGACATCACTTGTGTTTGCAAAACAAACTTTTCATGACAAACAAATATTTCACAATCATCAACCCTTTTTGACCTAAATGACACATCTCCAAGATCTCCCAAAGCATAAAGTATGATGTATGATTATGAAGGCATAAAATTGACTCCTTTGCTATGACTCATATGAACTTGAACTCCATGCAAAGATATCATAATCACATCAACATTTATTATGAACAATAATGCAGACTCATGAAGACTACTCAACACACTATTCACAACTTATGATGACATGATGACCACTCTTGAGAAGACCTTGCCTAGACTTCCACGATAGTGACAACAAGATCAATCAAACCTACAACCAATGAACTTCTATACACACATCTTGACAAAATAAAGAATGAAAACCATATGTAAAAAATGAAGACTATCTTGATGAAGACTATCCTCTTGTTCCTACACATGATACTTTTTGCAACAATGTCAAATCTGATATATATAGAATCACTATCAATACCTTTGCAAAACCAAATGCAGAGACATATGCTATGAATTGATTTCTTCCATTTGCAACTTCCTTAGCCAACACATGCTAACATCTAATGAGAACTTCTTGAGTATACCCAAGATCCTATCAATTATTATTCAAAATAGCCCATCAAGTCTGCACATCAACAAACTAATTGAACCATCAAGTCCTTCCTGCAACAACACTTCACATTCTCACAACCATATCAAAAACACTTTGAACTGCAACATCATGAGAACTCAACCTTTGTAAGTATCAACATGATATGAACAAGATCATTTATAAACCAAGTCACTCAACATCATCAAACACTTTGTGCATTGAACCCCTAAACATCTTATCTTGTTTGCATAATGACATTATGAACCACTGATCACTTATATCACTGTCACACATTGAAGATCAACATAGTTATCAACACCATTAAGAACTTCATTTTACAAGATTGATATGAATAGAATCTTAGCAACCATTATTAGACAAGAATTTAATAGTATGATAAATAAGACAAGATCACCATATTGTCAAGCATCAAATGATCTCTTTCTTGAAAATTCTTGGGGGTAATTGATAGGACATGAACAACTCCCCCTAACTTCATGCTATCTGTTATGCAACTGATGATGTATCTTGTGCAAGATGCATAAGTTTAGAATCTATCTTCTTTTGATTTTGTTTCTACTTCCACACTTTCATAGGATCTTTCTTCTGTTCAAGTTTCTTCTTCCAAACCTTTTCAACCTTTTTCTTTTTCCAACCTATCAAACCAGGTGATGTTATTCTTCCATACATTCTGCAACTATATGCTTTGTGATAAGGAGAATTACACTTGAAATATACAACATTAGTATTCCATATTGAAGCAAATTGATTTCTTCTGCAATTAACTATTTTGTGTCCAAAGTGATTACAGGTGTAACAATAACCATTAAATGAATAATTATACCTATACATAAAAGCTTGTCTTTTTAGAGTAGCCCTTCTTGAATTTCTCTTTTGATTGTTCATTTTTACAAACTCATATTTGGTTTTTATTTCAGCTTCAATCTTCTTTTTGCCTTTAGGAGCAACAACATGATAGTCCAAATCTATTTTCTTTTTTGGAATTTCTCTAACTTTAGAAGACTGTCCCTTTTCATAACCAAGTCTAGTAGTGTCCCTATGTTTTTTTTTGTTTACCTAGCATCTCATGTAACTTGCTTGTGCTCTCTTCAAATCTCAGATTATTTTCCAACTGCTTCGTAACATCCTCAAGATCTTTTCTTAAAGAGACTATTTCTCCTTCAAGCTTTTGACATTCAACAGCTTTAGTTTACAACTCAGACTTTGTTACATCAGCTATCCTCTTAGCTTCCTCAACCTCTGTCTTCAAATTGATAATTAATTTATCTGATTCATTAATTTGTGTCTTTAAATTCACAATCTGAAAGCTTACCTCTTCAAGATCAGAAGATACTCTTTCAAAATCTGAAATTACTTTGTCTTTGGATTCTTTTTCCTGTTGTAGATGCAACTCTAATATGTGATTCTCCTTTTTATATTTCTTGATCTCACTCAGAGCACATATGAGTTCTCCTTCAACATCAACCTCACATTCTTGTTCATCATACTCATGATTATAATTAATCATTATGTGATCTTCTTCTTTTGAATCAGATTGTATCTCATCTCCTTCATGTGAATGACTTCCATCATTGTCACTCTTCTTAGATAACAAGTTGTCCTCTCCTTCAAGTGCATCACCTTAATAGATTCTTATCAACTCCTTCCACACATCCTGAGTTGTTTCACAATGCATAAGTTTACAAGAAACATCATTAGATAATCTAGACAAAATGGCCTTCTTTCCTATATAATTGCATTCATAAGCCTCTTTGTTACTTGTAGAATTAGATGATTGAGAGGAAATAGAATATCCATTCTCAACAGATATCCATACACCATACCCTAAAGAGGATATATAGACTTGCATTCTAATGCACCAGACAGCAAAATCTGAACCATCAAAGAAAGGAACTCCTGAAAACACTTTCTCTAATTTAATACCTATCTCAACTTGTGAGACATTTCTATTAATAGATTCTTTATCAATATTTGAATTTGATAAAGATGGCGTCTTTTGATCAATAGGAGACCTGACATTTTTCTTTTCTCTATTTCTTTTGCACTTACCCATGGTGCTCCACACTCAGGACCTACCCAAGCTGATTAGACTTCAATAGGGAACCTATGCTCTGATACCACTTGTTGGAGTATAGGACAACACTAAGAGGGAGGGAGTGAATCAGTGTTCTCTAATTTTTAAAATCTTTTGACACCTTTTAATTTACAAGACAAAGAATAAAGGAGACATCAATAATCTATCAAATTCATATGCACAAGTATGATGATAAATAGAATGAATAGGACCTTATGTGTAAAACATTATAAAACACACACATAGAGGCAAGACATAACACAAGGATTACTGGACTGGAAAACCCTCATGGGGTAGAAAAACCACTCAAAATTGCCTCACTGGCTTATTCAAAACCTCATTGGTTACATACAGGTCTCATTGACCATACAAGCCTCACTGGAACATAAAACCTCACTGGTAAATACAATCACCATCACCAAAACATATTGTGCAAGAAATAATTGCAAGTCAATCTAATTTACACCATTACATACCCTGTGATTTATCACTTACACAAATATTCAAATTCAACCACTTAAATCATCTCATTAAATCACCTACAACATATATCTCATTCATCTCTCTCAATCACTTTCTGAATAACCTAATTCACTTGCATTTTCTTCTTCAAAAACCACACTTAAAATAATGTCTTCATCTAGATGCACCTGCAAATAGGATATACTTTCACATTCTTCACATCTCTGCATCAATCATCACACATTACTTTTCTCTGTATATATTTTCTCATCTTTCAGAAACCTACAAATATAAAATCATATTCATGCAAAAACCATTCAAATTCTTCTTTCTCTTCATTTTCAAACATTACTCCAATTTTTTCATCTTCTTTCATTTGAAATCCACCTTTTGCAAAAAAAGATTTCTTATATGCAAGAAGACCTTTCATATTCCTTTTCAAAACTCTTCAATACTTTCAATCTGTAATTTTTGTCCTGAATAAATATCACAATGAACCTACAATAAAAATAAATTGAATAACTCTTGATATTCCTCTCCAACTCTTCAATTTCTTCATCTTCTATCTAATTCATTTTAACCTGAAAAAAATAAGAATAATAAAAGTCTTCTATTTCTTCCATATTCCTTCTCCTATTCTTCAATCTCTTCATCTCCTCTACATAAAATAATCATTCACCTGTAATAAAAAAAATTGAATGACCCTTGATATTCTCTGCAATGAATATTTCTCATCAAGAAGAAAAAACTTCTATAGAAACTTTCCCCTTAAACAATGCAATTAATATTGCATATAAATCCTTAAAAAGAATCTCTTCCTTTATAGATTCTGCCACGACATGTATTAGAAAAATAGAAAGGAATCTCTTTAAAATCTCACAAAAAGATCTTCTAAAAAGCATCTTTAAAAATCCCAAAATCTGCCTTGTAATCGAGCTAAAAATAGCCTTGACTGCAGTTAGAAGAAGATGACATTCCCATGCACATCAAAGTGCATTGTTGAGGAGAGGAGATCAAATTTTAAATATATACCATTGATTGGCCATTTCACACTCATAGAGGTTTTAAATATAAACCTTCAATCAAGAGTTGGCGCCCAAACACTTATGAGCAGACCACTTCATTTGGCGAATAAAGGAGAGGGTTGATGAGGTTGACAATGAAACACCCATTTAATAGGTTGTCTTAAGTGAGATGACCCCCGATTGCAGGTCAACATTAAAATAGAAATAAAGTTACATAAGGCTTATGACAGTTAAAATAAAGATTTGTATTTAGGATCCTAAGCACTTAAAGACCTTGAGACCAAATTGTCTCATAATGCAAATGATATCATAACACCAAATGAGCTCACTGTTATTACAAACTAAGAATATCACAATGATACTATAATTGTTTACCATCACTATAATGCCAAAAATGAAACCAATGATATCATAATCAATAAGCACCTGTAGAATAAAATGCACATCTGTAAAGTGTAGAAAATTGCCTCAAACATCATGGCAGAGTCAAGTGCTACAACAACCCATCTGAGATCAACCATACTAATCATAACACCATATCAACTGCCAACTGTTACAAATATCAAAGCATGATATCATATGCCATATACCAAGTATGACATATTATGAGCACATCAAATATGAACTGGTAGAGTCAAGTGCATATTAGCTACATATTCCAAGAGCATATCTACTGTCATAGAGCATGTATGAGCATATCAACATCAATTGTCATAGAGCATTTAGTAGATCACGAGAACATCATGAGAACCTGTGCCAAGCATGTGTTAACTGATGTGCCAAGTGAACCATGAGAGTGCCACAAACCAATACAATGATAGAATATGTAAAGATGCCATACCTCAAAGATCATTACAAGTCTTGTGCTAATTTACCTTGAGATGTGTCTTGTTGTAGAAACATGTGAACTATTTATGATGATGACATCCATAACATAATGATCCTGATTGAAGACATAATCAACATCAACATCATCTGAACCTCATCTAAATTCTCCTCAACAATGAAGATCATGATGAACTTCACATATGAAGCATGATCAACAAGATATGAACTTCATCTCAAACATGAAGCAACTTCATCAAGCATGATCCAAGTCCTGTCATATGAAGACCAATCTAACTTTCATTATAATGTATCTACATCATTAACTCACACCTTTTTTATATCAATGATAATCAATTTCCATCATAAATAACATGATGAAAACCTGGCAAATAGGCGTCATATGTAGGTTGATCTTCTATGTCACTTACACTTGGGGGCATGTTGTCTCATCCACACTATCTATCCTATCATATTACTTTCTATCATTTTCTGCCATATCCTACCTTACCATCCTTATTCATAACCATACCTATGATATTAGGTCCACTTATCCACCCTTCTCCTTTTGATCTTGATGAAGACATAGGGGCAAAATGTTGAAAGATATGTTTGGGTATCTCTTGATATACCTCATCCTTTCCAATCCAATCTTATCACCATCCTATTGTTATAGGATTTGTCATGAAAATCTTAAGTATTGTTCCTAGAATGGGGTATGTTATTTCTATGTGACATAGCCTTTTGGGATCACATCCTTTCTCTTATGCATACATCCATCCACTAAAGCCTATCCTTTTATCTATCAATCTATCACGAGCCTTTTATCCCTTATCCAATTACCCATCCTTTTATCCATCTATCTAATCCAATACTACCTTAATCCTTGCACCTAGACTTGGTTTATCCCTTGTCATTAGTATCTAGCAAAAAGGCTACCCAAAAATGTCATCCAATGTCACCTCAAATATTTCCAAAATACCCCCAAAAAATCAAAACTTATCAAAAACCAAAAAAATCAAAACATAACAAAAATCCAAAAAAAATTAAATATTTCCAAATAAAAAAATCCAAAAAATCAAATATCCAACAAAAATCTAAGCAATCAAATCATTCAATGCAAATCTGATCAAATCATCAATCAAATCATTAATCCAATCATCAAATCCATTCATCAAATTCAACCATCAAAATCAATCCATCAAATCAATTCCAAATCATCAAGATCAAATCAAATCACTCCAAATCATCAAATCAATCAAATCAATCCATCCAAATACTTCATCCAACTCCATCCAATCCTTGATCCCCTTCATCTTCCATCATCATCAAAACACAATCAGAACTACATCTCATCTCTATCGTTAAGTGCCTTGCTCCCGTGGATATAGGGTATGTAGGCAATCTGGGATACGAAAGAAGTGTCCAGATTCAGTCATAGGTGATAATACTTCTTCCATCTTCCAATCATCATCTTCATCCATCTCATCTTCTTCTATCATCTATCTCCATCAATTCATCAATCTTTCAAAACAATTCTTCCAATCAATCATTCAAATCAATTCTTCAATCACTTCTTCCAATCATCCTTCAAATCAATCAAATCATTCCAAGCAATAATCCAAATGCAAGTCATCATCAAACCATACCAATCAAGTCAATCAAGCTTGTCAAATTATCTAATCACATCAACGGTCTTGATCCTAGCCTTGTTGTAAACCCAATCAATTAATCAATAAATCAATCAATTAATCAATCATCCTTGTGTTGATCTAGGGATATATCATTCCCCGCCATGACAACACTATCATCTATCAATCAATTAATCATTCATCCTTGTGTTGATCTAGGGATACATCGTTCCCCACAATGACAACACTATTATCATCATTAATCAATCAACAATTAATTATTGGTTTACAGCTTGATAGCGGCAATACCTTGTTTGTTTCTGAATCATTTGTGCATGCTTGCTTGCTTGCTTGTGTGTGTTATCTTTTTATCTTGCATTTGTATCACATTTGTATCATTCCAGCTAATATTCATATCTTGTGTATGTTGGAATAGCTTTTTGCATTATCCTTTGCATCTAAGGTCACATCATACCTTTTGTGCATTAGGACTTTAATGCTCTAAGTTTTCTTCCTCATGCATTAAACAAGGTTGTATTACACTGGGGCACAAGACACATTGTCACCTTGGTCCTTATACCCTGGTGCATAACGTCTAGTGCTATATCAAACACCATGGTTGCTCAATTTCATTGTAGCATAACACATCATTCATTTTTTTTATCCATTTCCTTATCTTCCTTGACCAACCACTTTCATTTTGAGAGCATACCCATGTTTGTCCAACCCACCTATCCTCTCAAGGGGGCATCCTCATCATATCTTTCCATCATCATCTTTTTCTTCTATTCATACCTTAGCTTCTTTGAAATGATGTTACTTGACACAAATTTCATCATCTCGAACATCATCTCAAAAAGGGGCAAAATGTAGACACCCAAAAATGTCCATCTCTTGCAACATTACATCTTCTAACATGTTTTGCCCTAGGTACCCATGTCATCACCTAATTAATTAAATAAATCTTATTTATTTGACCAATTTCACCTCTTTCTATCCCATAATCCCTTTTTCTATAATTAAATAAATTTTATTTATTTAATTATTCAGGACCATTTATCCCCTCTAATTAAATAATTATTTTTAATTGTTTAATTAGTCATTTATCCATTTGCCTATAATTAATTAAATAAATTAAATATTTATTTAATTAATAAAATCTTAAACATATCTTCTTGCTTTCTTTCCGAAATTAAACTCATGTGTATCTAATTAATTTATTTAATTAGATAATTCACCAATTATCCCTCTCATCTTTTTTAGGATTTATTTCCTTTAAAACAAAAAATCAAATCTCTTTCTATCTTTTTAAATCCTATCTTATCTTGTTTTATTTCCTCTTTTGTCAAATAAAGCAAAAATCAAATCTTTATCAAATCTTATCTCTAAAATCAAATCTTCTTCTCTCCACATCAAAAGTCTATAAATACAGCCTCTTACAAGCCATTTGCATAATTGAATCTTATTCTAACATCCTTACCCTATCAAAATATTCTTCCAATCCTCTAATTTTCTATCTATCTTCTTCCATCAATCATCATCCAATTGTTATGGTGCAAAAGTGAGCAATCAACATCAAATCAAGCTATATCGATCAATCATGCATACACTTATCATTCAAAATATATGAGGTATTCAAAAGGTTTGGTCAAAGGTAATACATTTATTGTTTTATCTTTTGTTTTGTCCAAATTTCTCGTTTATAGTTGTAACCGTGCCTTTTAATCAATAAATACTGGTTATTTTTCCTTTTCATGCTATTTTAGCACTATGTAATCTAGAACTAGTTATTACTTGTGAATGTTTGTTTCCTTGCAATCCTATTGTTATCCTTTACCTTTGTTAGGATTTGCAAGATTTGTCTGAGTTTATCAGCTGTGTGAAGTTATTCTATGTATCTTAGCTCTGTGGGTGTTCTTCATATTAAACATGGTGTATCACCTTTTCCCTTTCAGTTTTCTCCTTCTCTTTTCCCAATAGTGTTAGATTAGGTTTAGTCTATATTTTTCTCTAAATCTTCTATCCAGATAGAGGAACTAGCCTTCCCTGGAGGTTTGATCTCATCATAAAAGATCCCACACCTTGAGATCACTCCCATGTTTCACTGGATTGTTACAACAAAAGAGCTTCAACACAAGGTGCAAATCCAAGTGACAACACTTCCTAAGACCTTCCTTCTCTACCTCTTTGTCAGTTCTATCATTTTACAAATCTTTTACTTAGTTTTTTTTTGGGGTTAAAGCCATCTAATATGCTTCTTCTATTGTTTGGATATTCAACATACTCAACTCTTTTTTTATTGATTTTCTCAAACCATTCATGTATCTAGCCACTTTATTTTCTTCCTCATCATGGTGTCTTGAATGGATTGTTATTCTATAGTATTCTTTAGTGTAATCTTTCATAGTCATATCCCTTTTCTTTAGATTGTGTAGCTCCTTTAGTAACTCCAATTGGTCATTTATAAAAATAAACTTTGATTTGATTTTCTTCACTATCATGTCTCACTTTCATACACTAGGTTTACCCTTTCTATTTCTTTCTAGCTAGACTCCTTAAACATGTCCGGGCTTCAACTTAGTCTTAGCAAATCACTCTATTTAGGTCATCAATATATTCATACTCAAAATGTTCTTCTAAATCAATTATCTAATTTATTAATTCTTTAGGATTTAGACTACTAGAATAAATGTGAACATCTACTCTAGTTTTCTTACCAATACTTGATATAACTTTCAACATTCTTTCTTTCTTTTCTTCCTCTTCACTCTAACTTTGCTTGGCAAGGCTAGCTTCTTGTTCTTTACCACTTTCATCATCTCTAGGGTTAGGGTTTCTTTTGTGATCTTCTTCAAAAGCATCCATCCAAATCTTCATTGCTTTTACCATCTTGAGCATCTCTTCAATCCTTTTAGTGAAATTAACAATAGTGTAAACTGCCTTAGGTTGATGGTCTATCCACAATCACCCTTGCAAACTACCTCATAATTGACACCCTATTTACAAGATTCTTATGGATTTCCCCAGTTCAACAATCTATTTACAACTAGTAAGTCCAGTATGATATTCTATCCAACACTCTCTTTCTAGAAGATACCATTATTTAATTCTTGCAAAGTATAAAAGAACATGAAACCTTTACTAGAATAAAGAGTTGCGTTATAAGTTCTAAGTTCTTAGCTTATACACATGGTGCTTTGTGACACACTTCCTCTTCTTAGTATGCCTTGATTTATCTAACTCACATTATGAATCATGTCTCCAATACTAGCTCAACACTCCACTTGTTGATCTTCTCCCTCTTTTGTCAAACTCATTCAAAAAAATTGCATCAACAAAGCTCTGATACCAATTAATGTAGTCATGGTCAGATGGTCCAATGAAGGATTATCCAACTATCCAGCCAAGTGAACAAACACACAACAAACTTAATTAAATAATAAAATAATCATATGCCCTTTATTCATTCATAGTCACAACAACATCACAATTCTACCACAAAGGGTTTCCAACATGCTAGGCCTCAATCATTTGATTACAAATGAAATGAATCAAAACATTCAAAAGATTTTACAATACAACACCACACCAAACTAACTTCTACTTTCTTTATTGACTTCTAATGATCTTCAAGGATGTTTATATATTAGTTGCTAGCCTCAAGAGTGATCTTAGTCAGCCACAAGGTGGTGCCAAACTTGATGCCATATGAAACATGTATTCAACTAACCATGTAGATGAATCTCTCAAATAGGATGCAGTTAAGATGGATGGATGAATCTTGATGTGATTCACACCATAAGCACTCTTGAGTCTAATGTACCTTGATATGTATTCCTTTGTTGCCACAAACTTCAGGAAGCTACTGCAAGCCACAAATAGTGAAGCTGAGTGTAAGCTTATTAATCCTAGTAATAGTTTAGAGATTAGATTATGCCTTTGTAATGATCAAAATCTTCTAGAAATTGAAGTTGATGGATCAATGTAGATCATATCCAAAACCGTGAGATGATATCATCACATGTAGTGAAATACAGTGGGATTTGTGGTGACTAGCTATTGATAGAAAAACAAAATAAAACCTACAAAAAAAATAAACAAGTTAAAGAAAATATTTTTAGTTGATGCATGATTTCTCTTATACCCTAAGATGCTCCTAGATCATGGAGATACTGAAGTTGGAATTTGATGATGAAAGAATCAGCTCGCACATAAATTGCATCATCTTCTCATGCCTCTATTGTATCTTAGTAATTTTAAAGTTGCATTTTCATTAATTATGCCAATAATATAGTGAGTAGCATAGCTCTATATAGTAAAGAGTATATAGGAAATGGAACACATAAGATATGAAAATAAAATATGTACAAAATATAAACATTGTTGATTCAACAAGAAGCAACTTGTCGTCATGATATATACAAGTAGAATAATTAAAAATATACATGTGATCTCTCTTTGAATAGAAGATAACATGGGTGCCATTAAAACCCCAAAGATTGCAACCTTAAATAAATCAATACCTCCAACTCTTGCTCAGGTGAGAGAACTCATTCAAATATAAGATCTTCAACTATTCATAGGAAAAACATAGAAAATTCTTATTTTTGTAGTTTACAATAGAAAAGAGATAAACAAATAATTACACTTTTGGTAGACATAAATGAAGAAAAGAAAAATGACTCATACATTGAGGGTGACTTTATAAGTACAAATATTTTCATTTCTTTTCAAAAAGCAATTACACCATGCTATACATGCAATTAAAATCCATTATGCAATCAAATGGTGCCCCATTTTTCTCAACATGTAGCTTGCCACTTTCTTTTTCCATCAAAATAAGTAGAATTATTGAAAAATTGTGAATATTATTGAAGACCAAATCTTCTTTTCATTTGATTTGATTTTCCATATTGCATCCTTATAACTCACTTTTAAATTGTATAATTGGGAAAATCTTATATGCTAGATTCTCCTATGACTTGTCTATGATATTCCACTAATCCTTATATCCTAACTTTAGCATTGACAAATCATGAAAACAATATGAGCATCTTTAGATATATCCTCCACTTACCTTCATTTACTATGTTTTCATCTTTAGAAAGGATTGGATGTTTAATCTAGGTACATGAATAATTAACTTCTTTGGCTTATGTAGGTATGGGGTACACATATAGTAGTTTTCAATGTCATTCTAAACATATATGGTATGGTGGAAAATCGTAGCAACTATATAAGTTTTGCAGTTTAGAAAAAAATAAATTCATATGATTGGTCTTTGAAAATAATGAATTGAAATTAAATGAAAAATAGATTGAATAGAAGACATAAAATAGTCTTTTCATTTTACATAGACCAATAAGGTATGAGAGAAATAACTCATTTTGTTATTCTTAGAATATTAATATTATAAGATATTATCAAAACTTTAAAAGAAAAAATACAATAATATAATTTACTAATTAATTTTAGTTCTCATTTAAATAGATTACTAGAGAGTCCCTATCATAAAGACACTAATAAAACTTTACAAGACTATACTTTATTCCAACACTATTTGAAAGTTTTTTTTTTAAACCATAGAAGAAGTCTAGGGGGTTGAACTTAATTGGTTTAAATGTTGGGTTCTCATTGTGAAGACCCAAGTTCAAATCCCCATAGGGACATCTAATGTGGAATTCTAAGTTGTGACTCTTGGTCTTCCATAGTTGGCTTCTAACATGGATGTGGTTTCTAGATAAAGTGGATTTCTAAGTAGTGACCCTTGGTCTTCCATAGGTGATTTCTAGCGTGTTTTCTTGTAAAGATCTTATATTGGTCTACATTGGTGATTTCTAGTGTGTTTTCTCGTAAAGAGATTATATTGGTCTTATATCCATGCTCGTATGAGAAAAATATTTGTAAATGATATGCAATATAAAAAAACTATAGAAGAATTGGTAGCCTAGAGACCCATGGGGCAAGCCCCCTATAACTTCTAGATTGTACATGTTCAAATCGAATTTCGAACCTATTACCATTATTCATATCTTTCAATAACTCAATCATTCAATCAACATCCAAAAGCTAACACTATTTGCAAGCTTAAGTCTAAAGCCTTGCTTCTAATGTTAAGCTATTACCTATGAAAGGCTCTTCACCCTATCCTCGAATGTCTCACTCTATATCAAAGGCATTGCACCACATTTATCCATCAAGCCTTTTGTTGTTGTCATCCCCTTCACTCCATCAAATGTCCTCATTTTGCACACTTACGACCAATAATGGTCCACAATTGCTTCCGCCCCATTCGTCAATAACATATCTTGTCTCATCTTTTTACTCCACGTTAAAATTTCTGACCCTCATTCACCTGCTCCTTCCACTTACTCCATATTGGAAAAAAAATGACGAAAAGGATCCGTTTCAAATAAATGGATGAAATTCGGCCATTATTATTATAATATAATCTCAACTTCAACGCATAACGAGTCAGAATTCCTGTATCTTTGGACCATTTCTCTCCTTCAAATTTTAGTGAAAGAGAGATCGATTCCTACTTCATATCAAGATTTTTTTAATATAATATAATAATAAGAAAAATAGAACAAATACTAAGGAATCAAGGAGTTTTGCTTAATGGGACATCTCTTGCATTAATATGGGGCCTACTTGGCATTACACATCGTGCGTGTAATTTAAAAATTAATGGAAGTTGTTAATGGTTTTTTAGTCTATTGGTAATGTTAAATGGTTCTAAATAAGCCCACAAGAGATCATATCTTGTTGAGTGCAAGGCCCTAACACCATAAGGGATGAGGTCGAGATCGTGCCCCAGGCAACTTTGGCAGAATGAATACCCCTCAATCCTTGACTCTTAGCCGAAGAGGTTTCAACATAGAGCTTGTGGTCCTATATTGGATAGCTAAATGATTGTGTGGGTTTGATATAAAACTCATCAAAAGAAATAAAATAAAATAAAAAAATAAATGGGAGCCTCTTAATCCAACTCTCAAGGAATGCAAAAATAAAATATAAGAATAAGAGTTAAAATAAGGGAGGTTGTGTTGAGGGGAGATAAAAGATTGTGAAATTGAAATAGGTTTATGCCTTGGACACTTTTCTCATGGTATTTGTAAGAAAAGATCTAAATGTGAGATTTGGATATATAATAAAGATTAAGTAGATGCAATAGAGTTGCTTCATTCCTATTATTGAGGACAAGAGTTGTTTCTTCCCTATCGTTGAGGATAGGATTGTGTCCTATAACCTAGTCCTAGAGTAGGTCGTATTGTGTGTTGTGGTTTGTTAAACCTAGTCTTAAAGTAGGTCACATTGTGCATTGTAGTTTGTTATGTATGCAAACTTTTATAATAGTTTACTTGTGTCTTCTATACAAATCCAACTTGAAAATGAAAGAAATAATACCACTTCAACTTTAATTTTGAACTTACCTATATTTGCTTATGTTAAAATTATTAAAGTTCATGAAAATGAAATCTAACTTTATTTGCACCTAGTAAAAATTGAAGTTTGATGGATGAATAACTTTCTGGAGCTTCAACCTATAGATGAGGTGTAAAATATTAAATAAAAAGAGGATAAACAAAATATTCTATCATTGTGTATGTATTTAATATTTAGCTTACATATGTCTATAGAAGAAGAGTGAAGAAGAGTGAGGGTTTGTCATTATGAAATTGTGTGTCCATTTGATAAATAAAGTGGTTGTATGAAGATAACTTGTAATAGATAAAGTTGTCATATGACATGTAATAAGAGACTCTATATTTCATAATTATGTTCAAATTAGATTGATAGACATTTCCCAAATCATCTTTATTTACAATATATAAATCTAAACTAAAATAGAATGATTATTTACCAATTTTATACACATAATATAATAAGAAAATTCCTAAAATATCCCTCTTTAAAATAAGTCCAAACTTTTTACCACTATAACCAATAAAATCTATAAATATTTAAACTAAAAATAAATTAAATTTGTATTCGTAAATGCTCACA
This sequence comes from Cunninghamia lanceolata, assembly GCA_027924645.1. Lineage (NCBI taxonomy): Eukaryota > Viridiplantae > Streptophyta > Pinopsida > Cupressales > Cupressaceae > Cunninghamia > Cunninghamia lanceolata. The sequence continues at coordinate 7,587,882 of BSBN01000499.1, read as the reverse complement.
AACCCAATCTAACTAAAAATATATTCAATTTATATTCTAAATTGCTTACCTCCAAAGTAGACACAACTAAAATTTTCAAAAATAAAGATTGATGGAAAGTGAAGTCAAATTTTTAAAAAACTAGCATTGGAAGGGCCCACTAAATACTTTCAAATTGTTGACTTAAATATAACTAGCCTAAAAATTCATTATCATTTAAATTTATTATTAATTGAATAATCACATACCATTCTTTGCCAACCACTAACATGGTTTATAAAATGTGTTTTTTCCAAACCTTACCATTTTGAACTCAAATTATAGTGTTTTAAATTGCGAAATATTTATAAACATTTACTTTGTGGAGAAAAAGTTTAATAGAAGGCACATTTACTTTGTGGGGGAAAAAAAGTTTAATATATATGTTAAATTTTTAAATATTGACTTATTAGGTTATAAATAAGTCAAACAGTTAGTTTAAAAATTTAACATATATATACTCATTGTTCTTTATAACTAGCACTTGCACCTATAGGAGCTTTAAGGAATACACCAATAGGAATAACTGACGCATTTAGAAGATTTTCCGGTGTCATTTTTTTTTTTTTTACGGTGTGAGACAATTCCAAGCACTATGATGCTCACATATAAAGCCTATCGGCTAATTATATATATGTGTGTTAAATTTTTAAATAAATTGTTTAACTTATTAGGTTATTGAAAATATGTTTAGAATAAATTTTAATTTTTTAATTTTGATGATAGATTATGGAGTGTGATTTGAAATGTTGATGTTAAAAACTTGCACGCAATTATATTTATAAATACTTTAAATTTAAAATATTTTTTTAATAAAATGGAAGATTATAGGCTAAAGAGTGAGCACTATGAATAGTGGCGGGCCACCCACCAAAATTTATTGTTGTTAAGTAGTGTAACTCATATTACAAGAATCACTACAATTTTCTTTCTAAATATTAAATTCCACTCTTGCCATGTGCAAAGTAGCAACAATAGTAGTTAGATCTATTAAAGATAATTTCGTACTTGGTAATGTACTCTTATGAATGAAAACTGTAGAGAGTTTGTCTCATTTGTTTGAGTCCATCTAGATCTGCAAAGTTGGTGAGAATGAGAGCCAAGGTGGCTTGTTAGATGGAATAAATATTGTAAGGACATTAAATTTATTCTATAGATTTCAACTTTAGTAAAAAATGAAGTAATGCAAAAATGCTTTGATTTCATTAGTGTTTGCTAAAAAGAATTAAAATTTAATGAAAAATAAATGAGAATAAGACAATTATCTTCATTGTATATAAGCCAATTACCTATGACATGAATATTTGTTTTTGCCATTTCTAACAATAAAATTATTAGAAGGTTTTTTTAAAATTTAAAAAAAAAAGATGATTTGATTACTTGAAAAGTTATTGATAATTAAAATGCATGATTGTTGTAGTAAACTTGTATGCCAGTTAGAACTAAAAAGGAAAAACAACTTTTACTAAAAGTATTTGTTCATATTATGACAAAATCCATATAATTGCATATGGTAACAAGGAGCATGACGATGATAAAAATGATTTGATGAATGGTGATCATATCATTGGTTGAAACTTGGAACTTCCATGCTCTATTTATTTACACATATACATTAATTTCTATTTGGTCTCCCACTTGGGGGCATATCCTTTATAGCATTTGCCACATTTATACTATGATGATGATACACTTACATGATTATCCATATGATCTTAATGATTATGATTAGGATTCTTGATTACATGTTTCACTAACATGATCTTTTCTTGTGATGACTACAAGATCTTCCATAATTACCATGCTTACTCTTGATGTGGTTTTATGTCACGTTCACACAGATAAAAGTTTACACAAAAACCCCTATCTATCTTGAAAGGCTTCAAGATCCCTGTTAGGACTGTGAGAAATTTTCCTTGGCTTCCTATGTTGGTCCTGCTTCAAGCTTCAATTTGCTGGTCCTATACCAGGGTTTAGTGTCAAAAATGTTCAAAATCCTATTCTTAGGTCTAAAAACCTTAAATCCTATGGTTTATGCAAGCATCAAGGTACCTTTTTCTTCTAATTTCATTTTGACCACTTGTTGCCCATGGCCAATCTTCTAAGTTGCAACTTTGTGTATTGCACATTATTCAGTTACCAACCCTTTGCTCCCATATTACCTTTTGAGCCTGCATGCAAATATTAATCTTTTATGTGCCTAAGTCTTATCCTGAGCCCCCTTAGTAAATTTGGCCCCCTATTTTACCTAGTCACGCAAGGTTGTTTTAAACGCACATGCCTTTATTTGTTTTTAAGTTGTCTGCGCCCAGCCCTGTAAGCATTAAAATATTTTAAGTCCGACAGAAGTTGTAAAGGTGGTCCACATGGCATGCTATAATTGGTTCCGTCATTCCGCAAGGAGTATTTCATCAAGCAAAAAATTGTCCATCGAACTACGAAGGGATGACATCTGGCAAATAATCTAATGGGGATCATTACCACAGTCTATTGGATGCCATGTGGCATTGTCATATCTCTTTCCACCATTCCATGGAGTATTCCAGCGAGGCTTTGTTTGAAGCCACGGAATGGTGGGAAGCTGCCACGTGTCCATATTTGGCTCGATGTTTCTTCAGGGCAAATGTCAAGGAGAAGGGTCGTAGGCTGAGGTCCTCCAAGGTGGTGAAAAATTTTCTAAGTGTGGTGCAGTATAGTGTGGAGTTTTGAAGGTCAGAGTTTCATCCTTTTGTCTTCTTCAATGTTGTGGTTGGAGGGCCCAAAGGCTGAAGTCTGAAGAGCTCTAATTCTTCTAAGTGTTTTGGAGGTCAAACTTCAGGCATGTGGCCTTCGATTTTCTTCATGGCAGGTGTTAGGGAGAAGCTTCTAGGTCCGAAGTCCGACGTGGCCAGTGTTGAAAATCCTTCTAAGTATGAAATGTGTGGTGGAGCTCAAAGATTGCCTCCTTCAAGGAAGGAAAAACAGGGAAGGGTTGACGGTTGATCCCCGATGGCTTTATCTTCTTTGTGTTGAGGTCCAAGTTCGGGGATCCTCTTTTTTACTCTTCCAGATGGCGAATCTATAAGGTGGAAAGCCTGGGGGCTGATCCTCGGTGTTTTCATGTTTTTCCTAAGTGTGTCAGAGGTCGAAGTTCAAGCTTCCTTCTTCCCACCTTCTTCATAAGAAGACAAAAGGAGGAAGACCCAACGACCAACCATTGACAAGTGTTCTTTCTTTGCTAGACAAAAGGTAGACATCAGAGCTTCCTTGTTCTCTCTTTCGGAGGGTGTAAGGTGAAAGGGTGAAGGTCTGAGGCCCAACCCCTGACACCTTCATATCTATACATAGGCGAGATCGGGACTTCCCTCCTTCCTCTTCTAGGTATTATAAGTTGCAGGGTGGAAGGCCCGAGCTCCAAAGTTTGATATGTCAGAGCTCAACTTCCTGGCCTTCCTTGTCCTTTCAGATGCATTGAAAACTTCTCGAATGGCTCTTATTTTGCCATTGGCATGGTAAAAGGAATTTACCTCCCTAGTCACAAGGAGTCTGGTATTGCATCAACATGCATCCTTCGTGTCTCAATAGGTATTTTGTCTTCTTGTGGGCCTATTTTTTTGTCCTCATCTGCGTAATCATTATCTCCCAGGATTTTGGCCTTTCTGGAAGGTTGTTGAAGAAATGATAATTGTGTTGCAACAACCTTTGCAAATACAGTTTGGAAGCTAAGGATTTGCATTTGTGTGTGTAAATGTCCTTGTCCTTTTGGGATATTCTCTCCATAGGCAGTTGCACCCATATCTTGTTATGATGAAGGTTGTCAAATGAAAATGTGGCATGTGTCTGTGGCCTAAAGCTTGTTTTCTCCCTTGTTTCTTTAAAAGGGAATTCAAGGCCATTTTGTTAGGGGTCTGAATATTTGTTTGGGTAGTAGTGTGTCTGTGTCTTAGTCTAGAGTAGTAGAAGAACGTTGCATGTTATTTGGTGTTCAAATCTGTAGAGCAATGCATCATTTTAGATCTTGAATGTATTGTCATACTGGTTGTATAATTCTTTCCATTTTTGTAATCAATGAAGTTGGTATGAATGATGAATATCAAGAATATTTTTTTTCATCATTGCAGTCCTCTATAACGTGTGTATTTTCTTTAGCCTTCTCTCAAGGAGAGAAATAATTGCTTGGGAAATACTCTGTTAATTTTATTTTGCACTATGGTTTAAAGGATAATTTTACAATTCCAAGTACAAGAAGCATTGATGTAAGGCATTGATGTTATTAGTCCATTTGTGATGAAGCAATATTGCTTGAAAGATACACTTGATTTATGCAGCTTGACTCTATAACCCTAGGATTAGGCACCGATCTCTCGCTGGGCTGATATGTTGATTCAGATCCATACCAACAATAAAAATCATTTCTATTTCTATATTGTTTTAGAGTAGAATTGAAGTAATAACCTTCTCAATCCTGGTTTGAACTGATTTGCCAAAGGGTTAAGCCAATCTGATAGGAATCAGTGATTTCCTTGGTATATTTTCATTGAGAACTTTCTTTTTAAACATCAACATCTAGCATAAGTCAAGAAATACCCTTGGATGTTGTATAGGTACACCCGCCTTGGTCTTGCAGAACCAAAAGTGCAGAGGACTTCAACAAATTCTAAGTTGAATCCTATTTGTTGGCCACTGACTTAGAATACTTAATCACAAGAAATTGGCTAAATCTTTAGAGGATTCAGACAATCAGTTGGAAGCACTAACAAACTGGTGACTCTACTAGGGAATTGTTTATTATTATTCAAAATTAGTCCAATGGTTTGTCATGGGTGTTTAGAGTTTGCACATGTACAATGCGGTACCATTCCCTTTAGAGGGTGGTGACTATGATATTCTCCTTGCCGGTTGATCAAAGAAGAGAGTGATTATGTGTGAAAAAGGAAGGATCCATGTGTATTTCCAAAAAATTGTTATATCTAAATCAGTTCTTTTGTTCCCTTATTTGCAAATCCCACAACCCTTATGGCTCATTTACCATTTGTCACTTCCTAGTGTCTTCCTGAGGGTATCTAGTTATATTTGTGAAAGGAAGCAAGGTATGCGAAATATGCTTCCTACACTAATCTAATGAGGGGAGAAGTATGTAAATTCTTTTTAAAACTTACAGTTATAGTGATGTTAAGACAACAACATAGAGATTACATAGCATACACACACAAAAAGAAAGTAGACACAAGATATACCATGGGGAAAACCCTTTTGGGAGAAAAACCCCACACTCTAAAACCTACACAATGTATTATTGAAACAACAACAGTTTACAATACACTTGCAATGCAATTTCTTCCAAGAGTCTTCAAGATGTTGATTCTGGAGATATTCTAGCAAAATAACAATACCTGTCAAATAAACTATGCATCTCCTACTCCAAGCACCTATTTTTATACAATTTACAAGGTAAAATGAGAAGCTTCTAGAGATGGGCATCCAATTTGGCCTCATGGCCCATTACCCACACCTAGGGACACTTGTCCTACATTACAAGGTTTTAACACTTGTCACACTATGCCTTCCCAATGTGGGTGCATAATCCCAAGTTAGACTATGACAGATGCTCTTACGCACCTTACAGTTATCACAGAATCCGTCATACCTGACAACACTTACAGTTGTAAGAGAATCTGTCATAAACTAACTAAATATAGCATATTCCTCTTATAACATGTCATAACCCACCTTGGGTGCCCAAAGATGCCTTCCTCAAAGATGCTCTTCGACACTTATCTTCACCTATCATAAAACCTTCTATACTTGGCTCTTACATGTCATAGAATCTGTCATAACACTTACGCATCATAAGTCCTTACACATACCACAAGATGCTTACACATGGCAGAAAAATTCTACCACAATATGGGACACCTATCCTCCATGTGAGGACAAAATACAACTTCCTTGTCACCATCCATGTCACCTCCTAGTCATCAAAAACTCACATGTCTAGTAACTAGATGACAACATGGTAAACGAGAAAGTTACTGCATAGTAAAAGTTAATTACCACAGTAAAAAGGAAATGCCAGAAATTTACCAAGGTTGAGACACCTTAATTCCCAACATTCTCCCACTTGTTGAACATCTTGCAAGAGCCAATAGAAATAACAGGATTTAACTTCTATAGGCTGAAAGGCCCATAGACTCTGAACACCATCTGAACTTATCAGTGCCCACTGGTTTTGTCAATGCATCCGCAACATTCTTCAAAGTGTCTTTCTTCTCCAATATCACCTTCTCATCTTCCACCATGTCTCACACAAAATAAAATTGTACATCAATATGCTTTGTTCTGGCATGGAAAGTCAGATTCTTTGCTAAGCGAATTACACTCTGACTATCACAACAGATAGTAAATTGTCTTGCATCAACACCAATATCTGAACACAATCTCTTAAGCCAAATGGCTTCCTTGCAAGCATGAGTAGCTTCCATGTACTCAGCTTCTATCATGGACAAAGCGACCACAAGTTACCGCTTATGTCATGCCCACATTTCCCATGCGGTCATGACATGCAACATACGTGTCATGTCCACATTTGTCATGTGGTCATGACATGAAATATCAAAAACTTTTCCACATATCCCTAGAAACCCCTTCACACATGTTAGCATGCTCTGTGGCAATATGCATAAGGCGTAAACATGTCAATCAAATCTCAGGGTATTGTGATTACATGTGCAATCCCCTATGTGATGATAGCTGACTAGGGGGTTATGTGATGCGATGAGCGTCGCCACTAGGGTTAGGATCGATTTGACCTGAACCCTAAGTTTCCTCAATGAGTGGCGTGATTTCAACATGTGTCAAAACCCAACCCTAATCCTAGAGCATAAAAAGATTACTTAATGATCTCAACAACATACAATTATTTTGTAAAAACATTAATTTATTAATCAACGCATAAATTAAATTGATTAAATGATGGCTCTTAAATCCTAGAAAAATCCAGCAGCATAATGCCTCTTGGGCATACATGGGAATTATTTAAAATCAAGGACTCCTACTAAGAGACCTCAAAATTGAATTAAAGTTAATTAATTTACATATTATGCTAGATTGATTCATTTCACCCCATTAATGTTTTAAATTTTTACCTAGGTTTAAATAAATATGATTAAAATAACTTCATCAAAAAGGTCCTCCTTAAAATATAATTCAATTCTAAAGTCAAATAAATATTCCCAAGCCACTATTAAAACTCTAAATAAGGATTCTAAAGTTATTAATTACTAGTTATTTCCCCAAAGCCCACATTTAAATTCAATTCCCTAGACAAAATTAAGGTAAGGTTAAAAATAAACTAACCCACCCATTAAAATACTAAGCCCACAATTGAATAAAATCCAACTTAATAAAAGAATTGAGAGAGGCCTCCACATAAGAAAATACTCATGACAAGAAAATAATTCCAAGTCAAACTCCAAGTAAGAAGGAGTTGAAAACACATGTTCAACTATTCTCCCCAAACATAAAATACATTTTGCCAACCCTAGTTACAATTCACATTAAATTAATTTCCTCAAGAGCCCTAACCCTAATCTAATCTTCTATTCTATTATCCTTGGTTTTTCCTATCTTCCCATTTTCTCTTCTATCTTTTCTTCTTGCTTTGTAGGTTCATCCGACAATGGCAGCCATGGAGGAATGCATAACAGAAATATGATAAAGCAAAGGGAAATCTTTGTTTGATACATATATATATCTTCTCTTTTTTTCCTCTTCATTTACATAAATATTGTTCTTATTTTGATTATACCCACACCCAAATTAATCCCTCTGTGTAGAATACATAGAGGAAGTCTCTTTTTTCTTATACAAAATTTTTAATATATATATATATATATATATATATATATATATATATATATATATATATATATATATATATACAAAATAATACATAGGGCAACTGACAAGCTGCAGGCCAAATGACCATGATGGGGAGGCGACCGGTCTTCAAATGACACAAGGCATCGAAACTACAGCAGGCGACGGTGAGCGGCGGGGGCGGTGTTTCTTTCCACCACCGAAGCGCCTCCAAATGGGGGGTTTTCCCCCCCTCGATACCCTTCACGACCTCTCTTTGGCGGAGGCTATGGCGCTGCCCAACTCCACCGCTTACGGCCTTTTCGGCCAAGGAACTTACTTAGGGCTTAATCCCTAACCTCGCAACACTGTGAGGTTTTCTTTTTTTTGTTGTTGTTATTTCATTTAAGGACTTTTCTTTATCAAACTTTACAGTCACGATGTTATTTCGAAAGCTCACTATATATATATATATATATATATATATATATGCACCCCCTTTTTTTAATAAATACTTATGTATTAATGATAAGAACAGTAAACTATAATTTGCATTAAATTACACACACACACACACACACATATATATACATATACATTTTTAGGTGCTTATACAATATTTAATCAGTATATAAAACGAAAACCTAGGTTACTCACATGTATGTATATATATATATATATATATATATATATATATATATATATATATATATATATATATATATATATATATATATATATATATATATATATATATGATTCCACCAACAACACTAGCTTTATCACAATAAGGAATTTCTAACTTACTGAGGCAAAATAATTCAAGAGTAAAAATACCTCTAAAGGCATAATATAAAATTTCATAAAGTTACAACTAAGTTCATTTTGGTTACTTATCTTTTTTGAAATACATCACTGTAGCATACAATACTACTATAGAAGCAATTTTCTTCCTAAATGCATACTAACACTCCTTTCTCACAAACTCAAATGCATGAAATTATTATCATATACAGAAGGCATTTCTTTTATATAAACATAGGAGCTATTTCATTGAACTAAGAATGTATATAAATATTTTTTTTGAAGGCAATGCAATACCCAACAACATCTATACATTTTTCCCTAAATCAATAATGCAATAATATAAAAATCAGCAACATAGAAATGACTAAAACTTTTTCTTTCACTTCAAACTTCATTATACAACTTATGCAATACCCAGAAAATTGCTTTTTTTTATCTCTATTAAGACAGCATATAGATTTACCTCAGCAACATCTATTTTCTCCTCTTTTCTTTTTGAAACAAGCAATTTCTTTTTTTTCTCCTAAAAACTTCTAAGCACATTCAACATAAAATTTCTCACAGCAACATTTAAAAACCAGCCACCATATATATTTTCCATTTGCAATCATTCGTACATGAAATAATTGCAGCAGCACACATTGCAGTTTTGAAAACAAAAGAAGATGGAATATAACATTAAAGCTCATTTAAACAAATACACATTAAGAGAGTATTTTCTCTCTTATCTTTTTGTCCAACTACAAATAGGCCATTCTTGGCCATGGCTCTCAAGTAGCCAAAATAACATTACAACACCAACAAACTAAGACATCTCCCAAGCTCCAAGGGTTGCCAAACAAACCTGTAAGAAACTAAAACAATGGAGGAACATCTAAGCCACAAAAAACACTCTCCTCCCTACCATAAATCCACAAGTGGGTCACCCTGAGATGGGAGGTTGATCTTCACATGGGTCTCAAACCACAACACAACAATAAGCAAGCCACACAAAATCAAGAAGAACACCCATGAGGTTTGTACATCACAAAATCCATAGAAATGGATTTGAGGGGGTAGGGGAGTGGACATCACTCTACTCAAAGGATCACTCCACAAAAATCCTAAAGTCTCAACACAAAATAAGGCCTCAAACCCAAAATGACAACTCCATGAATATATAAATTTCACCATGGCACTCATGCCAAACAAAAATACTCCATACTCCAATATCTTGCCCTCAAGGCCACAAAAATACCAATACCAGGATGGTGACCTTGAGGAGGTTCACTCCTCCCCCACCCCACACATGGATGGACACACCAGGATTGGTAATCTCATCCCAAAACACCCAAAAAAACCCACAACAAAGAAGAAACAAACACCCAAAGCATTTCAAGCACACAACCAAAATTAAGAAAGCATAAGGAAAGCTAAAATACCTTGAGGCTTACCTTAAGAGACCAACAATGGATGAAAGTTGAAGAAGAGCCCACAATCCTTCTCCAAGCCTCCAATCCTCCAAAATCTCCCTAACTCTCCAAAATCCCTCCAAAGATAGAAAATTAAGCAAAAACAAGAACCCCATTCCTCTCTCAAAGAGGAATTAAAATAGGCTTCATTCCAAAGCCTTGAGGAATAAGAAGGTGACACATGTCACCTTCTCCTTCCTTTTCCCATACCACTTGCAAGGGAAAAGGAATGTGGGGTTGACATTTGTCACCCTCCCATCCATTCAAACCTCACCCTCTCCACATGTGCTCTCACACATGTGTGAGAGCAAAGGTGGAGAGGTGGCTTCTCTCCAAATGGGCTCCAAGAGGATAAGGGATGACACATGTCATCACCTTATTCTCTAAAGGAAGTTGATTCACTCCAAGATGCTCTAACACATGTGTGAGAGCATTGGAGGAAGGTTCCACACACTTGGGGGTCTTGAAGACTCCACAAGTCTTCAAGGTGATGGGATTGCATGCCTTGAAAAGGGAAATGGGTCTAGTTTCAAGGCATGACTCATCTCCCACACTTATTCAAATTTGAATTTTCGCCACTTTACTTTAAGCTAAGGTTAAGGTGACTAGACAAAGGTAACCCTAGGGTTTGGCATGCTCAAATGGGCCCTAGACCCTAGGGGTACCACCTAGGGTTAATTTTAGCCCATAGTAAACACTTTAGGAGGTAAAAATTCACATAAAATGGCCACAAAAATAAAAGACACCAAATGGTGTGAATTAAATCACATAATTTCATAACACTTCAATTAAATATTACAAAAGGGTGAAATCTAGGCCAATTAATAAAATGGAGACATTTACGAAATCACCATATAATTTCACACATGATCTTGGTCCCCCAGGGACTAGATCTGTCTAACACGGGAAACACATTAGGTGTGAGATCAATCTCTAATTTTTTATGGCCTGAAAAATCACCTGCACACTTGAACAAATAGATTAATCCAACATATATATATCATAGCCAAAGCAAGGAAATGCATACACTCACGCCATCGCATAATCATTTAAAACATTATTATAATCACATCATAATTAAGATTCATAATTGCATTTCTATATACTATCTCAAGATAAAAAATGCATAGAAAGTCCATATAATGATCTCACAACTAGTATCTCTAACAGTACCAAAATGCATATCACATGTCTAATCATCATCAGTGAATCACAATCAGGATATAGTCTCATCACAACATACTAAACATAGCTAACCAAAATAAGGGAATATAGTCTAGAGAATCTGCATATTAGGATCAACAGTTCCCCAAATGTCTAAATGTCATCAACTATAAATATGAAATAAGAAAAATAAGGGAGTGAAATAAATAGTCCTCACATACTCCCCCCTAAGACTAAAATTCCTCCTAGAAGTTGTCAAAGAGGTGAGGATAAAGTGTCCCTAATCTAGATGCATCCTCCCATGTTGCCGTGACCTCATCATACCTATCCCACTAAACCCTAACTTAGTCCAGTTCTCAACCTTGAAGGCCCAGGGTTCGACGAGCCAAAATGCGAATTGGCTTCAAAGCCAGCTGCCCATCTGACTCTACCTGTAGAGCACTCCAGTCCAATACATGAGATTAATCAGATATATATCATCGCAAAACAGACACATGGAACACATTGTGGATGCGTGACAGGCTAGGTGACAAGGCTAGATGGTAGGCTATGGGTCCTATCCGCTCCAAGATCTCAAAAGGTCCAACGATTCGTGGTGCAAGCTTAGAGCCCTTTCCATAACGGATTGGACTCTTATGCAGCCGCACTCTCAAGAAAACTCTGTCACCAACTGAGAAGCTCCGATCTAGTCTCTTAGCATTGGCATACTTCTTCTGTCAATCTTGTACCTCCTAAAGTCTCTGTTTAATCAAGGTCACCTATTGCTCCATATCCTACACTAGCTCTGACCCAATGGTAACCCTGTCCTCTATACGGTCCCAACTCAACAGTGTCCTATAAGGTCTGTCATACAAGGCCTGATAAGGAGGCATACCCAACGAGCTATGATGCCCATTATTGTAGGCAAACTCAACTAGATACAGATACTACTCCCATCTAGACTGGTGGTCCATAATGTACATGTGGAGCATATCCTCTAACACCTGATTCACCCTCTCCATCTTACCATCTGTCTCGGGGTGATAAGGGGAACTGAAGTTGAGCTGTGTGCCCAACGCCTGCTGCAATGCCCTCCAAAAGGCTGAGGTGAAGACTAAGTCCCTATCAGAAATAATGCGGTGAGGTACCCCATGTAATCTCTCAATACCATCTAAGAATACTCTCGCCACTGATGGTGTATTGTACGTCGTGCGTACAGGTGAGAAATGTGCCACCTTGGTCAACTTGTCAACTGTCACCATGATGGCATCATGGCGACGAGATGACATAGGAAGACCAACTATAAAATCCATGGAAATGGTGTCCCATTTCCACTCTGGTATCTCATGAGGGTATAAAAGACCTGCTAGATGTTGATGCTCGGCCTTGACCCTCTGGCACTCAAGGCATCGAGAAACAAACTCTGCAATATCCCGTCTCATACCCACCCAATGGTACAACTGTTGCAGGTCGATATGCATCTTCTTCACCCCTAGGTGTGCTGCATAAGGTGCTTTGTGAGCCTCTGATAGAACCACTGCATGTAGATCACCTACACGGGGTACATGATGCACTGTCGATGTCTAAGGAGCCCATCTGCCTCTAGGGAATAACCTGCAAACTTGCCCACAAGGGCATTCTGTGATTGAATCTCCTACTACACCTTAAGAAACCACTCATCCTCAAGAAGATGCTATATGATGCGCCCTCTCAAGTCCACACTCAGTGTCAAGGTCAGGATCTTATGGCACCTCTAACTCAATGTGTCGGCCACCATGTTCTCCTTCCCTTTGATGTAGTGAACATCAAATTCATACTCGCAAAGGAACTCCATCCAACACCATTGGTGAATGTTTAGATTCGGCTGCATGAATATGTACTATAGACCGTGATGATCTAAATGTAACTCAAAATGATGACCCAATAGAAAATGCATCCAACGAACAAGAGCATGAACCACCACTGCGAGATCTAAATCATGTGTGGGGTAGTTCAGCTCATGGGTCTTGAGCTTTTGTGACTCATACATGATCGTTCGACCCCCCTGCATCAGTACAACTCCTAATCCCTCTAATGAAGCATCCGTGCAAACCATGAAATCTGCTGCTGGATCAGGAATCGCTAAGATGGGAGTGCTAGTAATATTCTCCTTGAGGACTCCAAAGGCCCTCTCGTACTACTCAGTCCAAGTGAAACTCTTCTCTTTCCACTGAAGGGAAGTGATGGGGTGTGCTATCCTAGGGAAGCCCTCAATGAATCGGTGGTAATATCCTGTTAACCCCATGAAACTCCTAACCTCTATCACGCTGGTGGGTGCTGGCCAATCCCTAATAGCCCTGATCTTCGATGGATCTATAGAGATACCATCGCTAGATAGGATGTGCCCCAAATACTGTACCTTTGATCTGAAAAAGGCACACTTCACCAAGTTGCTGTATAGATGCTGCTCTCTCAAGCACTGTAAAACCTGACGTAAGTGTTCCTCATGCTCCTCCTCGGTCCATGAGTAGATCAAAATATCATCAAGGAATATAATCATGAACCGATCCAAGTAAGTGCAGAACACCCCGTTCATGAGACTCATGAACACTGCAGGGGCATTCGTCAAGCTGAAGGGTACCACAGTGAACTCATAGTGTCCGTATCGAGTCTGGAAGGTAGTCTTATGGATGACTACCTCTATGATGCGCACCTGGTGATAACCAGACTTCAATTCTATCTTAGAGAACACTCTGGCTCCTTGCATTTGGTTGAAAAGATCATCAATCCTAGGCAAAGGATAACGGTTCTTCACCGTCACCTTATTAAGCTTCCTATAATCCATGCACAGACGAAGAGACCCATCCCTCTTCTTCATGAAGATGACCAGTATGCCCCAAGGTGAAAAGCTAGGTCAGATGTGCTCCTTCTCGAGCAACTCCTCTAACTACAACTTGAGCTCCGTGAGCTCATGGGTAGTCATCCTATAGGGTGCACGAGACACTGGCTCGGCACCCAGCACACGGTCAATGTGAAAGTCTACCTCTCTGCAAGGTGGCATCCCTAGTAACTCTGGTGGGAAAACATCAGCAAACTCTCTCAAGATGGGATGATAATCTAATGATGCCTTTGGCTCATCCTCTAACCTATCACTAATACTAATGGTGAACATCTGACATCCCTTCTGCATGCAACACTTAAGCTGTTGAGCAGATATCATACAAACTATCATGGGCTTCTGAATGCCCACTATCTTGACTATCGTGCCATGGTCATCTAAGAAACTAATCACCTTTTAGTGACAATCTAGCTTGGTTTTATGAGCCACAAGCCAATCCATGCCTAAAACCACACCATAATATCCTAAGGGCATAACCCTAAGGTCACATAATGTAGGGAGGGCTCCTAAGGTCACATAATGTCACTGATCCCTATGCAGGCCCTGCTACTACCAACTGCGATTATGACCTCCATGTGCCCTCTGTTGTGGCCTGGACCTCTACTAATGTTGCTGCTACTGCTGCTGTGGAGGACTAGGAGGTAACAATGTAGAACTAAATCCTCCCCTCTGAGGTGGTGGTGGTGGTCAGCGGAAACCTTTCTACTGCTGCTACTGGATATGGTCCTGATATTGGGGATGTGAATTCTGACCCCACCCCTAAATCTCCTATGCGATGTATGCCTTCTCGGCAACCTCACTCATGGTCTGGGGGTCTGCCATGCGCACTGCTCCTGATATCCCATGATTCAAACCTCTGATAAATTTGTGAACCAGAAGTTTTTCATCATGGAGGTACTCTGCATACCATGACAGTTCAATGAACCTACTCTCATACTGTGCTACAGTGGAACCTTGTTGCTGCAAGTCATGGAACTCATCAATCTGACGCTACCTGTAGTGATCCGAAAGATAACGCACGTTAAAGCACTTAGTGAAGGTGTCCCATGTAAGAGTATCTAGTGATAGGTGATGCTTGCACTCCTCAATGCGCCACCATGTCGCTGATGCGTCTCTCAAAAGGTGAACTGCCACGTGTGGCTTCGTGTTTCTCCCATAGGGATGCAATGCAAAGCATCTATCTAAGTTGATGAGCTAAGCCTCAGCCTCAGCTCTCTCTGTGGTCCCCACGAAGGTGGGTGGATTTAGCCTAAGTAAATCCTTGCTGGGGTCCCCACGGTCTCTGCATCCTCTGAAAGGCTCATCCACCTCCTCTCACCATCCATAATCATAAGGTTCATGATAGACCTGCTCTATCTTCACATCCTCCTCTCGCCTCGCATGCTGTAGAGAAGTCTTGCTATGAGTTCTATACACTGAACCGACCTCCTCTACTGTGGTGTTAGGTATCTCTATATGCAGCTCAATACGTGGCACCATGCGCAGCTCAACACATGGCTCTACACACGACTCAACACGTGGCTCCTCACGTGGCTCAACGCGGGGCTCGACACACAGATCTACACGCGGCTCGACACATGGCTCTGTTGCGGCCAGTGGTAACCTCTCTAAGACTACTTGTAATGCCTGAAGAATCTGTGGCCCTAAATTAGGTGCTAGTGGGGCCTGTGGTGCCTACAGTCCATGTGGTACTGGTGGTCCCTGACCCTCAGCTGATGACTTGCTACATATCTCCATGGATGTAGTGGCGTGTGAACGCACTTGCGTCATTCTAGGAGGCAACCTACAAGAACAAGGTATTTACAAATCGATCGAAAACGCAAATATATAATGTGCCCAAACAAGCCCAGTCTTTAAACTTGGGCTCTGATACCAAATGTCATGCCCACATTTCCCATGCGGTCACAACACGCAACACACGTGTCATGTCCACATTTGTCATGTGGTCATGACATGAAATATCGAAAAAATTTCCACATATCCCTAGAAACCCCCTCGCACGCATCAGCATTCTCGGTGGCAATACACATAAGGCGCAAACATGTCAATCAAATCTCGAGGTAGTGCGATTACATGCGCAATCCCCTGCATGATGATAGCCGACTAGGGGGTTATACCACGCGATGAGCGTCGCCACTAGGGTTAGGATCGATTTGACCTGAACCCTAAGTTTCCTAAATGAGTGGCGTGATTTCAATATGTGTCGAAATCCAACCCTAATTCTAGAGCATAAAAAGATTACTTAACAATCTCAACAACACACAATTATTTTGCAAAAACATTAATTTATTAATCAACGCATAAATTAAATCGATTAAATGATAGCTCTTAAATCCTAGAAAAATCCAGCAGCATAACGCCTCTCGAGCATACATGGGAATTATTTAAAATCAAGGACTCCTACTAAGAGACCTCAAAATTGAATTAAAATTAATTAATTTATATATTACGCTAGATTGATTCATTTTGCCCCATTAATGTTTTAAATTGTTACCTACGTTTAAATAAATATGACTAAAATAACTTCATCAAAAAGGTCCTCCTTAAAATATAATTCAATTCTAAAGTCAAATGAACATTCCCAAGCCACTATTAAAATTCTAAGTAAGGATTCTAAAGTTATTAATTACTAGTCATTTCCCCAAAACCCACTTTTAAATTCAACTCCCTAGACAAAATTAAGGTAAGGTTAAAAATAAACTATCCCACCCATTAAAATACTAAGCCCACAATTGAATAAAATCCAACTTAATAAAAGAATTGAGAGAGGCCTCCACATAAGAAAATACTCATGACAAGAAAATAATTCCAAGTCAAACTCCAAGTAAGAAGGAGTTGAAAACCCATGTTCAATTATTCTCCCCAAATATAAAATACATTTCCCCAACCCTAGTTACAATTCACATTAAAATAATTTCCTTAAGAGCCCTAACCCTAATCTAATCTTCTATTTTATTCTCCTTGGTTTTTCCTATCTTCTCATTTTCTCTTCTATCTTTTCTTCTTGCTTTGCAGGTTCATCCAATAATGGCAGCCATGGAGGAATGCATGACAGGAATATGATAAACCAAAGGGAAATCTTTGTTTGATACAGATATATCTTCTATTTTTTTTCCTCTTCATTTACATAAATATTGTTCTTATTTTGATTATACCCACACCCAAATTAATCCCTCTATGTATTCTACACAGAGGAAGTCTCTTTTTGTTTATACAAAAAATTTAATACCGCATATATATATACAAAATAATACATAGGGCAACTGACAAGCTGTAGTCCAAAGTGTTGGATTTAAGGCATACAACTGAGAGGGGGGGGGTGAATCAGTTGTATAAAACTTCTTGTTCTTTCAAACACTTGATTCTTCGTTGTTAGTTAACAGCATATCAATTAATCATCCATGAAAGCATAATACATAAACACAAGAGCAGATAAACATCAACACATTGAACACCAAGATTTTGACGTGGAAAACCCGGTTAAGGGAAAAACCACGGGGTGATTAACCCAAGGATTATTCTCTGTTAGAAGAATAAGAAAAAGAATGGCACTTGCTAATTAGGGCTCACTGCCCGAGCACACTGCTCACAAAGAGGCCCACTGCCTACAAGGAGACACACTGTCTACAAAGTGATAAGAATCACAATCTTGAACTGGAGAATGACATCTCTACCATGTCCGGATCAGTTCCATTTAAGCCCAAAAACCTCTACTCTGCCTTTCGCACTTCTCTTCGCTATGCCACACTCATCCACACAATCCACACTTCGAAATGAACTCACAAACCGTTATTTATACAAGACATCGACTTAGGAACAAACATCTAAGTCGGCAAACAACCATAAGAGTATCCGCAAGATGAATAACACATTCGGTCGGCCACCACAAGAACATTCGCAGGATGAACAACTCATCCGGTCGGCTAAACAGAGCAAGAACTTCATCCGGAAGAATATCTTCAATTTCGGGCTCTACTATCAATGCAGGCCAACAACACAACCTCAACATGATCCAAGAACCTTCACAAGCCTACCTGAATGACCAGGTACGTCCGCATTTCCTTTACTTACTGAAATCTCTTATCCTCCTTATCTGGAACTTCAAGAACACTGTCTGTCGCCACTGTCATAATGCAGGAGGTACTTCCAGACCTCCAAATTATACACAACTCGAGATGGCATATCACAAGGACATCCCAAAGACTCCTTCCAATCCGCAGATTAGGATTATACAGTTCCAGACCTCACCGGACCTTTTTGTGATCCTCTGTCACCTCTGAATACTTGCCGGAACTAGTTCTACACCGACAGCCACAACTCCTTCAGATCTTCATGCGGACCTCTGAAATCTTAACTGAAGCATCTCAAGACTCATATCTACAAACCCTTTAATCCGCATCCTCTGGTTCGCATCCTATGCAGTACATTTGCCTTCTTCTCATCACTGTTCTTTACTGTTCCTGACTGAGGCTAATTTTCTCAATATCCTCAGCACACTGCTCATTGAATCCTTCTTGTCAAAGCAATATGAGTATGTTGACATCAATGACAACACTGGTTTACCTCATACTTGCAACAATCTCCCCCTTTGTCATTGATGGCAACATATGATGTGAAAAACCATCAAGACAAGAAACTTCTCCTTTCTGTCACTTCTCCCCCTATCAGCAACATGTCTTCTCCTCATTTACTGCTCCCCTTTTGATCATCAGCTACTTGTTTTTCACATGTCTTCTCTCCCCCTTTGACATCAATGGCAAAGGGCTTCATACTTGCAATTTTAACACATCAGAATCATACCAGCTGCTCCCCCTTAGTAGCAGCTCCCCATCATCAATCCGGATCACAAGATATGACTGTGATATCCACCAGACTGATGCACATCAGTGCATCCTAGTTCATCACCGGAGGGGCCATGACCCCTAACTTCTCCCGGAGATATTCAAAAGAGTCCTTGGGAAGAGGTTTAGTAAAGATATCTGCAATCTGATCCTTTGAGGGAACATACTCCAATCTGACTTCTTCCTTGTTCACTTGTTCTCTCAAAAAGTGAAACTTGATAGATATGTGCTTAGTCTTAGAATGCAATACCGGATTCTTAGAAATATTAATTGCACTTGAATTATCACAGAAAATTGTGATAGGCTCCTCATATTCAACTTTAATGTCTCTTAGCATCTGCTTCATCCATAAGATTTGAGTGCAACTACCTGCTGCTGCAATGTATTCTGCTTCAGTTGTAGACAGAGATATTGCATCTTGTTTCTTGCTTAGCCAAGAAACCAATCTCTTCCCCAAAAAGAATGCTCCACCACTAGTGCTCTTCCGGTCATCCACATCTCCTGCCCAATCTGCATCTGTGTAAGCATGAAGAGAGAAATCCAGATCTCTAGGGTACCATAGACCATACTCAACTGTTCCTTTCAGGTACCTAAAAATTCTTTTGATTGCCATAACATGAGATTCTCTAGGATCAGCCTGGAATCTTGCCACAAGACCAACAGCCTGCATTATATCTAGTCTAGTCTGAGTGAGATACAACAATCCACCAATCATTGGTCTATACTTTGTCTGATCTACCTTTGGGGAGTCATCATCTTTGCTCAACTTACATCCGGTTGCCATGGGAGTGTTCATTGGCTTTGCATCTTCCATACCAAATTTCCTCAACAATTCTTTCACATATTTGGTCTGAGAGATGAAGATTCCTTTCTTTGTTTGAGTAATTTGCAGACCCAAGAAGAAATTCATTTCACCAAGCTGGACATTTCAAACTCACTTTTCATCTGATTTGCAAAAGTTTTGCACATACTATCTCTTCCTCCAAAAATGATATCATCCACAAACACTTCAACAATCAAAATGTTTTCATGAACAATTTTGAAATATAAGTTACTGTCAGCAGTACCTTTGTTGAATCCAATCTACACAAGATGCTTATCCAACCTTTCATACCATGCTCTTGGGGGTTGCTTTAGTCCATACAATGCTTTCTTCAACTTGCAGACCATATCATCATTATCAGACAATTGAAATCCATCCGATTGTTCAATGTAAACTTCTTCTTCCAGATCACCATTTAGGAAAGCAGACTTGACATCAATCTGATATACCTTAAAGTCTTTGAAGGCAGCAAATGCAAGAAATAATCTGACTGCTTCAATTCTTGCCACTAGAGCAAAGGTCTCTTCAAAATCAATTCCTTCTATTTGAGAGTAGCCTTTGCAGACCAATCTAGCTTTGTTTCTGATAACTTCACCAGCTTCATTCAGTTTGTTCCGGAAGACCCATTTGGTTCCAATCACATTCCTGTCTCTAGGTCTGGGAACAAGATCCCAAGTATGATTTTTCTCAATTTGCATTAATTCATCTTTCATTGCTTTAGTCCAGTTTTCATCATTGTAGGCTTCATTTACTGTTTTAGGTTCAATCTTTGAAATCAGACAACATTCATCCTGATTTTGAGCAACATTCCTTCTAGTTTTCACACCTTTGCTTCTGTCACCTATGATCTGATCTTGAGAGTGGTTTAGTGTTACATACCTAGGAATTTTGGGAGTATCCTGCACTGCTGCTTCTTGATCAGGCTCATTCAAACCTATCTCTTCTTCCTGATTTACTGGATCAGGTTGACTCTGTCTTACCGGAGAGGATTGAGTTCCTTGAATTTGAACACCGTCTTGGTCATCTTCATCAAATTCATAAAATCTTGAGGGCTTCTCAATTCCTTCATCAACTTTCACATTAGTGCTTTCTATCATCTTCCTCAGTCTCTTATTGTAACACCGGTATGCTTTGCTTTGAGTGGAGTAACCCAAGAAAATTCCTTCATCACTTCTAGCATCAAACTTTCCTAGATCTTCATCTCTTTTGATATAACACTTGCTACCAAATACTCTGAAATATTTCACAGTAGGAGTGATGCCAAACTAGAGTTCGTAGGGGGTCTTACCGGTATTGTTTCTGATTTGAACTCGATTTAGAGTGTAGACTGCAGTGCTGATAGCTTCTTTCCAGAACATCTGAGGAACATTTGCTTCCAACATCATTGTCCTGGCAGCTTCCTGGATGGTCCGGTTCTTTCTTTCAACTACTCCATTCTGCTGTGGAGTCCTAGGAGCAGACAATTATCTCCTTATACCCTACTTCTCACAAAAGTCAATGAACTCACCAGATGTAAATTCACCACCTCTATCAGACCTTAGACATTTAAGTTTCAATCCGGTTTGATTCTCTACCATAGCTTTGAAGATTTTGAACTTTTCAAGGGCTTCTGATTTCTCTTTTAGGAAGGTAACCCACATCATCCAGGAATGGTCATCAATTATCAACATGAAATATCTATCACCTTGCAGACTCTTGATTCTTGTCGGACCACAGAGATCAGTATGTACTAATTCCAACAATCCGGTAGAGGACTGATCTTTGCTTTTGAAAGAGACTCTGCTCTGTTTACCTAGCTGACATTCTTTGCACAAACTATTTGTAGGTTTCACCAATTTTGGAAGGTCTCTTACAGCCTGAATATTGCTTATCTTGATGATGTTATCAAAATTCACATGACACATTCTTCTATGCCATAACCAACTCTGATCAACTTGAGCAAACAGACAACTTTTGTTTGAACCAACCAGATGAAAGATATTACCTTTTGTTTGAGCACCGGATGCAATTTCAGTTCCGGAGCTTGTAAAGATTCTGCATTTTTTATTCTTGAACCGGAGATCATAGCCTTTGTCCACTAACTGACCAACACTGAGAAGATTGTGCTTCAATCCTTCAACATATAGTACATTACCTATTTTGCTCTTTCCATTAAAGGAAATAGTTCCCCTACCTCTGATTCTGCCAGCAGAATTGTCACCAAACTTTACCATTCCTCCTTCATACCTTTCCAAATCTAAGAACTTATTCTTGTCACCAGTCATATGGTGAGAACACCCACTATCAATAACCCAATCATCCTTTTCTTCCACTTGAGCAGCCAAAGCTCTTTCCACAACCTTGTGATTGACAGATTTAGAGGATATTGAATCTTCTTCCTTGATGGCAATAAACACCCATTCATTTCCGGATTTGCTTCCTAGTTCGGATTCATCATCTGTTACTCCTTCATTGTCATCTTCTTCATGAACATAATAGCAGTTCTTTTGAAACATTTGTCTGTTAGTATTAGACCTTGCAGATCTTTCCGGACATCTTGAAGCAAAATGACCAATCTTATTGCAGTTGAAACACTTAAAGGGTAGTTTTCCTTCATACTTACCGGATCCTCTTGGCAGTCTCTTTGCAATGAGGGCTTCAAGTTGAGCTGTTTCTGCTTCTTCTTCTTCCATGTCTCTTCTTGCTTGATCATACCATGACATCTTCCTTGATGAGTTTTCTTCCGGATCAAATCTCTGTTTGTCTTTCACATAGGTACTGGCTTTGAAAGCAGGTTCAGTCTTGGGAGGATCATCTCCAAACTCGGTCATTTCAAATGCAGCTAGTTTGCCAGCCAATTGTTCTCTTATGACAGTTGTGTGGGCTCTGAATTCATCAATTGCAGCAACCTTGATTTTGTAGGCAACAGGAAGGGATCTAAGGATTTTGCAAATGATCTCATTTTCATCCAGAGTTCCACCAGCATTTCTAATTCCACACACTAGTTCATTCACTCTTGGCATAAAAGTAGTGATGTTTTCATCATCCCTCATCTTCAATCTTTTGAATTTCCCTTTCAGACTTTGCAACCTTGCACTTTTGACAAACTCATCTCCTTCATACAGAAGTTCCAGTTTAGTCAGGATCTCATATGCAGTTGGTAGGTCAATAACATTTGAGAGATCTGAATCATTCAATGTGCTTAGAAGAGCTTCCTTGGTCCGCAGATTGTTTTCAGCTTCTGTGATTTCATTCAGAGTTGTCGGACCACCTTGTGGAGGTACATATGGTTTTGAAACCATGGCCAAGTATGCTTTTCCCATACATTCCAGGTGACATTTCATGCGACCCTTCCAGAGAGTAAAATTGGTTCCATCGAACTTCAGACTATCCTTTTTGTATGACGACATCCTAGATCTCCTCAAGTGGTTAAGCTTCTTTCAGAGGAACTTGGCTCTGATACCAATTGTTGGATTTAAGGCATACAACTGAGAGGGGGGGGTGAATCAGTTGTATAAAACTTCTTGTTCTTTCAAACACTTGATTCTTCGTTGTTAGTTAATAGCATATCAATTAATCATCCATGAAAGCATAATACATAAACACAAGAGCAGATAAACATCAACACATTGAACACCAAGATTTTGACGTGGAAAACCCAGTTAAGGGAAAAACCACGGGGTGATTAACCCAAGGATTATTCTCTGTTAGAAGAATAAGAAAAAGAATGGCACTTGCCAATTAGGGCTCACTGCCTGAGCACACTGCTCACAAAGAGGCCCACTGCCTACAAGGAGACACACTGTCTACAAAGTGATAAGAATCACAATCTTGAACTGGAGAATGACATCTCTACCATGTCTGGATCAGTTCCATTTAAGCCCAAAAACCTCTGCTCTGCCTTTCGCACTTCTCTTCGCTATGCCACACTCATCCACACAATCCACACTTCGAAATGAACTCACAAACCGTTATTTATACAAGACATCGACTTAGGAACAAACATCTAAGTCGGCAAACAACCATAAGAGTATCCGCAAGATGAATAACACATCCGGTCGGCCACCACAAGAACATTCGCAGGATGAACAACTCATCCGGTCGGCTAAACAGAGCAAGAACTTCATCCGGAAGAATATCTTCAATTTCGGGCTCTACTATCAATGCGGACCAACAACACAACCTCAACATGATCCAAGAATCTTCACAAGCCTGCCTGAATGACCAGGTACGTCCGCATTTCCTTTACTTACTGAAATCTCTTATCCTCCTTATCCGGAACTTCAAGAACACTGTCTGTCGCCACTGTCATAATGCAGGAGGTACTTCCGGACCTCCAAATTATACACAACTCGAGATGGCATATCACAAGGACATCCCAAGGACTCCTTCCAATCCGCAGATTAGGATTATACAGTTCTGGACCTCACTGGACCTTTTTGTGATCCTCTGTCACCTCTGAATACTTGCCGGAACCGGTTCTACACCGACAGCCACAACTCCTTCAGATCTTCATGCGGATCTCTAAAATCTTAACTGAAGCATCTCAAGACTCATATCTACAAACCCTTTAATCCGCATCCTCCGGTTCGCATCCTATGCAGTACATTTGCCTTCTTCTCATCACTGTTCTTTACTGTTCCTAACTGAGGCTAATTTTCTCAATATCCTCAGCACACTGCTCATTGAATCCTTCTTGTCAAAGCAATATGAGTATGTTGACATCAATGACAACACTGGTTTACCTCATACTTGCAACACAAAGGACCAAGATGGGGAGGTGGCTAGTCTTCAAACGACACAGGGCATCGAAACTACAACGGGCGATGGTGAGCAGCAGGGGCAGTGTTTGTTTCCACCACCAAAGTGCCTCCAAATGGGGGGTTTCCGCCCCTCAATACCCTACGCAGCCTCTCTTTGGCGGTGGCTATGGCGCTGCCCAACTCCACCACTTATGACCTTTTTGGCCAAGGAACTTACTTATGGCTTAAGCCCTAACCTCACAGCACTGTGAGGTTTTCTTTTTTTGTTGTTGTTATTTCATTTAAGGACTTTGTTTTATAAGACTTTACAGTCACAATTTTATTTTGAAAGCTCTCTCTATATATATGCACCCCTTTTTTTTAATAAATACTTTTATATTAATGATAAGAACAGTAAACTATAATTTGCATTAAATTATATATCTGTCTATATATATATATATGTATATATACATATATAGATATGTATATATACATATATATGTATACATATTTATAGATATATATACATATACTTTTTCAGGTGCTTATACAATATTTAATCAGTATATAAAAAGAAAACCTAGGTTACTCACATGTATATATAGATCATATATATATATGATTCAACGAACAACACTAGCTTTATCACAATAAAGAATTTCTAACTTACTGAGGCAAGATAATTCAGGAGTAAAAATACCTCTAAGGACAAAATATAAAATTTCATCAAGTTACAACTAAGTTCATTTTGCTTACTTATCTTTTTTGAAATACATCACTATAGCATACAACACTACTATAGAAGCAAGTTTCTTCCTAAATGCATACTAACACTCCTTTCTCACAATATCATATGCATGAAATTATTATCATATACAGAAGGCATTTCTTTTATATAAACATAGGAGCTATTTCATTCAACTAAGCATGCATATAAATATTTTTTTGAAGGCAATGCAATACCCAACAACATCTATACATTTTTCCCTAAATCAATAATGCAATAATATAATAATCAGCAACATGGAAATGACTGCAACTTTCTATTTCACTTCAAACTTCATTATACAACTTATGCAATACCCAGAAAATTGCCTTTTTTATCTCTATTAAGACAGCATACAGATTTACCTCAACAACATATCTATTTTCTCCTCTTTTCTTTTTGAAACTAGCAACTTCATTTTTTTCTTCTAAAAACTTCTAAGCACATCAACATAAAATTTCTCACAGCAACATTTAAAAACCAGCCACCATATATATTTTCCATTTGTAAACTTTCTCACATGAAATAATTGTAGCAGCACACATTGCATTTTTGAAAACAAAAGAAGATGGAATATAACATTAAAGCTCATTTAAACAAATACACATTAAGAGAGTATTTTCTCTCTTATCTTTTTGTCTAACTACAAATAGGCCATTCTTGGCCATGGCTCTCAAGTAGCCAAAATAACATTACAACACTAACAAACTAAGACATCTCTCAAGCTCCAAGGGTCGCCAAACAAACCTGCAAGAAACTAAAACAATAGAGGAACATCCAAGCCACAAAAAATGCTCTCTCCCTAACATAGACCCACAAGTGGGTCACCCCTGAGCTAAGAGGTCAATCTTCACATGGGTCTCAAACCACAACACAACAATAAGCAAGCCACACAAAATCAAGAAGAACACCCATGATGTTTGCACATCACAAAATCCATAGAAATGGATTTGAGGGGGTAGGGGAGTGGACATCACTCTACTCAAAGGATCACTCCAAAAAAATTCTAAAGTCTCAACACAAAATAAGGCCTCAAGCCCAAAATGACAACTCCATGAATATATAAATTTCACCATGGCACTCATGCCAAACAAAAATACTCCATACTCCAATATCTTGCCCTCAAGGCCACAAAAATACCAATACCAGAAGGGTGGCCTCAAGGAGGTTCACTCCTCCCCCACTCTACACATGGATGGACACACCAAGATTGGTAGTCTCATCCCAAAACACCCAAAAACCCCCACAACAAAGAAGAAACAAATACCCAAAGCATTTCAAGCACAAAACCAAAATTAAGAAAGCATAAGGAAGGCTAAAATGCCTTGAGGCTTACCTTAAGAGCCCGATAATGGATGAAAGTTGAAGAAGAGCCCACAATCCTTCTCCAAGCCTCCAATCCTCCAAAATCTCTCTAACTCTCCAAAATCCCTCCAAAGATAGAAAATTAAGCAAAAACAAGAACCCCATTCCCCTCTCAAAGAGGAATTAAAATAGGCTTCATTCCAAAGCCTTGAGGAATGAGAAGGTGACACATGTCACCTTCTCCTTCCTCTTCCCATACCACTTGCAAGGGAAAAGGAATGTCGCGGTGACATTTGTAACCCTCCCATCCATTCAAACCTCACCCTCTCCACATGTGCTCTCACACATGTGTGAGAGCAAAGGTGGAGATGTGGCATCTCTCCAAATGGGCTCCAAGAGGATAAGGGATGACACATGTCATCACATTACTCTCTAAAAGAAGCCCCTTCACTCCAAGATGCTCTCACACATGTGTGAGAGCATTGGAGGAAGGTTCAACACACTTGGGGGTCTTGATGACTCACCAAGTCTTCAAGGTGATTAGATTCCATGCCTTGGAAAGGGAAGTGGATTTAGTTTCAAGGCATGACTCATCTCCCACACTTATTCAAATTTGAATTTTCGTCACTTTACTTTAAGCTAAGGTTAAGGTGACTAGACAAAGGTAACCCTAGGGTTTGGCATGCTCAAATGGGCCCTAGACCCCAGGGGTACCACCTAGGGTTAATTTTAGCCCATAGTAAACACTTTAGGAGGTAAAAATTCACATAAAATGGCCACAAAAATAAAAGACACCAAATGGTGTAAATTAAATCACATAATTTCACACTTCAATTAAATAATACAAAATTGTGAAATCTAAGCCAATTAATAAAATGGAGACATTTACGAAAGCACCATACAATTTCACACATGATCTTGGTCCCCCAGGGACTAGATCGGTCTAACACGGGAAACACATTAGGTGTGAGATCGATCTCCAATTTTCTGTGGCCTGGAAAATCACCTATGCACTTAAACAAATAGATTAATCCAACATATATATATCAAAGCCGAAGCAAGGAAATCCATACACTTGTGCCATTGCATAATCATTTAAAACATTCATTAATAAAATCGCATCATAATTAAGATTCATAATTGCATTTCTATATACTATCTCAAGATCAAAAACCCATAGCAAGTCCATATAATGTTCTCACAACTAGTATCTCTAATAGTACCAAAATGCATATCACATATCTAATCATCATCAGTGAATCACAATCAGGATATAGTCTCATCACAACATACTAAACATAGCTAACCAAAATAAGGGAATATAGTCTAGAGAATCTGCATATTGGGATCAACAGTCCCCCAAATGTCTAAATGTCATCAACTGTAAATATGAAATAAGCAAAATAACGGAGTCAAATAAATAGGCCTCACAACTTACTCATCCAACTGATTGCACTGGTGAATCTCCTACTATCAATGTCACCCGCCCAATCAAAATCCACAAATCCATGAATACTTACAGAATGCGGAGGTCCTGTAGGATGATCATGATAACATAAGGAATAATCGAAAGTACCCCCCAAATATCTGAACACTCTCTTTACTGCATCCCAATATACCCATCCAGGATTTTCCATAAATTGACTGAGGACTCCCACTGCTTGGGCAATGTCTGGTCTTATACAGACCATAGCATACATCAAGCTGCCAACAAGACTAGCATAAGGTACTCTGCTCATATCCTCTATCTCAGAAGGAGACTTTGGACAATCATTAATAGATAACTTTATCCCCAAAGAAATAGGAACACACAATGGTCTACAATCTGCCATGCTGAATCTCTCTAACACTGTCTTCACATACTTACTCTAGGTTAACCAAAGTTTTCTGTTTGCTCTATCTCTTCTAATTTCCATTCCCAAAGTGTACTTGGCTGCCCCTAAATTCTTCATCTCAAACTGTGCTAACAATTGAGACTTCAAATCAGAAATCATATTCTTACCATTCCCAATTAACAACATATTGTCAATATAATGCAATAATGAGAATATGATCATTGTTAAATTTGTAATACACACAATGATCTAATTTTGACCTCAGAAATCTAATAGACAACACAAAGGCATCAAATTTTAGGTACCACATTCTAAGAGATTGCTTCAAACCATACAAAGACTTCTTCAACTTGTAAACCAAATTTTCTTTACCTTTTTCTATGTAATGCTCTGGCTATGACATGTAAATCTCTTCCTCCAAGTCACCATGAAGGAATGTTGTTTTCACATCCATCTGCTCCTCTTCTAAGTCATAAGCTACTGCAAGAGATAATAGGAACCAAATAGATGTTAGATTTGCAACGGGAGAGAAAATTTCACCATAATCAATTCCCTCCGCTTGTGAATACCCCTTTGCAACCAATCTGGCCTTGTACTTCTCAATACTACCATCTGCACCAAATTTCTTTTTGAACACCCATTTACAACAAACAGGTTTTCATCCTTCAAGTAAAGGCACCAAGTCCCAAGTTTTATTTTTCTCCAAAGAAGCCATCTCATCTTCCATGGCCTCCTTCCAGGAACCTGCATCTTTCATTCCGATAGCCTTTGTCACGGTTCTAGGCTCATCAATGTTAGTAATCAAGGGAAAATCACAACTAGTATCTAGCAATGAATATCCAAACCTATCAGGTTGCTTCCTTGTTCGTGTAGACCTCCTCAAAGGCTAAGGTTGAGGTTCTACTTCTTCTTCTTCGAAGCTTTCAGAGCTGCTAGAGCTCTCTTCATCATCAGGTCTCACAGGGTCTTTTAGTTTAGTCTTCTCAGGAGTAGAAGAAAATTGAACCACATCTTCTTTCTTTTCTTTCTCTTCTAGCTGTAGAACAATAGGAGAAAGTGTTAGCTCTCTAAAAATAACACTTCTGCTATACAACACTTTTTCAGCCACAGGCTCCCAAAGCTTGTACCCTTTCACACTGACACCTTAGCTAATGAAGATACACTTAATAGTGTTTCTATCAAACTTTGACCTCTTCTCTCTAGACACATGAGAATATGCCTCACAACCAAAAACATGAAGATGTCTTATTGAAGGCTTCTTACCAGACCATGCCTCCATGGGTGTCTCACCAACAAGAGCTGAGGTAGGAGACCTATTTACCAAGTAGCAAGTAGTGGCAAAAGCTTTAGCCCAAAACTTCTTTTCAAGGCTAGCTCTACTAAACATACTCCTAGCCTTCTCCATTAGTGTCTTGTTCATCCTCTCCGCAACTCCATTTTGCTAAGGGGTGTATGGAGTTGTCTTATGTCTTTCAATACTAGGTTCTTTTTAGAACTTATCGAACTCTATCGAACAAAACTCACCACCGTTGTCATTTCTCAAACACTTAATATTTCTACTAGTCTGATTCTCTACAAAAGATTTAAACTCTTTGAACTGACTAAAGACTTTAGATTTACTCTTGATGAAATAAACCCATGTCCTTCTACTGTAATCATCAATGAATGACATAAAATATACATATTCAGAGATCGAAGGAACATTAACAGGACCAAACACATCAGAATGAATAAGATCCAACACACCAGAAGACTTATGAGAACTTGAGTAAAACTAAACACAGTTTTGTTTTTACATATATACAATGTTCGCAAAAGTTGAAATCAAGATTACAATCATCTAGCCCCTCAATGAGGTTTTTATTTTTTAGGGCTCTAAGACCCTTCTCACCAATGGGACCAAGTCTCTTATGCCATAACATTGTCTTCTTAGCAAGAAGTCTCATTTCCAAAGCATGCACACCCTTAGGTACCCAAAATTCACTACCATCAAAAGTTGAAGCAACACATCTCTTCGCGGCTGGTTCCAATGGTGGGGATGACATGACTACAACTCTTTTCTTCGAGTCAAAAGAACTATTGCACTAAGAAGTGCATGCCTCCAGCTGAAACAGAGTACCTCTCTAAGTACCCCTCGCAAGCACCATAGCTCCTCTGGTCATCTTGCATCTTTCTTTCGAGAAGACAACTTGCACACCTACATTATTCAATTTACTTACAGAAAGTAGGTTTCATGCCAAGCCTGGTATGTGCACAACCCCAAAGATCCCCTTCACTTGTCCATCAGGGAATTAGATTGTGACTCTTCCATGACGAACTATCTTCAGATGAGATTCATCACCCAGGTACACTCTTCCATGATCAAACTCTTCAAATTTTGTAAACTAGTCTCGATGCGAGGTCATGTGAAAAGAGGCACCAGAATCATTCAGCCACACATCTTTAGATGCATGGGTGGCCAAGGAAGAAATAAAAGCATCACCATCATCTTGTGACTTGTCAGGATCTAAATCAGAGGTGTTCTTCATTTTCTTCTTCTCCTCCTTGCACTCCTTTCAGAAATGCCCAGTTTTTCCATAGTTCCAACACGGTGCCTGAGACTTTCCAGGAGATTTGGATCTCCCATGAGATTTGGATCTACCTTTCTCCTTGGGTCTTCCACAAACTGCAAGAGCTTCTTTGGCCGACTCGGATGACTTTCTCTGCATCTCTTCAGATAACAGTGAAGACACTACCTCATCCATCTTGAAAGTGGTTCTAGTGCTCCGGATGGCCATTACAAGATGATCCCACAAGTCTGGTAAGGAACAAAGTAAGGTCATACAACGATCCTCCTCCTCCATCTTCACACCAATGAATGTCAACTATGCATTTAGCATTTTAAAGGCATTCAAGTGATCTGCAACTGATCCTCCATCTTCCATCTCTAGAGAATACAACTTCTTCCTCAGGAATAACTTGTTCACCAGGGATTTGACCTGATAAACATCTCCCAGCTTCTTCCATAGTTCTTCCATGGTCTTCTCCTCATGGACATTTAACAAGATAGAGTCAGCTAGACAGAGTCTCACAAGACCCTTAGCCTTTCGATCCTTTTAATCCCAATTAGCTTGAGCCATTGCCATTGATTTTGTACTAAAAATTATTTCCCATAGGTCTCTGTCAACAAGCATGTATTCCATCTTAAGTTTCCACAACTCAAAATTGGTGTCATTAAACTTCTCCAACTCTATTCTTCCAGATGTGCCTACCATCTCCTTCCTGCAACAAGATTACATAATACTCTACATAGACTCCCACTCAATCAAAGATCAGTACAAAAACCCCTACCCAGTAGCTAGGACCAAAACTATCCAGGATCTAATACCAACTGAAAGGAAGCATGGTACGCAGAATATGCTTCC
The DNA here is from genome assembly GCA_027924645.1 of Cunninghamia lanceolata. NCBI lineage: Eukaryota > Viridiplantae > Streptophyta > Pinopsida > Cupressales > Cupressaceae > Cunninghamia > Cunninghamia lanceolata. Next base: position 7,556,051 of record BSBN01000499.1, on the reverse strand, counting down.
TACACTAATCTAATGAGGGGAGAAGTATGTAAATTATTTTAAAACCTTATAGTTACAGTGATGTTAAGACAACAACATAGAGATTACACAACATACACATAAAAAGAGAGTAGACACAAGATATACCGTGAGGAAAACCCTTTCAAGAGAAAAACCCCACACTCTAAAACCTGCACAATGTATTATCGAAACAACAACAATTTACAATACACTTCCAATGCAAGTTCTTCCAAGAGTCTTCAAGATGTCGATTCTAGAGATATTCTGATAGAATAACAATACCTGTCAAATAAACTATGCATCTCCTACTCCAAGCACCTATTTTTATACAATTTACAAGGTAAAATGAGAAGCTTCTAGAGATGGGCATCCAACTTGGCCTCATGGCCCATTGCCCACAGCTAGGGACACTTGTCCTACATTACAACAAGGTTTTAACACTTGTCACAATATGCCTTCCCAATGTGGGTGCCTAATCCCAAGATACACTATGACAGATGCTCTTATGCACCTTACAGTTGTCATAGAATCAGTCATACATGATAGCACTTACAGTTGTAAGAGAATCTATCATAAATTGACTAAATATAGCATATTCCTGTTACAACATGTCGTAACCCACTTTGGGCACCCAAAAATGCCTTCCTCAAAGATGCTCTTCGACACTTGTCTTTACCTGTCATAGAACCTTCTATACTTGACTCTTACATGTCATAGAATCTATCATAAGAATCCTTCATAATACTTACATGTCATAACTCCTTACATATACCACAATATGCCAACACATGGCAGAAAACCTCTACCACAATATGGAACGCCTATCCTCCATGTGAGGACAAAATACAACTTCCTTGTCACCATCCAAGTCACCTCCCAATCATCAACTCACATGTCTAGTAACTAGATGACAGAGCACTGTAAATGAGAAAGTTACTGCATAGTAAAAGTTAATTACCACAGTAAAATGTAAATCCCAGAAATTTACCAAGGTTGGGACACCTTAATTCCCAACAATTTGCAAATTTTTTGTGAGGTACTTTTTTAAGGACCTGCTCTTCGCTTCTGTCTTGGCAAGCTTCTCTGAAGAATCTAAATATTCTGAATTCCCTTAATTGGGTGGTGAATTTGATTTCTCCTTGCTAGTGCAAATTAAAAAGAAAGTTAAGTAGACTAACAAAGTGATGGAAGGCAGAAGATCTCAATACAAGAAGGATCCTGAAAAGAAGCTTGAGGGTGGGCTACCTCACAATGCTCGACATTCATGGAGGAAAAGAGATACAAGTAAGTCTGTTCATACCCCTCCTCCTAGTTCAAAGCATTCTCATTGTAGTAATAATGATGATCTTGCAAATCTTATTAATTTTGGATCACCCCTGCAAATGAGAATAATGTAGTAATCTGACTTGCTCTAAGGAAAGAGTAGTATCATCCTGATGTCTTAGCTAAGCAGCAAAGACAAAGAGAAAGATATTTGCAATATGAATTTGATGCTAAAAAGGTATCTCAAAGTTTAAATCCCGAAGCCTCAAGGCCCAATTCTGAAGAATATATTCCTCTGAATAGGCCAAATCATTAAGACTTTGCACATCCTAATCCTAATTCTCCCTAAGGTCTTGTCAATATTGTTGTAAACTACCTTGATACTTCAGACTCTAATACTGCTTTGCCAGTCAAGGATGAATTGTTGCAAGAGGTCCTTGAGCTCCAAAAGGAGATGGATAAATTGGAAGAAGTTAGGCTTAAGAAGGCTAAGGAGGAGGAAGACAAAATAAGAAAGGCCATGAACTTTAGGAATAAATTGAAAAGAAGAGTTGAGCATTTGAAATCATCTTGTCAAGAAAATCCCTTTGCTGGGCTTAGTTAGTCAAGTAATCTGAAGGCTAACCCTCCAATTAGTAGAAATACCTGTAAGGTACTCTAATTCCACTTACTAAAAATACAAAAGTAAAACAATTCTTACATATTACAGAAATTCATTTCAACCAAATTTAACACAAACAATAAATTATTTGCATAACTAGGTGCATACCCGGGAATCATCGCAATCCTGAAGAGGCTACTCTTTGGCTTCTTGTCACTGCTAGTCTCCTCCTTGCTGCTGCTCCTTCTCTATTCTCTCTTTTCTCTGCCCTCAATCGCTTCCTCTTCTTCCTTATATATTTTTCTTCAAAGGTATCTCCTCGTTTAAAGACTTTTCCTTTGTTTTAATTTTTGGTCTGTTTCTATTTTTTTGGTTTTCTCTGATTTTTGCATGTAGTTCTTTTTGTTTTTCTTCTTTCTTTTTGTCTTCTTTCTTTTTTTGATCAAAGCTTCGATGTTATCTAAAGAAAAATTCAAAAAGGAAACTTATTTTCATATATACATATATTAACAATAATATATATTGTTATTTTATACAATTTTAATTTAGCATATTTCATAAAAAGACACTTTAATATTGAATATAATAATCAGATCATTTAATTATACATCTTAAAGAAGCATAATAATTTTTATGGAGGGTACATTTCTAACATAAGTAATTAATTATTTTCATCAAACACACCACCATGCAATAAAACTCAATGGGAATCATTCCATGAAAATGATCAAAATACAAAATGCAGTATGAACTACGTGCTTGTGTGTGCATGCATCAAGGTTTTCTCCATCCAATTCTTGTTAGGCAGCTAGATTGCCTCTACCTTAACCAAGCCCTTTCCTTTGACACATACATGTGCTCATTCAACTCAATTTCTGATTAATAGGTTAGTAACCAAAAATCCATAGCCTAAGCATCCCATAAGCATCTGTATTCATCATTTAATAACTTCTAATTGTATACTTGAAAAAGGAATGATAACATTTCACTTTTTATTCATCGACAATTACCTATTTATAACATAATCACAAATAAAATATCTAATAATTCTAAATATAATTGAGTTCAGAGGGTTTAGAAAGTTTGAGATGTGACATCCTTCCCCACTAGGAGGATACATCGTCCTGATGTCTTATTACACAAATACTGAAATATTATTGTTTGTCACAACTAATATCAATGTAACAACAAAATATCATAATTATGCAAATTAAAAGAGTTTCTGCTAAATTCTCAAATGAGGAAAAGATCTATCTATCTCATTAGCACCCTCCCATGTGGTACTGTCCATAGAATATTGGTCCTACTTGACCTTGTACTAAGCAATATCTTTATTACACATTTACTACACATGTACTATGATAATAAAAGTATCTTACTAATTCCCTTTACATCTATCAAGAATTTGAGTGAGCTCCACGAATGGCACTTCTAGGTCTAATAAAGCATGTCAATCAATACAACCAATACACTTGGCCCAACTGCCACTATAAAGCATATAACCGACACATGGTACAACTACCATCCAATTATATACAAGTAACTTACAATACTCTTGTCAAAGAATAATCAAAATATCATCACAACAATGAAGTTATAAGGAAAAATAATCTCACCATGAAAGCACACCAAACAGGGCAAATATTAGTCCATCATAGACACATATAAGCATGAGTCAATCATCATAATGCACATGCAATCACATAGAAATTATAACATAATTTCAAGAAATCAGTTCTCCTAACCAACACTAGGTCAAGATCTCCAATATCAAAACAAATCTCCAAAGGTTCACCAAGTAGATCAAAACCAATCATCGTGCATACAACTCCTCTGAGACTATACCACTCCCTCCTCCAACTGCCAATGCAATGAGAAAGGGCTCTAGCCCAAAAAGTGCAATAGATCACAAGAAGTTTTAGTCTGCAAAACTTAGGACCACAACTATGCTGGGATAACCTCTCAAGCTCTCAACTAAGTCCAAGGAGGCTCACAAGGCTACCATATCCACTCTCAAGGAAAATTGCGACAAAAGATTATTATTTCAAAGTTATTCCTCAGGTACTACCCATGACAAAAGAATTAAAGGACCAAGAAAGATAACTCAAAATGTTATAGGCATTGCTACCACATGTCTCAACTCTAGACATGGTTTCCCTACATGAGATACTTCCTCACGATCCACTTCTAAAAGAGAGGGTTTCTTTAACACTCTAGCTCTACACTACCAAAACTAGGATCAAACAAATAGATTCTTAGAGGGAAGAATCTAACCACACCCTCTAACAATGTAAACACTTCTATAAAGCAATGCTTAGCAACTTGCTACTCACTAGGAGCACATATAAGATGGCAACAACATACTAACAAGGAGCAAGACTACTCCACCATACCACCATTTTCTCTTAACTAAGCTAGACCAAAAGGCCAAACAACACAACTCAATCACGAATTCATGATCAACTAGGCAACACAAGGCTTCTTCATGAACTAGAACCAAGTATCTATAAAACAGAATACAAAGGACAACAACTTATCCCATCCAGCATCAAGCTAGAAAACCTCCAACTACTAAGAAGAAACTCTGAAGCAACTCAATTTCCAAGGTTGGCAACTTAAAAAGAGAAAAAAGATAACTATAATACCATAAATATCTATATACATTACATGCTCATGCACTAACTAAGGCTCCATCATACCCTACGCTATGTCAAAACATGAGGGTAATTATGGAACTTACTTACAATAGACACCACATCATAAATTTTGCGAATGCCAAACACTAAGGGCATGGCATCACGTTCAAGACCAATAGGAATGAGACAAGCAAGAACAACCAAGTTGGTGGACTAAGCCAACATTCAGCCAATTACACTTACTAAAAGTAAGATTCAATCCAAACAAGTTCTCTACACAGTCATGAATCTACATTTAGGCTCATACAAGAATACATTTCTCATCAAGTGATTCATAAAAACACAAAACCATTACTCAACATTTCACACAATATTTGCTTGCATTTATCAACAAACCAAGGAATTTAATATAGTTCTTAGAAACACACACAACAAGAGCTAGTGGGTGATCCCACATAACTGGGTTACAATTACATTGAGGAAGGAAAATTGCTCATGCACTAAAAAAATGTTTTGGAGGGGTTTGCTCGAACAAGGGTGTTCATTAGAACCCAAAAATGGGTTAGTTCGAACCCCCCAGAACTATATTCTCTGCATTCTACTCCCTTATACAATCCATTAGAGGCCCATCATGGACATAATAGAGGCCATAAAATGATACACAACATAACATGATACATGACCAGCAATTAAAACATTCAAGCATAGCCATCTATAATAGAATAAAATCAAAATATCAAAGTGGAAGAAAAGTCAATTTTCATCAATAAGGCATAGAATAAGATCAGTTTCAATAGTAAATCAAACATGACCATAAAGGTGATAAGATAATAAATATCAAACTTTGATGGATATACTTATTCATAAATAAAAAATAAAATTCAATGTTGACCCATACAACATTTAAAAAATTTACGAAAGTCAAATAAAATAAAGTATTAAAGTTCAAAAGTTCCACATTACATGAACTCATGACTAATTCTAGCCACTAGAGAGGGAGTACAATGCAAAACTACACCTTGATCAGAGATGAGTAAGAGAATACACTCAATCACATCAAATGAATGAATCTTCTAAGACTGCAATCACATTTATACCATAAGATTATTTCTACTTAACCACACAAACATCACTCAATGATTCCAAGCAACCAAAAGTGGCATACAATCACTATGTAAAGACACACACAGTCATCCACTAGCAACCAACTAGCAATCAAGATTAAACTAGGACAAAATTAGGTTCACAACCAAGATATCTAAGCACATCAATCTCTCCAAATGGCAATGGTTAACACTTCTTACCAAACAAGGATTTACCAAGCATATGGATAAGATAACATAAATTAAAACACAAGGGAGGATTAGGTTGGGGTCAAGCAATTACCCAATGTTCCTTTCACATGATGCTAAACTTCTTCACAACATGATGACAACCATACTAAATGCATACTAAGGGACAAGGAAATTACAACTCAAGTCACAAGATGTAGGGTTTGCTAATTCACTCAAGATTGTAACACCTCAAATATCACAAGGACTATCCAAATGACCCTTTTTACAACCCCTTTTTCTCTTTAACTCTTCAGGTAATGCAATGAAATAATTACACCTAGGTTCCCACATGAATCCTAGGGAAGAATGCAATCTAGGAATATAAGTCATTACCCAAATGATCTATTCTAGCAATGCGATGCAACACTATCTATCTTACAACTGCATAATTAATCCATACCTAGGGACATGCTCTTAATAAGGCAATGCAATATGCATTTCAAGAAAGCATTACCAGTCACTATATAGAGGCAAACATTATGAGGATATTCTACTCTTGCACACAACAAGGTTCAACAATATTCTTCACATATCAAGCATATGATCAAAACATGCTCTTGTTCACATACAATGCATAACTCCTAAAAGGGTAAACCAAGTTTGATCACACTTGGAACATAGTATTTACTTTCACACAAGGTCCTCATAACTCCACTATCATAGGTGGTCACACAAGCACAAACATGACCCTACAAAGGTCACTCAAGCACTCTCACACACTACAAAGGCTCATGCCAAGCACTCAGGGCATCAAGAAGAAAAATACACATAAGCAACTTCTCGACAAACACCAGGGTTTATCTAACCCATAATAATGTATTACTCACAACACACATACAAGGAAGACATATCAACAGAGGGCACATGCTACTCAAATCACACAAACACACAAGGACCCACACATGCTCGAACAAACTGAGCAACACAAACACCCCAAAGATCCCAATGCTAGAACTGTGCTCTGATACCAAATGTAAGGTACTATAATTCCACTTACTAAATTCCACTTACTAAAAATAAAGAAGTAAAACAATTCTTACATATTAGAGAAATTTATTTCAACCAAATTTAACACAAACAATAAATTATTTTCATAACTAGGTGCATACCTGGGAATCATTGCAATCCTCTAGAGGCTACTCTTTGGCTTCCTATCACTGTTGGTCTCCTCCTTGCTGCTACTCCTTCTCTATTCTTTTTTTTTTTTCTACCCTCAATCACTTCCTCTTCTTCCTTATATATTTTTCTTCAAATGTATCTCCTCTTTTAAAGACATTTCCCCTGTTTTAATTTTTGGTCTGTTTCTATTTTTTTTGTTTTTCTTTGATTTTTACATGTATTTCTTTTTGTTTTTCTTCTTTCTTTTTGTTTTATTATTTCTTTTTGTTTTCTTTCTTTCTTTTTATTTAAAGATTTGATGTTATCTAAAGAAAATTTCAAAATGGAAACTTATTTTCATATATACATATATTAACAATAAAATACATTTTTATTTTATACAATTTTAATTTAGCATATTTCATAAAAAGACACTTTGATATTGAATATAATAATTAAATCATTTAATTATACATCTTAAAGAAGAATAATAATTTTTATGGAGGGTACATTTCTAACATAAGTAATTAATTATTTTCATCAAACACACCACCACGCAATAAAACTCAATGGGAATCATTCCATGAAAATGATCAAAATGCAAAATGCAGTATGAGATACATGCTTGTGTGTGCGTGAATCAAGGTTTTATCCATCCAATTCTTGTCGGGTAGCTAGATCGCCTCTACCTTAACCAAGCCCTTGCCTTCAACACATACCTATGCTCATTCAACTCAATTTCTGATTAATAGGTTAGTAACCAAAAATTCATAGCCGAAGCATCCCATAAGCATCTATATTCATCATTTAATAACTTGTAATTGTATACTTGAAAAAGGAATGACAACATTTAACTTTTTATTCATTGACAATTACCTATTTATAATATAATCACAAATAAAATATCTAATAATTCTAAATATAACTAAGTTTAGAGAGTTTAGAAAGTTTGAAACATGACAATACCGAAAATATTTGTTTAGGAAACACTCATACCAATACATGGATTGAACCCCTATTGTCAGTTCAATCTTAGGGACTTCTAGTATTGGTTTGTTTCTTAGGGCTTAAATAGAGGAAAGAAGCCCTTAGTCATTGATCCCATAAGGGGTACAAGCTCTGGTATAAATCTTGCATCCCAGAAGCCTACTGTACTTGAAGCACAAGAGAAAAAGGACTTGAAATTGAAAAGGGAGGTTGAGAAATTGAGAAGGGAGTTAGAGGGAATGGAGTAATTGGCTGCTAAAGAAGAAATGCAGAGAAAGATTGATTTCTTAAAGGCTTCCTACAAGTCTGGAAGTATGACAACCTCTAGTTCCCAGAATCCTCTTGTAACCTCAGCTTGTCCTGATTCAACAACTAATCCTCAAATATCAACACATATAGGTCAACTTCCCCTCTCTCCTAAGACACATAATATGGGTGGTTGTGGAAAACACCCAACTTAGAATGCAAATGCAAACACTTAGCCTGGTGGACACAATGCAAACCAGCAAGGAAAACAGGGTGGGGAAGGTTAGAGTACTGTGAGACAACAACATAATACTTAGTTTACTAGAAAACCTTTACAATCAGGAAGGTATAGGTAGTTGGACTTTACTGGAATCCCTGGTTATCCTAATGATATCCCTAAAGAAACCATAAATGCAATTGTTAGATTTTTTTGAAATAATGCATTATCAGGTGAAAGTCATCTGAGGACATTTTTGAATTTGATAGATGACTTTGAAGTTGAGAATTAGAATGTAATTATGAATTTATTCATGTAATCTCTAACTAAGGATGCTAGGGATTGGTACAGAGGTTTACCTAATGCAAGTATAGGTTCATGGGAAGAATTCAAGAGGGTGTTCAGAGAACATTATGGTGGCAAGATAGATCCTAGATTTCTGATCAATGAATTCACTAGTATCTCTATAAGTCATAATGAGATGGTCTTAGATTTTAATATAAGATTTGTTAAACTCGTTAACAAAATCCCTACAGATATGAGACCAAATGAACCCATGTGTTTGGTGCTATATAGTAATGCTTTCAATCCCATGTAGGATATGAATTGAGGGATAAGGAGCCTCATTATTTGAGGGATGTCTCTCGAATAGCTATGCATATTGAGAGTAATAGGAGGGCATCAGGGAAGGTTGGTAAGAGAGATGATGTCAAAATATTGAAAAAACCCAAAGGACCTCAGGATAAAGTATCATCTTCTGAAGATAAATTGGATAAAGTTATCAGTGCTCTAAAGGACTTGAGTTACAAAGTAGCTAAGAATGAGAAGGGGTTATTCAATGACAAGCCTTATTATCAAAAGCATGAGAGAATTCCTAGGTTGTCTGATCAACCTTATAATACCACATGGAAAAATGGAAAGCCAGTTTTCAATAATCAGAAGAATGCACCTAATAAACTCATGATCCATTGAAGAGACCTAATGAAAATATGGTTGAGGATAATTTCTGGTGCATAGCATGCCAACTGCCTCATTCCCCAACTCAGTGTGTGGTGGCACAATCACTTCAGGAGTCTGGCATGCCTGATGAGGAGTATGATGAAGACAACTACAACCAAGATCACTTCCAATCAACATATTCTCTTCTAAACTATATGTGATGATAGAGGAATACACTTCTTCTGAAGAGGAACATGTTGAGATTGATGTGAATAAATAGAGGTGAAAGTCACCATCAACAGGTTTTTTCTAATCATGAGGATAGTGGTACATAAAATGTGAATGTGTATGTTGTAGATACTAGAATGAGAGGGATTAGTCTAAGAAGACCTTTAGAATAAGAAATCAAATCCTTGACTGTAGCTGTTGTTGCCCAAGCCGGAAGCAATTACAATTTGAGAAATAGAACTGTAAGTGCTAAGCAGGGTAAGCTTGATAGTCTCTTTATCAAGGAAACATCTGTTGCTATCAAGCATCCTGAGGCCATGAAGAAATCATATAGGAAGGGCAAGTTGCCAAGAAATTAAAAATTTTAGTTTGATGTGCCAGATAAATGTCAGAAAGGAATGAAGACAAAGGGAGAATCATATAAACATGATGTTCCTAAAGTTCTTACTTCCACTAAAAGGGAGAGTGTCAAGAAAACAAAGGTAAGTAAAGCTATCTAGGATTCATGTGCAATTCCCATGTTTGATATGACCCAATTTTTGTCCCAAATGAAAGTTTCAATTCTGTTATTAGAGATGATGAAAATGGATGAACATAGGAACAATGCTTTGAAAGTAATTGCAAGCATATCTGAAGTATCACCTAAAGTTCCCAAAGAATCACATGTTTCCCAGAAGGTAAATCAGAAAGGCACTGAAGCTAAGAGTAGAGAGATGGGAACCCCTAAGGTGTATGTAGGAGAAGCATTGACTAAATCCCCATCTTAGATTGATCCCTTTTATGTCAGCCTACTTATAAATAACAAGATGGTTAGAAACTGCATGATAGACTCAGGGGTTGCTATAAACATTATGCCTCTGGATGTTATGAAAAAGTTGGGACTTTGGGTTGATACATGTTATGGAAAGTGTTATGCCATAGATAATAGAGCTATTCCAGTTATTGGGATAATGAAGGGTGTTGACTTAAGGTTTGCAACATTTCCTGATAAAGTATACAAAATGGACATAATTGTTGTTGATATCCCACCTCAATATGGAATGCTCTTGTCAAGACAATGGACTAAAACAATTGGGGGTGTTTAGGGGAAAATTGGATTTGTTAATGTTCTAATGTTTAGATGTTTAAATCCACCTCTCTACTATACATTCAAGGATCTAGGGTTGAGTGGCGAGCACTATCATACCCTAGGTCACTTACAAATGTAGGGAAACTTGGATTAGGGAATTTAATTATTAATTTTCCTTCTCTTATGCCCAATTAACCATTAAAACCCTAATTATACAAATACGACAACAAATTGATGAATGACAGAAAAAGCTCTTGCAGATAAGAGTAAAATATCAAATCACAAAATAACTATTTTTAGGGTTCCGAAGTGGAACAGTCAGGGACATTGGAGTGAGTGCCCAAGTCCAAGGTACCAGTTTCTTCGCGAGATCTGTACCTCCTTCCGACACTGATCAGCCTTGTAACTTCTATTTTCTGAAACTCAGATGCAGAGGACACTAGAGCGAGCGCCCAGGTCTTGGAAGTGCTCATGTGTCCTACTTTTCTTCAGATCTTGAATCCTTGATGCCCGCTAATCCTTCCTACAACTCCAGTTTTCCCAAATGTGACACCTGTAACCTGCAATCAGAAGACTTGGTTTGGGGGTTGTGGTGTTTAGAGGCTTGCCTCAGTCAAGCCTCGGAGGACACTTAAGTCTCCAAACACCATTTTTAGATAAAGAGTGCCTGCTCTTGTGAGGCAAAGGCAAAAACCAAAGGAATCAATGATGAAAACATAATATTATGTCACCTTGTAGTGAATTTCTCATGGGAGGAAGATGCTCTTCATGCCATGAGGAGATTGATGCTCAAATCTACAAATATCAACACACAAAACATACAAGTCTGCTCTTGCAACACAATATAAGCCTTGAATCACCTCGAGAACACTTCAACATTACAATTTCTATCTAATTGAAAACTAGTTTACAAATGAATGCCTAAACATGCTTATATATGCAACTACAAACACTCCCACCAAGATTTTCATAATTCAACTTACCGTATCAGCAAAGGACCCAACTAATGGTCATAAACTGACACCTAGAAATTAGGGCTGCCCCAAAATAGGGCAGGACTAGGGTGCGGGTGCCCAAGTCCTCCCCCCTATTTTGGGCCTGGTACAGCTCAAGGGGTCCACCTAGGTCCAATTTGCCATGGAACCTAGATTGCATTCCATCGGGATGCCAAAATATGAACTAAGATGTCCTAAATGCATACTAAACACCCAGGAGATAAACCTTATGAGGGAAAATCCCCCAAGGGGACATTTTCTGACATTACATTTAGCCCCCACTTTAATGTATGTATAAACATGAGGCCAATACATGCATTAAAGTAAGGTCACAAACACAACAAACACATCAAGCATGGAGAAGACACGCCAATCACATAGAAGATAGTATCAGGCATGCAAAACATGGAGAAGATAGTTACAGTCATGTAGAACACAGAGAAGATAGTCAATGCATAGAAGACACATTAATGCATGGAAGACAAAAATGATATCTTTTCTTTTCTTTTTCTCATATATATGAAATGCAGATGCAAGTGCTGGAAAGTAAATAAACCTCCCATAATGCAGGAAGCACTCATCGCGCTAGTCTTTAGACTGCATCTATGGGGCAACACACACGTAAGACATGCAAAACCTCCCAAAATGTAGGATGCACTCATCAAGCAAGTCTTTAGACAGAATATGGGGCAACAAACACGCCACACAAAACAAGCACGCCAAAACACACACTTGAAGACATAGAGAAAACACAGCAGACAAGCGATGGAGTGTACCTATTTCTAGGTCCAACACCATCTCAAGCACATTACAGGCACACACCAACAATTGGGCTTCACCACAACAATCACCAAAAATATGCTTAAGGGTTGAGTTAGTCACAGAACCGCTCCCCGCCTCTATAGAGGACTCTTGAAAATGACAAGATGATGCAATCTTCTATGAGAAATACACCATCCCTGCCTCCACAGAGGGCTTAGGATAAAAAGGATATATGCGATATCCCACCTCCATAGAGGGCTTACATGATTGATTGATTGATTGTAAACAAACTCAGGATGGAAGATGCACTCATTGAGCAAGTCTTTAGACTGCACCTGAGGACAAGCACATAGCTAACATCTACAACAGATAGCTTACCTTATATATACCCCCACCTTAAGGTGGTTGATATCAGTTATCGATATCAAGCACGTTAAGGTAGGAAGAAAACACACAAGGGAACACTGACTTTCGCAAAGCCCATGCCCCCTAGAGGTGACATGTACTTTACGATCGCCAAATGTTCCCATAAACACATCCCTGCAAGAAACATGTTAGTGTCTACAACATCATGATAAAGAACAACATCAATGCATCTGATTAAGCACACAAAGAGCCAAGGTTATACCACAAATTCAGAGTTTGAGGATAACCGTAGGGCTATATCACAAAGCTCTCCGAATCGAGTACCACCAAGCCTAGATTTAAAGGCAAACAAAGGTGCATAGACCAGCAATATTGTTAAGGTTTATAAATGCGATAGAAACATCATGAAATTCACTACGCGGAAAGAATGAGTGCTTCTACTAGCCAAGCCTTAGATAAGATATACAACCCCATCATCATATTAGGATAAGTTCTTTTTTTAATTGCTCTCAAAAGGGACACTAGGTCTGCATCAGTGTAAATGTTTGTTGTCATCCGCCCGCTAGGTGGAAACACTAGAGGAAGGGAAAACAATAAATAAGAGAGGAGAAACAAGTGTCTTAGGGACAGTCACGTAGGAGAGTGCCCCCAAGTCACCAACCGCAACGCTATGTCCACAAGACACAACACAACAATGAAATCAGAGAGAGAGGCAATATAGAAGAATGATGATACAAATAGAAGAAGGTCACAATAGAGGCGGTCTCCTGGTATCCCAAACCTTATAGGAGAATCCAAGGTCATTCCAAAAGGCCTAAACAACACATAACACATCACGAGGGAAGCACATCATGAGAGAGATAAAGGGTTAGAGATACTTACCTAGGGTCTTCATATTATATGTTAGATCTCGTGAACCTCTTGGAGACGTATTTGATCATATTTAATGCAAAATTTGAGTGGTTCTTATGAAAGTTTTGTTGATTATCGTGTGATGTTTGATTTGTTACTTCTTGTGTAAATATAACTTTCTTTGCTTATGAGGAGGGGAACCACTATTTTCTCCAATTTTTGACAGTTGTCTAGCTCTTTTCTGATTTTTATTGAGTTTTTGTTGTTGAATCTTTCTAGCACGGGGACGGAAATCATCCTATACCATCTTACTCATTTGTATTGGTTGTTGTTCTTTCTTTTCTGATGCATTTTGGTTATCTCTCGATCCATATATGGATAACGGAGGAGGAACCTCAGGATAAATTCCATTTCTTCATGGACAGGGTGGGTTATCCACTTGTTTCTTATCCACTTCAATCATTCCCATGATGCTATCATAGTCTAAGTAATCATCCTCTTCTACTTACATTAAACCTTGTTCTACCAAATTATTTTTTGTATGCTTAGGAAAAGGATTAGTGAAGATTTGTAAATTCTGATTCGGCAGAGCAACTGATTTATTTCCATTGTCATTCACACTTGATACCTGGATGACATTTGAATCAATAAGGTCATGTATTTCATGTTTAAGACACATGCATCATTCAGTGTCATGTCCTTGCGTCTGATGATAATGAAAAAAGGCACTAGCATCAAAGTAAGGTCCTTGTTTACTAGGATCAATAGGCTTGATAGGGGGAAGTTTCAGAATGTTGTTACTCACAGCTTGGTTCATTATGGAATGATAGGACTCAGATATCAGAGTAAACTTTCTTGGTTGATATGATGTTTTTTTTGGATTATTTATAGCAGACACATTTGTATTTGGTCCATTGATCTTGATGAAAATCCTATTATTGTTTCTATTAAAATGGTTTTGTGATGATCCACCCATGGATTGACCAACTTGAGCCGATGAGTTTTGGTTTTCATACTGACTAGATGAAAGTTGATAATCACGAAGAGCGGTGCATAAATGTTGAAAGGAGTTATATTTCATCAAGAGAATCTTATCACAAATATTAGGTTGTAGATTTGTAATGAATATCTTTTGAACATCCTCATCTTTCATTTGATATTGAATTTGTGCATAAAGTCCTTGATATCGACTAATGAGTCCAGTCAACTTTTCTTTGGGACCTTGTTTGCATTGAACCAAGTCAATAAGAGTGACTTGGGGTCCGCTATTTGCTTGAAAATGTTGTAAAAATTGATCAATCAACTGCGAAAAGGTGTGTATTGAATTCGGAGGCAACGAGAAAAACCATTCTAAAGTAGTATCTTTGAGAGATCGCAAGAAAAATTTTGCTAACAAATCCTTTTCAAAATAAAAATCACTACACATAGCTGTGAATGCTACCACATGGATATTAGGATCTCCTTTTCCACCAAATTTTTCAAAGTGAGGAGTCTCAAACCTCTCAGGCATAGGAGTTCTCAAGATTGCATAGGTTAACAGATTACAGACATGATATGTTGGTAGACTAGGCTACGAAGAATTTGTCAAATTTGTTACCTTTGTTGCAAGGCAGTCATGCCCTGTAAAAGTTGGTTTAGGATGGCATCATTGGGAGATATGGTTTGTTGTGAGGAATTAGAACCAAGGTGAGGAGGTGATTGAGCTTGAGATACAATAGGCGGATGCTGAGAATATGTTAATGGTGGTTGGCCATAATGATAGGTGGTGATGCAGAGTGGAACGCAACGGAGGCAACCTAACAGGAAGGAGCTGCCAACAAAACAAACAGCATGATAAACTTCACTATCGGCTGAACCTCATCATCATATTTCCTAACAACACCAACTGCATCATCATATTTCAACAGCATCATCATATTTCTGATGATCGCAAATATCCTCCTGTCGATTACTATTCACCTCCTTCGACTGTCGCCTGTCATCATCATCATGATAATCAACAGGCGCAAACATCCTCCGGTTGCACTGTTCATCGGGTGCCAAATACAAGCGACATCATCATGATATTCAATATCACCTTCGTCAGCAGGATATCCAAATATCCGGTTGTCCAAATATCCTGATGACGTTCCACTTCAACAACTTGCCTTCGATGCTTCACTGCCCGACGATACAAGCAACAGCATCATGATAGTAAACATCCGGTTCTTCGAAACCTCCTGATGATGCTGATACAACTTCTTGCCTACGCCGATACCTTTCCACTTAGCGACAACAGGATAAACCCGCATAGAGGGATTTCCTAATATCCTGATGACGATGACGTCATATCCTGATGACGATGACGTCACACATCATCCTGATGAACTCTTCAACACTTAGCCAAAAAAACTCAACTTTCACACCCGCATCCGTTAGCGATATGCGGATGATGACCTTCCCCGAGAGATGATCCTGACTGCGATATATACACTGAGTATATATCCAACTCAAAACATCATGATGCACCTGCAACATGCAAAATTCAACAACTTCATGACCCGATCCTGATGGCGATGGATTCGCAGATGATGTTGCGGCTCGTCCCGACTGGAAACGCACATGCAGACTCCTGTGTATCCTTCCACTGCATGAAAACACTCACAACCGCACAATTTCACAAAGATCATGTGACGACCGGGCCGGATCACCTCCAAACCAAAATCTAACAGTTTTTCTTCTAGACCTAGCACATGAGGATGCTAGGCTGATTTACAGCATGCTTCTAACAGATCTCCTGAACAATGCAATGCATAAACAGAAAACACAAATGCAATCTAATCTATGATACAGGACCATTCCACCGATTTGCAGGATCAACCGGTGGAAGGGTTGAAAGTGGTCATTAGCTTGCAAAACGGAAAGGAAATCAACACAGATGCAAACAGATAATGCAAAAGACGAGATCTTATTCAATTGAAATTCAATGTCCTGAATACAGCTTCACAATGTCTGAACTGCTCTCCTGAATATCAACTCAACACCAGTACATCAATACCAAGACTATATCAAACTATCTCCAACTATATGTCTAAACCCGACAGATCGAAGGTATATATAACAAATCCTTCGAGTACTACTAACATCACTTCCCAGCGGCTGGGAGCTTCCAAGCGGCTGGGAGAGAGGACAGCTCAGACTCTCTTATCCCGATCTCTAACTGCCTACACATACTCCTATGCTGAACTATTACAAAGCATCGGTCACAGTGGACCTTATTACATGATAAGTCAAACATACTAAAAATAGATTATCCCGTCATCATGATGATAACTATCCTACATCCTGATCATGTATGTTATCATGCGGACCTATATCCTGATCATGTATGTCATCATGCGGACCTATATCCTGATCATGTGCGGGTGCTCCTGCACCATACTCCCCAAAAGAAGAAATCTCAAGTCCACTTGAGATGAGAGTATCAAGGTCGGCACCATGTTTCTGTATCTGTTCTGCAGTCATCCATACTGCTTCAGAAGTCGGCTGTCCCTTCCAAGAGACGAGGTACTCCAAGTACTTCTTGTTCCTGGTCTGCTTGATCACTCTAGTGTCCAAAATCTGCTGTATCTGTGGAGGATCATGTGGAGGAATGTCTTCAGCAACTGTATCCTGTAGGATATCCTGATCTGCATCTGGATTAGCCTTGTATGGAGTTAAGTCACATACATTGAAGATAGGAGATAAACCAAGATCAGGTGGTAGTTGGAGCTTATAAGCATTTTGTCCATGTTTTTGCAAAATCTGACATGGTCCAACTTTCTTTTGCATGAGCTTAGTATACTGCCCCTTAGGGAGCCTGTCTTTCTTCAAGTGAACCCAAACCAAATCTCCAACAGCAAATTGAACATCCTTCTTCTTCTTGTCAGCATACTCCTTATATTTCAAAGTTGTTTGCTGGAGTTGGGTCTTAACCTGATCATGAACTTCTTTGATTGCTTCAGCAAAAGCTTCTCCATCGGCACTAACAGGATCTGCTGTAGGTAGTTCTCGCAACTCTAAAATACCTCTGGGATGCATTCCATATACTATCTGAAAAGGCGATTTTCCTGTGCTCCTGTTGACAGTATCATTATATGAAAACTCAGCTTGAGACAGAATATTGTCCCACTTCTCTCCATGCTGTTTTGTCAAGCATCTAAGTAGATTCCCTAAGGAACGGTTCACAACCTCAGTTTGTCCATCCGTTTGAGGATGATATGCAGAGGAAAATGATAAATTGGTTCCCAGCTTCCTCCATAGGGTTCTCTAGAAATGACCCACAAACTTCACATCTCTGTCTGAAACTATGCTCAAAGGTAACCCATGAATTCTGACAACTTCCCTGAAGAATAAATCTGCAATATATGAGGCATCTGCAGTGGTTTTGCATGGCAAGAAATGTGCCATCTTACTGAACCTGTCCACTACAACAAAGACACTGTCAAATCCTCTCCTGGTCCTTGGTAAACCTAAAACAAAATCCATACTGATACTTTCCCATGGTCTGGAAGGTATGGGTAAGGGCTGGTATAACCCTGCATTAGTTGACCTGCCTTTAGCCTTCTGACAAATTACACAGGTTTCTACAAATTTCCTGACATCTGACTGCAACTTAGGCCAGAAATAATACCTCCTGACCAGATCAAGAGTCTTGTCTAGACCAAAATGACCTGCCATTGCTCCACAATGTTTCTCCTTGATTATATTCAACCTCATAGAACATCTGGGAATACACAACTGTCCACCCTTGAACAGCAATCCATCTTGGATCAGGTATTCAGAGAACTCAGCATGGTATTTCTCCCCAAAAGAAGTACAGACCTGATATATTTCTCCAAAATCGTCATCAGACTCATACATGGTCTTGAGTGAGTCAATGCCAACACTCTCTAACTGAATCTGATTTACTGTGAGAACTCTCCTGCTCAAAGCATCAGCAACTTTGTTCTTAACCCCTTTCTTGTGCTTCAAGGTAAAAGTGAAAGCCTGTAGGGTTTCTACCCACTTCATATGTCTGTGGTTCAGCTTCTCCTGACTGTTGATGAAACTCAAAGCTTGATTATCTGTGAAGACTATAAACTCCTTTGGCATCAGGTAATGCCTCCATTTCTTTAGGGACTGAACTAGAGCATACATTTCCAGATCATATGATGAATACCTTTTCTTAGCATCATTGAGCTTTTCACTAAAAAATGCAATTGGTCTACCCTCTTGACTGAGTACTGCTCCAATGGCCATGTGACTGGCATCACACTCTACCTGAAAGATCTTATTGAAATCTGGAAGTGCAAGGACTGGCTGCTGTGCCACCTTCCTCTTCAATGCCTCAAAGGATTCATCTGCTCCTTGAGTCCAAACAAACCTGCACTTTTGTCCTCCTTTGATGGTATCCAACATGGGTGCACAAATATGACTGAACCCTCTGATGAACTTTCTGTAGAAGGTTGCTAACCCATGGAAACTTCTGACTTCATTCATGGTCTGTGGAGTTGGCCAATTCAAAATGGCACTCACCTTCTCCTTATCCATCTGCAGCTTTCCTTGTGAGATGACAAAACCTAAATAGGTGATCTCCTGTTTCATGAACAAACACTTGTCCAAGTTTATCATCAGCTTCTCTTCATGTAACCTCTTGAGAACCAGCTCTGTATGCCTGAGATGTTCTTCTTTGGTGTTACTGAAAATCAGAATGTCATCTAAATAGACTATGACAAACTTACCAATAAATTCCTTCAGAACCTCATTCATCAGCCTCATGAAAGTACTAGGGGCATTAGACAAACCAAAAGGCATAACCTTCCATTCATACAAACCTTCATTTGTTTTGAATGCTGTCTTCCACTCATCACCTGGTCTAATCCTTATCTGATGGTATCCACTCTTCAAGTCTATTTTAGTAAAGTACTTAGCATTTCCCAAACAATCAAGTAAATCCTCAATTCTGGGGATTGGAAACCTATACCTGATTGTGATCTTGTTGATGGCTCTGGAATCTGTACAAAGTCTCCAAGTGCCTTCCTTCTTAGGTGCTAGTACAGCTGGTACTGCACATGGGCTCAAACTCTTTCCAATCAGACCTGAATTCATCAATTCTTCAATCTGCCTGGCTACTTCTGCATTCTGTTCTGGGGTAAGCTTATAAGCTGCTTTATTTGGAAGTGTAGACCCTGGAATCAAGTCTATGCAATGACTGATATCTCTGATAGGTGGTAGGGATCTTGGCATTCCCTCTGAGATAACACCTTTGTACTTATCCAATAACTCTTGGACAGCTGGGTCTATCAACCTTGGCTTCTTCTCCTTCTTGGCTTCTTGCTGTTGTTCCTTATTCACACTCATACAGGGGATTAGGGCATATGCAACTGCACCTTCTGCTGCTACTTCTTTCATAAACTGTTGGCCTTCCATCAGCATGACCTTCACTTCTTTGCCTTTAGGCTTCTCCTCTTTCTCCTTCAATGGGAGTAGTATTACATCTTTACCATCTTTAGTGATTTTGTAGGTGTTTTTAACACCATCATGCTGTGCCTTCAGATCATATTGCCATGGTCTTCCAAACAAAAGGTTGCAAGCATCCATCTTGGTGATATCAAACAACAACTTATCTCTATATCCACCAATCTGGAATTCTACCCAAGCCTGCTCTTCTACAGTTGTCTGCTGACCTTGAGTAAGCCATGAGACTTTATATGGAGATGGATGAGGCAATCTCCTAAGCTTCAGCTTCACCACCATTTCTTCAGACACAAAGTTCTCAGTAGAACCAGAATCAATCAAAACTTTACAAGCCTTACCTCCTGCTTTGCAAGTGGTTCTGAAAAGGGACTTCCTCTGAGGGGCTTCTTGATCAGGTACCTTCATGGTAGTTACTGTTCTTCTCATCATCAGGGACTCTCCACTTTCTGGATATCCATAATTCTCAGGACCATTCACACTCTGAAAATCATTAGAACTTGTCCTACTCTGATTATCAGGTTCATTGACCAGATTTGTCCTCCTTTCACCTGCTGAGCTTGTGGCCTTGTCTGGACATCTGCTGGCTATATGGCCTTCTTTGTTACAGTTGTAACACCTGATGGATCCTCTGCCCTGGGATCTTCCTCTGTAAGGTCTTCTACCTCTGAAGTTTCCTTGCTGACTGAAATTCTCTCTCTGACTCTGGCTATTGTTGCCCTTGCTATTGTCTTGACTAGACTCTCCTTGATATCCCTGTCCTTGTCCTCTGCCTCTGAAAGGACTTCTTCCACCTCTTTGTTGTCTTCCTCTTCCTCTGTTGTTCTGATCTTGCTTTCTCTTCAGCTTTTCTTCCACCTTCAGTGCCAACTGAAAACTTTTCTGCACTGTATCTGGGTTATGCAGACTCAGATCTTCCTGAATATTAAACCTTAGTCCATTAAGGTATCTGGCTACCTTTTCTTCTTCACTTTCTTTCACCTTGGTCTTCATACAGAGTTTCATGAACTCTTCTGTATATGAGCTGACATCTAGCTCCTTCTGTTTCAGGTTCTGCTTCCTCTTGTGTAACTGGATACTGTAATCCAAAGGGATATAAGCCTCCTTTACCAACTCCATCATCTTCTTCCATGTGGCAACTCTACGTTTTCCCTCCTGCACTCTATCATCCTGAACAAAGTTCCACCATGTCAAGGCAGCTTCTTTCATCTTTGACTGTGCTATCTTCACTCTCTGCTGTTCTGGTATCTCCTCTGTCACAAAGAAATTGTTCAGACAGTCTATCCATTCCATTACTGAATCAGGGTCCATCTTACCTGTAAACACTGGCAAGTCCAGCTTCACATCCATGGTTCTCCTCTCCATGGCCTTGAGGGCATTCAACAGCGGTCTCTGGTCTGCAGGAACGACCTCTTCGCTCCAATTAGGGACATCCTCTTCTTCCCTATCATCTTCTCTACCAAAACCTACTCTGCTCCTCAACTTTGCTAATTCATCTTTCAACTCCTGATTCTGAGCCTTCACGGCCCTGCTTTCTGCAATCTGCTTCTTCACCAGAACTGCCAACTCAGCGTTGGTCATCTTTGTTGGAAACTCAGATGTTCCTTCTTCGTCTGACATCCTGCTTATCTTTTCCAAAAGATCCTAACCTTTGCTCTGATACCACTATGATGCAGAGTGGAACGCAACGGAGGCAACCTAACAGGAAGGAGCTGCCAACAAAACAAACAGCATGATAAACTTCACTATCGGCTGAACCTCATCATCATATTTCCTAACAACACCAACTGCATCATCATATTTCAACAGCATCATCATATTTCTGATGATCGCAAATATCCTCCTGTCGATTACTATTCACCTCCTTCGACTGTCGCCTGTCATCATCATCATGATAATCAACAGGCGCAAACATCCTCCGGTTGCACTGTTCATCGGGTGCCAAATACAAGCGACATCATCATGATATTCAATATCACCTTCGTCAGTAGGATATCCAAATATCCGGTTGTCCAAATATCCTGATGACGTTCCACTTCAACAACTTGCCTTCGATGCTTCACTGCCCGACGATACAAGCAACAGCATCATGATAGTAAACATCCGGTTCTTCGAAACCTCCTGATGATGCTGATACAACTTCTTGCCTACGCCGATACCTTTCCACTTAGCGACAACAGGATAAACCCGCATAGAGGGATTTCCTAATATCCTGATGACGATGACGTCATATCCTGATGACGATGACGTCACACATCATCCTGATGAACTCTTCAACACTTAGCCAAAAAAACTCAACTTTCACACCCGCATCCGTTAGCGATATGCGGATGATGACCTTCCCCGAGAGATGATCCTGACTGCGATATATACACTGAGTATATATCCAACTCAAAACATCATGATGCACCTGCAACATGCAAAATTCAACAACTTCATGACCCGATCCTGATGGCGATGGATTCGCAGATGATGTTGCGGCTCGTCCCGACTGGAAACGCACATGCAGACTCCTGTGTATCCTTCCACTGCATGAAAACACTCACAACCGCACAATTTCACAAAGATCATGTGACGACCGGGCCGGATCACCTCCAAACCAAAATCTAACAGTTTTTCTTCTAGACCTAGCACATGAGGATGCTAGGCTGATTTACAGCATGCTTCTAACAGATCTCCTGAACAATGCAATGCATAAACAGAAAACACAAATGCAATCTAATCTATGATACAGGACCATTCCACCGATTTGCAGGATCAACCGGTGGAAGGGTTGAAAGTGGTCATTAGCTTGCAAAACGGAAAGGAAATCAACACAGATGCAAACAGATAATGCAAAAGACGAGATCTTATTCAATTGAAATTCAATGTCCTGAATACAGCTTCACAATGTCTGAACTGCTCTCCTGAATATCAACTCAACACCAGTACATCAATACCAAGACTATATCAAACTATCTCCAACTATATGTCTAAACCCGACAGATCGAAGGTATATATAACAAATCCTTCGAGTACTACTAACATCACTTCCCAGCGGCTGGGAGCTTCCAAGCGGCTGGGAGAGAGGACAGCTCAGACTCTCTTATCCCGATCTCTAACTGCCTACACATACTCCTATGCTGAACTATTACAAAGCATCGGTCACAGTGGACCTTATTACATGATAAGTCAAACATACTAAAAATAGATTATCCCGTCATCATGATGATAACTATCCTACATCCTGATCATGTATGTTATCATGCGGACCTATATCCTGATCATGTATGTCATCATGCGGACCTATATCCTGATCATGTGCGGGTGCTCCTGCACCAGGTGGAAGATGGTTGCGAGTATGTAATAGGTAGCTGGAAATGAGTGGAATAGATAGGTGGTTGAGAACAATTATGCATAGAGAAGGTCCCTTTAGGAACCAAATTTTCATAATTAAATCCCACAACTTTGTAATTAGTACCATTAGATGCTTCAATATCAGTGGTAACATTACTACAAGCATTCGCATTAGTTGTTAAGATTGTTGATGTAAAAGTAGATATTCCCGTAGTCGGTATAGGTGCCGAAACTTGAGTATGAGATGGTGATAGAGTGTTATTTATCATTTGCGCACATTTAGTCACCAGAATAATATTGGTTTGTACAATATGTGCTAGACCACGAATTGCATTAACACCATCTTGTCCTTCTTTTATCAATTCTCTAATGTTATGAATTGTAGGGACAACTTCTTCAGCTATTCTCTCATTTTCCATAAATGATTTATATTCAGCTAACTCCTTATCCAATTTTTCTATTTGCTCATTAGATACATATCTTGTTGCCTCAATAGTGTTATCAACATCATGAAAAGTTTACTCTTCCATTGAGGTTGGAGGATGCATAATATCTTGCACAATTTGAGTTTCTCCCTTTGTAAAGAAGGTGTCTAAAGTACCAACTTCTTCAAGAGCACTAGATCCCATTAATATTTTACTTCTTCTCAAAGGGATATTGTTTTTAGGATAGTGTGTCATAAATCTTATACTAAAGCATACAACACACATGCACAAACTAAGAGAACAAATCCTAGAAGAAGGATATGATTGACGACCAAAATGCTTGGTTTTTTATTTGTACTCTTTTCAATGCCAATGAATGAAACAAAGGATGTTGTAAGGATTTCAGTCAAGGGAAGAAATTTATATGTCTGATATCAGTCCAAAAAACCAATCTAATCACTCTCAACACACTCTTGATGCAAATCCAAGATAATGCCAAGTCAAAATATAGTGAAAATATGTCAAAATAGGCACTTTTTTCACCAAAATTCAATGTAAAAGAGCATAACAAAGGGTGTTGTGAGGAAAATGATGATGGAAAGAAAATAATATCAGTAATAACATCCACTTGGTTCCAAAATACCCAACACAACACACTTTTAGTGCCACTTAAGGTTAAACCCTAGTGAAAATATAGCAAAAATAAGCTATTTTTCACGATTTTTCAACTCCAAGACCTAGAAAAAGGGGTATTGTAATGAATTTAAGGAAGTAAAGAAAATAATATCAATAATATCAGTCACTTCAATCCATAAAATTTACAACATGCTTGGAGTGTAAACTAGGTCAAACCCTAGGGCAAAAATAGACAAAATGTGTAGTTTTTCACCAAATTTTCACTATAGGAGCCCGTTAAAAGGGTGTTGTGAAGATTTTTATGAGGGGAAAAAAATTATTACCCTAATAACAGAAAATTAATGCAAAAATACCTTTCACAACACACTTATGGTGCAAGTTTATAAAGTCGATAAGGCTAAATTTAGTGAAAATCATTGTTTTAAGAGCCCTAGGTTTGAGATATTGGGATAAAATGCTATGTGAATGTTTTGAAGTCTGATTTATGATGAAAATTGAATAATATTAGATCTGAAAATGATTTTCAAGATTGAACATGCAAAATGCCTATGCAAGTTTAATGAAAATGCATCAAAATTGCTAGTTTTTGTTGAAATTTTCTATGCAAAATTGCAAATATTTTAAATCTAAATGCAAATTCACACTAAAATGCAAGACTATAGCCAAATAAAAATTTGAATGAGCCTATTAAATCAGTAGAAAAATATGAGAAAAAGATTTTGCCTACTAACCCTAGATTTTGGAATTACTAGGTTATATAAAATTGTCAAAATTTCCACAAAACCCTAGCAAATTAATAATGAAAATGCAATGCAAATTTTTGAATTTTTGTATTTTTCTATAGTTTATATCAGATCTGATGCAAAAATCATGAATTAGGAAAATTTAGGAAGAACTGATGCAATTTAGTAAGCCAAATAATGCAATTTTTTTGAATTTTTCCAAATTTTGAATTTTTTTGAATTTTTCTCAATGCAATAAAATGAATGACTATATGAATGAATGAAATCAATACAAATCTGAAGACACAAACTCAGAAAGTTGCAATTTAAGTCCAAAAACATGGGTTTACCAAAATGTTTAGGGGAAAATTGGATTTGTTAATGTTCTAATGTTTAGATGTTTAAATCTGCCTCTCCACTATACATTCAAGGATCTAGGGTCGAGTGACAAGCACTATCATACCCTAGGTCACTTACAAATGTAGGGAAACTTGGATTAGGAAAATTAATAATTAAATTCCCTAATCCAAGTTTCCCTGCATTTGTAAGTGACCTAGGGTATGATAGTGCTCGCCACTCGACCCTAGATCCTTGAATGTATAGTGGAGAGGCGGATTTAAACATCTAAACATTAGAACATTAACATCCAATTTTCCCCTAAACAGGGGGAAGCATATAGTTGGACTTGTCTTATGCCACTATACCAATGAAAGGAAAGGAAGTCAGATTGGATAGAGAACCTAGGTTTCATACAATGGTAGAGCATATTAACAATCCTAATCACTTCAATCAACAAGTTAATTTTTGTAGTAGTGATATGGATAACTTTAGAGTTGAACCAGATCAGGAAGCTCCAAGGTGCAATGATCCATTGGAGGATCAAGTTCAGGCAAATCAAGAAGGATTATGGTAGATGTACTTTGATGGTGCATGCTCTAAAGTAGGAGTAGGAGCAGGTGTGATTTTCATTGCACCTAGTGGAAAAACTTTCAAACATTCAGTTCTACTGAATTTCTCTTGCACAAACAACACTACATAATATGAAGCATTACTGCTTGGCTTGAACATGGAAGTCAAACATGGCATAAAATTGTTGAGAGTTTTTGGAGATTCTAAATTGGTTGTCTCATAGGTGAGAGATAAATATTTGACAAAGCACAAGACACTTAAGCAATACAAGTATGTTGTGTGGGACACCATAGAGCTTCTGGATGCATTCTCCATTGACTAGATAGAAAGAAACAAGAATGTGATGGCTGATTTCTTGGACAATATATAGCCCTAAGGAGTGATGATATTAATTTATCTAGAATCTCTAAAGTTGAGGTTAAAACCAAACCATATGTACCAAACAATATCTACAACTGGGAGGTTTTCAATGATGATGCAGATTTGCTAAAGTTCCTTCAATGTGAAGATAAGTAGCTTTCATAGGAGATATATTTCATTGTATTTGTGGAAGTTTTTAATGAGAAGGAAACTATATTTGGGACTGAACTAATTCAATTAAAGACAAATAAAATCCTAAGGGGGCTAGTAGCTTTAGAAAGAGTATTTGAAAATAATGACAACAATGATTAGAAGCATGTACCAGTCCATAGGGATGATATAGAGGAGGTTAATTTAGGGACTACTACCTCACCTAAGAAGGTATACATTGGGAAAAGATCAGTCCCAAGGTAAGAACAATGCTTATTGCTTTATTGAGGAAATACAAGCATGTTTTTTCTTGGTCCTATGATGACTTCAAAGCTTATAGAGAGGATCTATTCCAACATGAGATCCCTTTAAAACCAAATGCCAAGTTATTTAGGCAAAATCAAAGACCTATTAATCCAACGTTGATTCCAAAAATACATCAGGAATTAGCAAAGATGAAGGATGGTGGAATCATTAAACTACTCAGGTACTCTACATGGGTCTCAAATTTGGTGCCAGTAAGGAAGAAGAATGGGGATCTAAGACTTTGCATGGACTTTAGAAATCTGAATGTGTCCTCATTGAAGGATAATTACCCTTTGCCCAACATAGAAATAATGCTCCAAAGAGTCATAGGGAATGAGTTGTTGTCCATGATGGATGGTTTTTCATGGTATAATCAGGTGAAAGTAAAGGAATTAGAGTAGAATAAGATAGCTTTCACTACTCCCTGGGGCATGTATGTCTACATTAGAATGTCATTTGGGCTGACCAATGCTGGAGTACCATTCCAAAGAGCCATGGATGTTGCTTTCTCAGACTTGATTAATGTAATCATGGTTGTGTATCAAGATGACTTAACTACCTTTTCAAAATAGGTTAAAGATCATTGCATGCATCTTGAACAAATCTTTAGGAGGGCTCTAGAGTTTGGGATATCTCTCAATCCCAAAAAATGCACATTTGCAGTATTAGAAGGGAAGCTTCTAGGAAATATTGTATCCAAGGGTGGAGTAAGGATAGATTCAGAGAGAGTGGAAGCTATAGATAAGATATCAGTCCCCAAAATTGTCAAAGTGATATAGTCTTTCTTTGACCAGATCAACTTTGTGAGAAGGTTTATTTCTAATTTTGCTGAGATTGTTAAACCTATTTCCAAGATGCTAAATAAAGGAGACAAAATCACATGGGATGATGATGCTAACAATGTTTTTGTAGAAATAAAAAGAGCTATCAAGGAGGCACTGGTGTTGAAATCTCTAGATTTCGGTAAGCCTTTTCAAATATTCTCATTTTCTTCATTCCACACTATTGCAACAGTTATGTTGCAAACAAATGAAGAAGGTTTCCAACAACCCATTGCATTTTTAGTAAGTCTCTTCAAGATGCAGAGCTGAAGTATGATATGGTAGAAAAGCAGACATATGCTTTGGTGAAAGCTGTGAAGAATTTTAGACATTGAAGCATATGTGTCTAATGCAGTTGTGAGAAATGTATTAGTCCAACAGGAGGTCACTAGTCGGAGGTGTAGGTGGATCAACAAGATCCAGGAGTTTAATATTGACATACATATCACAAAACTAGTCAGGGGACATGGACTTGCCAAATTGATGGTTGAGGCTAACCTGGAAGCTACTCAAATCAATGTTATTGAGGAGGAAACAAGTGTGATATGTAGGTTACAGATGACTTCATGGTATACTAATATCATCTATTATCTAACACGTCTTAGGTATTCTAATGGGCTCACCAAGAACCAAGAAAGAACATTGAAGTTGCAGGTTGTGAGGTATGTGTTTATTAAAGGGGGCTTATACTAGAAAAAACAATGATGGTGTCCTATTATTATCCTTAGATAAGAACCAAGTTGAAAGCATGTTGAAGGAAATGCATGAAGGAGTGTGTGGAGCTCATTTTATAGCCAAAACAACAACCCACAAAATTCTAAGAGTTGGCTATTATTTGCCTACCTTATTTTCAAACTCCCATCCATTCACAAGAAAATGTGATGCATGTCAGAAATTCTTAGGAAAGCTCAAATATACAGGTGCATTGCCCCTCAAGCCCATGCAAGTTGAGGCCCCCTTATATCAATGAGGCATAGATTTTATTGGTGAAATCAGTGAGAAATGAGGTGGAGGCAATAAATGGATCCTTGTAGCTACAAATTACTTCACCAAGTGGATAGAAGCCATCCCTACTAGAAAAGACAAAAGCAAGGTGGTGATGGACTTCATTCTAAATCACATCATTGTCAGATTCGGAGCACCAGTTAGGTTAGTAATGGATAATGCTATATGCTTTAGATCTGATGATTTCATAGGTTTCTACAATACATATGGCATTGAGATATCATATTCCTTCCCTTATCACCCCCAAGGAAATGATCAAGCTGAGTCAAGCAACAAAAGCCTAACGAAAATCATCAAAAGGATGTTGGATAAAAATAAAAGGGCTTGGGATTCTAAGCTAAGTCTAGCTTTATGGGTTGATAGGGTGACTGTCAAAAAGGCTATTGGCATATCACCATTTGAATTGGTTTATGGCATCAGGCTAGGTTGCCAATAAATAATCTCCTACCTATCTATAAGTGCATCCAAGAAGAGGATTGAATAGTTAATTAAACTTGATGAAGTCAGAAGAGATGCACAAAGGAACAATCTCAAAATGCAGCAGAAGGCTAAATATTTGTTTGACACAAGAACTTCAGATAGGAATTTCAAAGTGAATGGCATGGTTCTAGTATGGAATCCTAGGGCATAAGACAAAGGCAAGCATGGAAAATTTGAAGCCTTGTGGTTAGGTCTCTATGTCATAACATGTTATCATGGAGGAGATTCATATTTCATCCAGGCCTTAAACAGTGAAATCCAAGAATTGCGAGTGCATGGACAATTCTTAAAGCAATTCTTTGCTTGATCATATCCATGCACATTTGTATTTTAGTGTAAATAGGTGTATCATCTTCTCTTCTTTTGCCTTCTTGTTTTCTTTGGTTTCCTACCTCCCCAAAGATTTTAGATCCTCATGATGACCTTGCTGTCATCCTTTCCTAACTAGAGCCATTGTTAGGACTGTGAGAAGGTTTTTTTGGCTTCCTATGTTGGCCTTGCTTCAAGTTTCAATTTGTTGGTCTTGTTCTAGGGTTTAGCATAAAAAATGTTCAAAATCATGTTCTTAGGTCTAAAAATCTTAAAGCATGTGGTTTATGCAAGCATCAAGGTACCTTTTTCTTCTAATTTCATGTTGACCACTTGTTGCCCATGGCCAATCTTCTAAGTTGCAACTTTGTGTATTGCACATCATTTGGTTACCAGCCATTTTCTCCCATATTACTTTTTGAGCTCACATTTAAATATTGATATTTTCTATCCCTAAGTCTTATCCTGAGCCCCCTTAGTAAATTTGGCCCCCCTTTTTTTATCTAGATGCGCAAGGTTGTTTTAAGCACACATGCCTTTATTTATTTTTAAGTTGTCCACACCCAGACCCGTAAGCGTTTAAATATTTAAGTCCAAGGGAAGTTGTAAAGCTGGTCCACATGGCATGCTATAATTGGTTCCGTCATTCTACAAGGAGTATTTCATCAAGCAAAAAATTGTCTGCGGAACCATGTAGGGATGACATATGGAAAATAATCTAGTAGGGAACAATATCATAGTCTATTGGCTGCCATGCAACATTGTCCTATCTATTTCTACCATTCCATGGAGTATTCCAGTAAGGCTTTGTTTGAATCCATGGAACCGCAGGAAGCTACCACGTGTTCATAATTGGCTCAATGTTTCTTTAGGGCAAATGTCATGGAGAAGGGTAGTAGGCTGAGGTCCACCAAGGTGGTGAAAAATGTTCTAAGTGTGGTGCAGTACTGTGGAGTTTTGGAGGTCAGACATTCAGCTTTCATCTTCTTCAATGTTGTGGTTGGAGAGCCTGAAGGCTGAAGTTTGACGAGCTCTAATTCTTCTAGGTGTTTTGGAGGTCAGACTTTGGGCCTGTAGCCTTTGGTTTTCTCCATGGTAGGTGTTAGGGAGAAGCCCCAGGGTCTGAAGTTTGATGGGGCTAGTGTTGAAAATCCTTCTAAGTATGAAATGTGTGGTGGAGCTCAGAGGTTGGCTCTTCTTCCTTCCTTCAAGGAAGGCGAAACAAGGAAGGCCTGATGGTCAATCCCTAATGGATGTTCTCTTCTTTTTGCTGAGGTCAGAGTTTGAGGCTCCTCTCTTTCCTCTTTCAGATGGTGAATGTATAAGGTGGAAAGCCCGGGGCCCAACCCCTAGTGTTTTCATTTTTTTCCTAAGTGTGTCGGAGGTCAGATTTCGGGCATCCTTCTTTCTGACTTCTTCATAAGAAGATGGAAGGAGGAAGACCTAATGACCGACCCTTAACAAGTGTTCTTTCTGTGCTAAAAGGAAGGTGGACATTGGAGCTTCCTTGTTCTCCCTTCCAGAGGGCATAAGGTGAAAGGGCGAAGGTTCGAGACCCAACCCCCAATGCCTTCATATCTATACATAGGTAGGGTCGGGGCTTCCCTCCTTCCTCTTCCAGGTATTGTAAGTTGTAGGGTAGAAGGCTTGAGCTCTGAAGTCCAATATGTCAGAGCTTGACTTCCTGGCCTTCCTTGTCCTTTCAGACACACTGAAAACTTCTCAAATGGTCATTATTTTTCCATTGGCATGGTAAAAGGAATTTGCCTCCTAGTCTCAAGGAGTCTAGTATTGCATCAACATGTGTCCTTTGTGTCTCAATAGGTATTTTGTCTTCTTCTAGGCCTGCCTTTTTGTCCTCATCTACATAATCATTATCTCCTAGGATTTTGGGCTTTCAGGAAGGTTGTTGAAGAAATGATAACTATGTTGCACCAACCTTTACAAATATAGTTTGGAGGCTAAGGATTTGCATTTGTGCGTGTAACTGTCTTTGTCCTTTTGAGATATTCTCTCCATGGGTAGTTGCACACATATCTTATTATGTTGAAGGTTGTCAAATGAAAATGTGACATGTGTCTATGGCTTGAAGCTTGTTTTCCCCTTGTTTCTTTAAAAGGGAATTCAGGGCCATTTTGTCAGGGTTTCGAATCTTTGTTTTGGGTAGTAGTGTGTTTGTGTCAGTCTAGAGTAGTAGAAGAAATTTGCATGTTATTTGGTGTTCAAATCTATAGAGCAATGCATCATTTTCTATCCTGAATGTATTATCATACTGGTTGTAGAATTCTCTCCATTTGTGTAATCAATGAAGTTGGTATGAATGATGAATATCAAGGATATTTTGTTTCATCTTTGCAGTCCTCTATAATGTGTGTATTATCTTTAGCTTTCTCTCAAGGAGAGAAATAATTGCTTGGGAAATACTTTTTTAATTTCATTTTACACTATGGTTTAAAGGATAATTTTACAATTCCAAGTACAAGAAGCATTGATGTAAGGCATTGATGTTATTAGTCCATTTGTGATGAAGCAATATTGCTTGAAAGATACCCTTGATTTACGCAACCTAACTCTGTAACCTCGAGATTAGGTACCGATCTCTCATTAGGCTAATATGTTGATTTAGATCCATTGCAACAATCAAAATAATTTCTATTTCTGTATTGTTTTAGAGTAGAATTGAAGTAATAACCATTCTCAATCCTGGTCTGAACTAATTTGCCAAAGGGTTAAGCCAATCTGATAGGAATCAGTCATTTCCTTGGTATATTTTCATTGAGAACATTTAGTTTAAACATCAACATCTAGTATAAATCAAGAAATACCATTGGATGTTGTATAGGTACACCCGCCTTGGTCTTGTAGAACCAAAAGTGTAGAGGACTTCAACAAATTCTAAGCTGAATCATGTTCGTTGACCACTGACCTAGAATCCTTAATCACAAGAAATTGGCTAAATCTTTAGAGGATTTAGACAATCAGCTGGAAGCACCAACAATACCTAAGGATTTGAAGTCCCAAGTCTCTGGTTGTCAGGGTGTGACTACCTAGTCTTGACTCAGGGTTTGTTGTGTTTTGTTGTTTCCATTTTGGGACCTTACATGACAAGAAGTGAGATCTTCCTCTTGATCTAATTGATCTTTGCAAATATTTTGCATATCCTATATAATCTACACATATCTTCAATGCTTCATATCAAATTTGCTAATGAATGACCAAACTTTGAGAAAATTGTCATGACTTGGACATAACTTTGATTAGTTCTTTTGAATTATCCTTAATTAACTAATATTTGCACAATTCCTCTAAATTGATGCAGGAGCATCCCAGGTTGAAGAGCAATCTTGCACCAACCAAAAATATTTGCTTTCTTTTCTTGAGTTTCAGTTGCAGTATTTCCTACCATATTTTACCGCATCTTCATTTTAGAGCTTGCAGAGCAGGATTTAGATTCTATACTATGTCAACTACATCATATTAATATTTCATGAAATTTGGAATCATCTGTGGAGAGTTATCACTATCAAAAGATCATCAAGTTTCACATAATAGAGCATTCAACATTCAATTTGAGCATATACTTGGTTTGCAGAGCATTTCCATGACTTGCAAAGCCAAATGGAACATCACACAAGGTAGTATAGGACCAGATAGACCTTTGTTGAGAACCACAACACATTTCATTCATTTACA
Source organism: Cunninghamia lanceolata (assembly GCA_027924645.1). Classification (NCBI taxonomy): domain Eukaryota; kingdom Viridiplantae; phylum Streptophyta; class Pinopsida; order Cupressales; family Cupressaceae; genus Cunninghamia; species Cunninghamia lanceolata. The sequence continues at coordinate 7,522,832 of BSBN01000499.1, read as the reverse complement.
GAGCATTACCATGAGTTGTAGGCCGACTGACACATTGTCTACACATTTCATCATGCAATGGGATTTGAGACCTCTTGTTGAGGAATCTTTGAGCTAGAAGATGATATATAAACATTCATGAGATGCATTAGGAAGGAAATAGTTGATATGTAACAATAAGATAGGAGAATCATTCTTTTCCGGAGGCACTTCAATGCCATATCTTTCATGTGTGTTGTAATCCATAAAGCAAGCCTATAAGGCTAGATTGTAGCCCACATGTTGCCAACATATGAGTATTGTAATTATCTGATCTATTGAGCATATGAATATTCCATTGTGTTTACTCTACCTACATGTTTGGACAATCCATTATTTGGACCCTCCATCTTTTAAAGACGATTGTTGTTGCACTAAAAGATTGACCTGTTAATGCCCGATACAACCGCTAGAGTTAATGAATCCATGGGAGGTGATTAAGCCTTGTCATGAACCTGAGCGTTGTGCTACACAGTACAAGGAGACCAAGGGCACACACCTTACAACAATCCCCCCATAGCGCAAGCGAGGGGTTTGAATCCGTGACCTAGGCTCTGACACCAATTTTTGCAAAGATGGTTGTCATTGCACCAAAAGATTGAAATGTTAATGTCTGATACAACCACCAGAGTTAATGAATCCATGGGAGGTAGTTAAGCCTTATCATGAACCTAAGCACTGTGCTGCATAGCACAAGGAGACCACGGATGCACACCTTGCAACACTCCATCCCTGACTGCACCAAGTGGTATCAAAGCGAAGTTTGTGAATCCTTTGGAGTGAAGGCATTCTGGAAGATCTTGTGGTGAACGGAGTGCTAACCTGAGGTAGTCTACTTTTGTTTGTCAATGGAGCACCGATTGTGAGGTAGTTGCAACCCTGTAGTTAGATCACCAAATTGAGGCAATTGCATCGGATCCTAGGAAGAGATTCCTCCAAGGAGAGTACCTGCTATGGCCAATGTTGCTAGAAGAATGGAAGAAATAATTGAGATGATGAGAACAATGAAAGTTAGATCTTAGATGTTGTAGAAGAAGATAGAAGGAGAGGACTAAACCCTAGACATGAAGATGAGAGTCAGATGATGAATTTCAAGATGTTGAATAGAATAAAGAAACCCTAGAAGAAGAATAATTAGATCAGGTAAAGATGTTGAAAGATATTTCTAAGATTGTTAAGAGACCCAGAATTGAGATTGCAAACTATACCTGAAATTTGAATCTTAAAGAATTGATTGATTGGATAAAGGATATGGAGGGATACTTTCAATATGAGGATATAGAGGATCCAGAAAGAGTGAGATTTGCAAAAACTAAGTTGAAAGGACATGTTTCTATTTGGTGGAAAGTTCAATTGGATAGGAATAGGAAAGGAAAAGAGAAAATCATAAAATGGGATAGGATGGTGACAAAATTGAAGAATCAGTTCATACCTGCTGACTATGAGTTGGAATTGTTGAAAATATTGCAAAACCTAAGACAAAAGGAGAAATCTGTAAAGGAGTACATTGAAGAATTTCATAAGATAATTATCAAGACTAGACATAGTGAAGAAAGCAAGGAGAAAATGACATGGTACATAAATGGATTGAGGATGAACATTCAAGAAGAACTAAGTCTAGTGAGGATGATGATAGTAGAAGAAGCAAACTAGTTTGCACTGAAAGTTGAAGATAAGTTGAACAAAAGACATGAGCAAAGACAGAGAGGTAGAGGAGGAAAATTTTAGAGAGGTAGAACACATTCCAGAGGAGAAAAACCATATTCAGAGAAAAACAAGGAGAGTAGTCCATACCAAAAGGAAGACAGAGACAACCAATCATACCGGAGATATGACATGAGTTTCTACTGCAACAATAGAGGGAATCATAATTCTTACCACAATGAAGGATACCAAAGAGATGATAGAGGATTTGACAAAAGATTATTTAGAAGAACCTGTTTCATGTGTGGAGGTGAAGGACACCAAGCATTTGAATGTCATCAAGGGAGTACAAGAAAAGTAATAGAGAATAGTGCAAGAGCAACATATGCGGAGGAAGAACTGGTTGGATCACCTAGTTTAGTGGGAAATCTGGAGAAGTGAGAATCATTAGTCATGAGGAGAGATTTATTTCAAGAAAAAACAACTGAGGAACCATCGCAAAGGAAAAGTTTGTTTCAGACAAGATGCAAATCAGGAGGCAAATGTTGTAAGGTTATCATTGATAGTGGTAGCACTGATAACTTGGTTTCAGAAGAGATGGTGATGAAGTTGAATCTAGAGAGATTGAAACATCTGAAGCCCTACAAGATAGCATGGATTCAAGATGAGCACAAGGTACTGGTGAGTGAACAATGTTTGGTGAAATTTCATATAAGATCTTATGTTGATGAGGTATTGTGTGATATTACACCAATGGATGTATGTCATATATTGTTGGGAAGACCATGGCAGTATGATAGAAAGGCAATACATGATGGGAGAAAGAATACTTACACTATACCATCAAATGGGAAGAAGCATATCTTGATACCTTTGGAAGATAAGCCTAAAAGTGAAGTATGTGGAAATGTAAAAATTTGTTTGGTGGATGAAAGGAAATTTTTGGATGGATTGAGACATGAGAACATGTGTTTTTCTTTGATTCCAAATAAGTGTGGAACCATAAGTGTAGAAACTGCCACCACAAAAGAAGAACCACCATCGAAGGAGATAACTAAATTGTTGACAAAGTACTGGAAGATATCATATCATAGAATGTACCTAAAGGATTCCCACCAATCTAGAGTATCAGTCATCAGATGGACCTTATACCTGGATCCAGTTTTCCTAAAAAAGTAGCACATAGGATGACACCAGTAGAAATGTGGAGCTGAATATACATGTACAAGAGTTGTTGAGAAAAAGATTGATTAGGGAAATTTTAAGCCCATGTGCAGTACCTGTAATACTAGATATGAAGAAAGATGGAGAATGGAGGATGTGTTTAGACTCTAGAGTAATCAATAAGATCATTGTTAAGTATAGATTTCCATTGTCAAGGATGGATGATATCATGGATTGTTTGAGTGGAGAAAAATATTTCATAAAGATAGACCTAAAGAGTGGATACCATCAGATCAGGATCAAAGAAGGAGATGGGTGGAAGATGGAATTTAAGACAAATGAAGGATTGTATGAGTGGTTAGTCATGCATTTTGGATTAACTAATGCACCGAGTACTTTCATGAGGTTGATGAATGAGGTTTTGAAGTAATTCTTGGGTAAGTTTGTTATTGTATACATGGATGATATTCTAATTTTTAGTAGAACAAAAGTGTTGATAACTGAGAGGGGGGGTGAATCAGTTATCTTAATTATTTTTGTTTTCTAAACTTTCTTAATAATTAATACAGCATCAATTCAAATAAGCAAACATAACCATGAAATGGAAATACACATGACACCATATTTTTGATGTGGAAACCCTGTTAAGGGAGAAAACCACGGGGTGATTAACCCAAGATTGTATTCTCTGTTAGAAGAATAGAAATACAAAATGGCACTTGCCAATTAGGGCTCACTGCTCGAGCACACTGCTCACAAGAGGCTTACTACCTACAAGAGACTCACTATCTACAAGTTGTAAGAAGAATAACAAGATCCTTGAACTAATCAGAAGCATCCACATATGTTGAGGTTTAGTTCCGGTTAGGCTCAATATACTGATCTACTGCACTTCATCCTTCTTCTTTGGTGCTATTCACCTGTCACATACCGGACCTGTCTTACTGCTTTCCAACTGTTCTTCTACTTTTCTTCGCATACACCATAACACCACACACACCTTCTCATTGAAATCCATCTGGTATATATATCCACACAAAGGATTTTGTCCTCTTTCTAGTCGACATCCAGAATAGTCAATATTTCCCAAACTCTAGTCTGTCAGCTGAATCCTTGCTTACCAAGTCATGCAGATCAAAAAGAAACTTATAAAAGTCATCTAACAAGTCGGCCAATCATGAATGATACCTTAAGAATCTTTATCACCATGACATCTCATCTGGAATAACTTCTGATGTTTTGCCTATCAGTTCTTCCTCTGTCTGTTCTACCAAACCGGACCCCAATACTTCAATGCTTATATCTCTTTACTCCTTCATCATCGGAGGCTCAATTCCTGGAATCTATCAGTCAAGGTACTCCTCTTGACTTCCTCAAGTCCACACTTTCCAAGGATACTTCCTCTGAGAGATCTGGACCTGACTGTCAGACCTTGCCACGTACTATGTTCTTGCTTACCGGACCACAACACTCTTCAATTTGACTTCCGGTATAGGCACACTATGTCCTGCAGATGTGTGGGATGAACTTTTTTGCCATCAATGACAACAATCATGAAGCTCTAATGTGTCTCTTGCCAACAATCTCCCCCTTTGGCATTGATGGCAACACTTAGTGAAAAATGACTAATTGTTATACTATACTCCCCCTTGGTTGATGCTCTCTTCTAATGTACACTTTTTTGGAGCTCCCCCTTAGTTGGATTCCATATTTTTCACTATTCCTCACTCCCCCTTTGACATCAATGGCAAAGGGTAGGGTCAGCACACCAAAATTTCTAAAAAAAACAATCTATACTTAGCTGCATAAGTATATATACATGCTTATACTTACAGATACTGAAGTATATCTACAAAGGATGTCTTCAACTGGGCAGATTCTGTTGCCCAACTCAGCGTCATCCTGTCCAAAATTGAAATGTGACCACTCAACAGGAATGCAAAAGCTTCTGCCCTCTTGAGATCTGTCGAATCACTAGTCCGGGCTGTGGTCTGAGCATCAGTTAGAGTCTCATGCATGGCCTCTAACTTAGGGATAATGATCCCTCTGAGTTCACTTAGCCTTCTTATTCTAATTTTCTTCTCCTTCTCAAGCTTCTTCATTTCATTTATAGTTGCAAGAGTATGGCACTCTTGATTTACTATGGAAGAGGAGAGAGGGTCAAAACTTTGAGATAAACTTGTCAGTTTATCCTCTCGCTCTTTTACTTTCTTCTCAATATCCTTGGTTACTTTAGACCAGGATAAACAAAATTTGTAGATATCTCCACCATCTTTAAGAGCATTTTCCAAGCTCTTTATTCCAATATCCATAACTCTCCTATCATTTGTTATAAAGCCTTGTAACTCTGAGAATCTCTTATCCAAAAATTCTTTCCGGACCTTCACCTCAGCTAATTTCTCTAGAGATTCAAAATGTATATTAACACTATTTACTAGAGCTTTGAGATTACCAGATGAAGAGGCTGAGGGATCTTTCTGAAAAGATGGCATGATCTTCTCCAATACGCCGGATGCAGTTTCTATGAGCTTACAGTCTTCCATGTGAGACTTCAGAAGTTTTTCTTTTGCCTTTTCTGAAGTAAAGGATGCTAACTTCATGGTTTGAACCGGGGAGAGGGAGTCAAAGTTGAACGGTCCTTGAAGAAGTTCCAGTTCATCAAATTCCATCATTTCCTTGGTTAGGAATTCTTCAACTGCTTCTATTGTGTCTCTTGCTAGTGACAGGGTTTTCTCCCCTTCTGCATTCTTACCACTATCATTTTTGGCCTTCTTTGTTGGAGTTTTCTTTCCTTCTGTCAGCTTACTACTGTCATCTTGTTTTTCCTTATCCTCTGTTTCTTTTTCTTCTACTCTTTCCTCTTCTTTAGATCTGGAGTCAGCAGTGGAGACTGGATGAGAGATGTTTTCTTGATCTTGGACCTCCTCTTCCGGAGCAGAGGGATCTAAGTCCTTACCTTTTTCTTCACCTGTCTCCTTTACCTCTTCTGCCACTATCTTAGTAGATTCTTCTTCAACATCCGTAGCTGAGGGTTCATCTCCTAAGTCCTCTACAATGGGAATGTTGAATCTTTTGTAAGCATTCCAGAGAATCTCTTCTATCTCTTTCCTATTTTGTCAGTTTCACCAAGCATAAGTTGATTCATTCTGGCTTTGCTCTGGAACTCATCCTTGCAATCTTTGAAGACCATATTCATTTGCTTCGGAGTGATTGAAGGAAAGAGCTGAATGGCTATCTGTTCCCAGATCTCAAGATCCTTTGCCCTAGCATTATTCTTTCTTATCTCTAATTCCTTCTCTAGGCTTTTGGGAATGAGAGATATGATTTCAATAAAAGCCTTATTATATATGTTCAAATACTTGACTGTGGCTTCCTCCAGAATCTTTTTATCTGCATCATTGTATGCATCATAGAATTCTGTTATTGGTTGCAGGTTCCCATACATAGTGACTGCTTTAACTACATCATCTAAAGACAGAGTGGGCCTTTCAACAAACTCTTCTGCCTCTAGCTCCTTATCTTCTCCGTATACTTTCTTCTTCTTCATTTTCTTTACTTCCTCATATGATTCAGTTTCTTCTTCATCCTTTTGGCTTGTGTAAGACCTTGTTGCCTTTTTCTTGGTTCTCTTCTGTCCTTTTTTGGATGTTTGAGCTTCCGGTTGTGAAGTATTTTGACCCTTGAAAGTGGCAGGTGCAGAGCTTTTGGTTGATCTGGTCCGAGAGGGGGCTTGCACTGGAGTAGTTTCTTTTCCAGTTTCTTGCTTTTCTTTTTCTACCTGTTCCATTTTCTCTCTGTTGGCATCAAGTGCCTCTTTTGAAATTCCATGCCTCTTGGCAAATTCTTCTACCTCTTTTCTCACTTTTCTCTTTATTTCCAGTTGTCTGAGCTCCACATGGATTTTTACACTTAATTCTTCAAAGGTTCCAAACCTTTCTACCTTGGGATCCTTGGGCTGACCTAGCATGTGCTGAACATGCAGCTCTACAATTTTCTCATCCACTTCATACCCCATAGGCATGATCCACACTGTCCTTGGCTCCACAGCCTCCATTAGGCATTGATCAGTTTCTACCATAAAGCAAACTGTGTCCTTATACTTTTCAACTAGAGATTTGGGAATTCTCTCCCTTGCTTGCATCAAACTCTAAAAGTTTTTCAAATAACCCCACAAAGTTGTATTTCTTGCCTTAGCATTCCCAAGCCCATGCAGGTAGTCTCTGATTTGAATGGCAATAGGTCTGTCATTCTGCCATACCCAACCACTGGATCTGGGCAGCTCATTCATAAAGTAGAAAAATAAACACAATATCAGTCCTCCATACTTAAAAGAGTTCTTCATGTCCTTCTTAATCTTCTGTAAGTTTTCCATCAGTTGGCTTAGAAGAAGTTCACAGAGGTCATAATCTGCATTCTTTCTCAACATCTCATAAGCAGTATACACAGCAGTTCCGGTTACTAAATTCTCCCTGCTGGAGTGATATGTCTTAAAACCAATTATCATAGATGCAAACTTGATATCCGGATTAGAGATATCTTCTATGGTCATTGCTCTCTTATTGAATTTTGATTCAGTAGCTTCACTCACAGTTTGGTTTTTGACATATTTTAGAACTGGTATTCCTCCAGAGGAGTGCAAACTGGTTACTGCCCTAATTGCATCCTTAGGGATCTTAAATGGTCTATTCAACCATAAGAAGTTATCATGTACTTTGCTCAACACATACCAGACCCATTCATCCTCTTCAAAATAGGGGAAATGAATGCACTGACCAAAATGTTTATCCCGGATGGCCTGGTACTGTGGTTTGAGTTCAAAAGCAACATCTATTAACTGATTGTGGTAGATATCTGCCAGCTTGGATTCTCCAAAATCTTCAATGTTCACATGAATGTAAACCCTAACATCTTCTACATGCAAAACACCATGCGGGATGCTGGAAAATGCACCTGAGGGATCTACTTCTAGAGATTTGTATGGGTGCTTCTTAAATTTAGGGTGTGGCCTATCAGAAATCTTCACCACATTAGGAGTATCCATCTTTCACAGATTTACAAAGAGATATTCAAGAAAGGAGAATACCTTTTATGCTTCTAGGTTTCACGGAGTGAGCCAGATTGATTGTAGGATGAATCGACTTCTACAGATGATCTTTGATGGGCTTGAGGAGATTTGTTGCAGAGCTCTCTTTCGTTACTTCTTGAATGTAGAATGAACAAGTGTTTGATAAGAAAACCCTTATATTATTCCGCAAACCCTAATACAAAGTTGCAATAAATGCTCAACTTAAGTCATTCTGGTTTGCCTTGTTTTCCTTATTCAGATGACTTGATGAACCGAATAAATCTTGTTCTAAACATCTTGCGGATCTTCCATATCTTAACCACAGTTTATTTAGATGTTTCTCTTATGAACCTTTTGATCTGCAACTCTCCTTGTGCCAGTTCCGGCACCAATCAACTGGCTAGGGGAAGATGTTTTTCCTTGTGTCTCCCCCTGAGCCAAAGCTCACTTTTTAATTTTTGGAAGGAATATCAGCACTAGATTCTGGTGCGGATCCATCCCCTACATTTTCTATACTTCTCTTAACCCAAATCTTGTTCATTTCTCTTTGAATTTCATCCGCATTTACTTTTCCTTTTCCCTTGTCTTGATTCTAATTATGATGTACCGGACCTCTTTTGTCCTGATTCTTGCTTCTACAGAATTTGGCAATATGACCAGATCTATTGCAATTGTGGCAAACAACATTTTTTTGCATATTTGATAGATGTCCTCTTGATCTACATTGATTAGCCATATGACCCATTCTATTGCATGCAAAGCATCTACCATTGAATGAATTGTTCATTTGCATATTTCTGCATTCATGAGCTTTGTGACCATACCTTTTGCAGTTAAAACACTATTTGGAGAAGGATGTATTAGTCTGATTCATTCTCTTCCTGCACTGATTATCTTTATGACCAAAGTTATTGCAGTTGTGGCAGTATCCATTAAAGGATGGATATCTTTGAGCATTAGATTGCCTTACTGGAGGTCTTCTAGGCCTGTTTCTTGGATTTTCTAGTTCAAACTTCTTCTGACCAGATCCGAAGCTCTCACCTTTCTCATATCCCAAGCCATGCTTGTCATCTACTCTCTTTTGGATTTCAAGAAGAACTTCAAGTTGAGCAGAACTTATCTTGAATTTCTCTTTGTATTCATTTGCTGTTTGAAGATCCCTTTTAAGAGAGACAATTTGGTCTTCTAGTTTTTCTTCATTATCTTTAGCATCTTCAAGATCGGATTCAAGATGTCTGATTATTCTATCCATCTTGTGGCAGTCTTCTGATTTCTCCTTGAGAGATTGTTTTAGATCATCTTCAGTTTTTATTTTCTCTTCAATTTCTTGGGTAAATTTCATGACTCTTGATTCCATTTCATGTCTTACCATGATGATCTCTTTTGATAAATTTTCACATAACTTGGTCTTCTCCTTAAGATCTCCATTTGTATCATTTGCTTCACCTTGACTTGCCAATTGCTGAAGTAGTTCCTTTCTCTTTTTCATACAGAGACTTAGTTTCCCTTTTAGTTCATTTATGAAATCATCAGCCTGTTTGAGTCTTTCCTTCAATTCATTGACTTCATAATTAGATTGCTCAAGATCATCTAGGGCAGACTGAAGTTGCTCCCTCATACCATACACATCCATTTTAATTCCCAGATCTTCCTCAAGTTGTTAGGCTCTATTTGGAGGAACTTAGCTCTGATACCAATTGTTGATAACTGAGAGGGGGGGTGAATCAATTATCTTAATTATTTCTATTTTCTGAACTTTCTTAATAATTAATGCAGCATCAATTCAAATAAGTAAATATAACCATGAAATGGAAATACACATGACACCATATTTTTGACATGAAAACCCTGTTAAGGGAGAAAATCACAGGGTGATTAACCCAAGATTGTATTCTCTATTAGAAGAATAGAAATACAAAATGGCACTTGCCAATTAGGGCTCGCTGCTCGAGCACACTGCTCACAAGAGGCTTACTACCTACAAGAGACTCACTGTCTACAAGTTGTAAGAAGAATAACAAGATCCTTGAATTGATGAGAAGCATCCACATATGCTGAGGTTTAGTTCCGGTTAGGCTCAATATACTGATCTGCTGCACTTCATCCTTCTTCTTTGGTGCTATTGAGCTGTCACATACCAGACCTGTCTTACTGCTTTCACACTGTTCTTCTACTTTTCTTCGCATACACCATAACACCACACACACCTTCTCATTGAAATCCATCTGGTATATATATCCACACAAAGGATTTTGTCCTCTTTCTAGTCGGCATCTGGAATAGTCAATATTTCCCAAACTGTAGTCTGTCGGCTGAATGCTTGCTTACCAAGTCATGCGGATCAAAAAGAAACTTATAAAAGTCATCTAACAAGTTAGCCAATCATGAATGATACCTTAAGAATCTTTATCACCATGACATCTCATCTGGAATAACTTCTAATGTTCTGCCTGTCAGTTCTTCCTCTGTCTGTTCTACCAAACTGGACCCCAATACTTGAATGCTTATATCTCTTTACTCTTTCATCACCGGAGGCTCAATTCTTGGAATCTATCAGTCAAGGTACTCCTCTTGACTTCCCCAAGTCTGTACTTTCCAAAGATACTTCCTCTGTGAGATTTGGACCTGACTGTCGGACCTTGCCACATACTCTGTTCTTGCTTACCGGACCACAACACTCTTCAATTTGACTTCCCGTATAGGCACACTATGTCCTGCGGATGTGTGGGATGAACTTTGTTGCCATCAATGACAACAATCATGAAGCTCCAATGTGTCTCTTGCCAACAAAAAGAAGAGCATTTCTAGATGTAGACACCCAAGATTAACATAACATGTTATTTTGCCCTTTCATCACGCCTTTTGTGTATTTTGTCTAATTTCCCTTATTTAATTAAATAATTAAATAATATTAATTATTTAAATAAATCTAATTGTTCATCTAAATTCAATTATTTCTCCTCTTTTTAAAATTAATTAAATAATATTAATTATTTAATTAATCAAACTATTTCTTCCAAATAAATAATTAAATTAAATTTAATTATTTTATCTCTCTCAATAATTAAATAAATTATATTTAATTATTGTCTCATATTTCCTCTCAAATTAAATAATCTACAAAATTCCTATTTGTGATTAAATAATACCAAAATTATTTAATTATCTAACTCATCTCTAAAATTAAATAAATTAATCAAATTTAATTAATTTATCTCATGTTGCCTTAAATAGAAAATATTTTTGTATTTCCTCCAAATCTTATCTTATTTATTTCCTCACAATTTTGAATGATAAATAATAATAATTATTAATTATTCAAAATCCTAAATATGTGGTTTTTTATCTCATTCAAATCTCCACCTCCAAAATTAACTTTGAGTTAACAAATCAATTCCCTTGATTTTCTTAGTCATGTCATTTCAATCCCTTGATTTATGCATGCAACTCCTTAGTTAACCCTTATTTGTGGAGTTAACTCTTTGATTTTCTCTTGGGTTGTTGTCTCATCGATTTTGAACCATTGATCGTAATTTCAGTCCTTTTCAATCTTAGCCATTCATTATTTTCCAAGAAAACTATATAAGACACACACACACATGTGCATGCACATAGAGTGAATGGCAACATTTATTCATACACACAGTGAATGCCAAAATTAACTTTCAAAGCCACACACACACAATGAATGTCAAAGTTCATTCAAACACACACACACACATGTACTTCAAACAAAGTGAATTTCAAAATTAACTTTTCACACACACACAAAGACGTGAATATACATAGAGCGAATACGAACATTCATTCACACATTCATTAAGATTATTGTTAGGGTTAAAATTAGAATCAAGATTAGGGTTAGAATTAGGTTTAGGTTTAGGGTTAAAATTATAAATAGGGTTAGGGTTAGATTTATAGTGAGGATTAGGATTAGAATTATGGTTAGCGCTAGGGTTAGAATAATTAGGATTAGGGTTAGAATTAGGCTAAGGGTTACGGTTAGGGTTAGGATTAGGGTTACGGTTAGAATTAGGGTTAGGTAACATTAGGGTTAAATTTAGGCTTAGAGTTAAAGTTAGGCATATGATTAAGGTTAGGGTAAGAATTAAGGTTAGAATTATGGTTAGGGTTAGAATAAATATATCTCAAATTCTGTAGGATGCAAGAATCATATCATAAATCTACATTGTAGAGTTCATGTAAAATAATTTACGACATTCATCAAACACATATTTCTAAGGCATACTATTACAAAGAATAGTTACACTACGCATATCAAAATGGCCAAAACATACAAAAAATAGTTACAGTGTGCATATCAAAATATAAATATATACTATTTGGTGATAGGCCTATAAATATTTGTGCCTATCGGCCATTTGATAGCACCTTTGGTGCTTTTACTAGTCTTAGCCATGTCATCTCAATCCCTTGATTTATGCATGCAACTCCTTAGTTAACCCTTATTTGTGGAGTTAACTCCTTGATTTTCTCTTGGGTTGTTGTCTCATCGATTTTGAATCGTTGTAATTTCAGTCCTTTTCAATCTTAGCCATTCATTATTTTCCAAGAAAACTATATAAGAATGCCTCCTCTAGCCATTGAGAACACTTCTGAACTGCACCCTTACTCTGTCATTTTGATTCTTGATCTTTGAAGCATTTTATCACTTGATCTTTTGAAGCACTCCATCATTCAAGTCAGCTTGTTATGCAAATCTGAGAGAAACTCCATATCACGAAGATCACGATATTAACAATAGAGCTGCATGCTGGTTTGATTGTTCATAATTTGTGTTGCATTCATAGTTTTGTCATCTTGCTCTATTGCGTACATTAGATCTGTAGTAGATATCATTATGTTTCATTGTAATAATACATTATTGATCGCTACATTTTCTTCTCGTACATTTTGGCACCCACCATCTTTCGAAGTACCTGTCATTTTTTTCTGTCTTATTTGCAGTTTGGAGGTGATTTCCACAAGGGGATGAACATCTTACAGCATCTGGTTTATCTTGCTGTGATATATTTTGTTGGTTTATGTGTTTAGTCACATTGGTGATAAAACTTGTATTGTGTAGAGCTCCATCTACCTACCGAACCGTGGGCTTCCATGTTCTGGTTTTGCGCCTTTCCTTCATTCTAAATCCATTTTCTGCATACCTGCGCACATAGTTCCTTTGCAAGGTTCTAAAGCCTTTTCAACAAATCCATCATGTGCATAATCTGCATAGCGTCCCTCCACTTGACCATTTCTATAGCCTTTTCAACAAATCCATTTGCTGCATAGCCTGCAAAACATCGTTGCCATTGATAGTTTCTTAATTATTTTCAACAAATCCATTTGTTGCGTATCCCGCAACATGTCATTGTTCCATTTGAGGCCATTTCCATTGATTGTTTATTGTTTGCTTAGCATTCCTACCACACAGATCAGCATTCCCTCACACTTCAAACCTCTTCACTGAGACATCGACGGCCTTGCAAACTCGATCTACCTTCTTCGTATCTTATTGTTTATTGTTTGTTGTTTGTTGTTTATCTTTGATATTTGTTGTTTTCTCTGTGTAAGGTGCAGATCTAAATGCAAAACGTGACAATTGTAGATTCTGTTTGAAAGCTGCAAGGTAAAAGCTCATTCTACTTAAATATCATTAACTTTAATGGTCAAACAGTCAATAGTAATTTTACACTTCATTCACACAAAAATTGGTAAATATTTATCATATTTTTATTGGCCAAAATTGACCTTTGACTATTAAAGTGGATGATATTTAAGAACAGTCGTAAGAGCTTAAATATTAATTAGATTTTAAGTTTTTTCTTTTATTAATTTAGATCTACCGTTAGTTTTTAATATCCTCTTAGATTTTATGTTTTTTTTTATCTAACTTTAGTTTTAATTTAATAATTAGTTTTTAAAAGTTAGATTTTAATCTCATTATTGCTTTTTAAATTAGTTCTTTCATTTAGTATTAATTTAGCTATATGTTTTAGATTTTAATTTAGTTTTAAATTATAATCTAGTTTTTTAATCTTTAACTTCATTTTTATCTAGCTTTCAATTTAACTTAATTTAATATAGTTAAAAAAATTCGCTTAGTTTTAACTTTTTGGCTTAAATAGTTCATTTTATCTTTTTCCACAACATAGGCATTTTTTTTGCCTTTTCATCTTCTAATAGGTATTTTTTCGCTTTATTATTTTTGGTAGGATCTCGTATTGTGTTTTGCTTTGTTGCCTTTCTGTTTGTAAGGAATGTTTTTTGCCTTGATCCACTCTACATCAAATAACGAATCTATTTGCGGGAAACAAAGGAGAAAACACAAAGGTGCACTCCTTCCAAACTCTTTCTCTCTCTAGTTTACTAGGTTGTTTGTCTCACAATTGATTTTGGGTTTTAAAACAAACACGTGTTTGTGCAAGAGTTGTTGGCCATCTAAGATTAGCATGTATGCTCTCCTATTGCGTGCTTAGCACGATCTTGAGGATCAAAAACACTATCTTACACCTTCATATGCACATTTTACTTCACATTTACTTTTGGGTTTTAAAACGAACCATTGTTTGTTGTGTTTCATAAAAGTAGCCTTCATAATATTAAACGGTTAAAACAAACCTATTTTAGTAAATAATCACGTATTTGATCTCCTCTTGCATGGCCACAAAATTTTGAGAATCAAAACCATTGTTTATTTTACTCTTTGTAACCTATTAGGAAGGCCTACCTAGAGAAGTGGTCACTCTAGGGATAACCTTAACTCCCATGTTCCAGCGGAGTATAAATAGCAGGAGGTGAATCGAAAGACACCTCTCTTGGATCTGGCATATTATCATTATAACTAAGCCCCCAAGAACTTTATACCTTGGGGAAGTGATAGAGGAGGGTGCGTTAACCTCTCCTCTCGGTTATTGTGAGGACATCCTTATTCATCTATAGATTTGGGCCTCAACGTACCCTAGAGTGAGGTATATAGAGGATGTTGTCATTAGTGCACCTCTTCTATCCTAGGTAAGCCATCCAGCCTATCTACCCTCTTTTCTCTCTAGAATTGTTGTTGTGTCTTTTGTGTTTGCAAGATAAATATCAAAATTATATCAATATCAAGTGTTTGCAAGTGTCTTCTTCTAATTGTTTTCTTTTGCATTAGTATTTGATTACAAACAATAAAAGTCAAAACAAGTTCTTAGTCAAAAACATAAACTAGTTTCAATCAAAACATGTTCGAAACCTTTTTCAACTTTTTGTTTTAGAGTAGGTTTTATTTATTGGTTTTTATCAGTTTGTGACATAATTGCTTTGCCAAAAATATCCTAAACCTAATCAACTTTTGTTAGCCTTAAAAGAAAAGCAAATTTCTATAGCACTCCAGGGATTTGCATAGGACACATTATAAAAAGTGATAGATTGTTACCCATTATCTTTATCATATATCCACTTGTTGAACATATCAGGATCTTGTTAACTATCAAAATTAACTTGAACCTATAAACTTATCTATATCAGGAACATATCAAAGAGCACTAGATCTCTCCATCATATCATAGCATATCTATAGCTAATTAGTTTGCTTGGACTCATATGTCTAGTACAAGTGAAGGTTATCATATCTTGAGCAACTTATCATATCAAAATCATATATGTAGCATATCAGTTTTCTTGAACTCCTAAGTCTAGTACAAGTGAATGTTATCATATCTTGATCAAGTTATCATATCAGAATCATATTTGTAGCATATTAGTTTTTTTGGACTCATAAGTCTTATACAAGTGAACGCTATCATATCTTGAGCAAAATATCTTTATCATTATCATATCTTATATCAGTGGAGATCTAGCATACCTTTGACTTCCTTGGTTTAGATTAAGCCTAAGGGTCGCAACATTGATCTTTGAAACATATCCAAACTTGATATCATTTTAACAATAGTATATGGTAACTACAAGAGCACAGTCTAAACAAGAAGAAATGGATCCTAGAAGAATAGCCATCAATGTCTCAAGATCCTCTTATGTTTCAAATACAAACACTAATCCTGAAGGATATGGTATGGCATATATGACATGATCCTTGCCCTTGGAACAAGAGCTTGTGGAAGACCTAGATGAAATGCCTCCTTCTAAGGGAATAGAAAATTTTGAAGCTAATCCAAGTGGTTCTAAACTCATTGAAATATTGATGGCTAGACACCCTAATTACTATATGGAAATGTTGCTAAAACTGTTGCAAATATGTGCCTAGGATGTGTTGTCATTGATGTCAACATATCCCTTTGTTAGAAATAGGGGAAACAATGCAAATCAGTGAAGTAGATTTCTCTGCATTTCTAGAAGAATGAAGATCAAAGTACACGGACCATATGGCTATGTAGAGGATTGTCTGAAGTAGTTCTAGTTAAGATTTGAGAAGTCTACATGAAGATTTGAAGAATCTATGGCCATCTGAGTAGAACCGGGTTTCTCAGTGTTCAGAAGAGACAGAGTGACAAGAAATTGGTTCGGATTGCTCCGCAATGAAAACTTATGATCTACGGATCTAGAGGCATGTTTGGGAAGTTAGTGTGTATCCTCAACTGAAGTGGTTCATGGTTTGGAGGTTTGCAAGAAATATTTCTAGTGTGACAGTCATGGTAGACAGTGTTCTTGAGGTACCGAATGAAGATGCAAGTGATTCTGATGATTTGGAGAAGTGCGGATGTTATTGTTAAATTCAATGTGCTTGTGGAGGTCTCTAGATTGTGTGTCCATTGTGTTAAAGGTCTACATTGAAGATTGAGCTCATTGTTGAAGATCTCTTCCTTTGTGTTACTATTCTTCCAAGTCTTGGCCAACGGGATGTTTCAAGCGTGTTGCGGATGATCTAAGAGCAATTCTCTGGAGCGTAGCGTGTTGATCAAAGAAGATTCAAGTACCAGCTATGTTTGGCCAACATTATAAGTGATTCACATTAAGTCAATCTAACCTTGATGTTCATTCCAAGGTTGATGAAGCATATAAATACTTGTGGATGAGTTGTGGAAAGCTATCCTTGTGCAAAAATGATAAAATCCTAAGAAATGTACAAAGGCATAGCAGAGAAGAGGAGCAGAGGAACAAGGGCTGTAAGGTATGAGGAGATAGTGAAGAAATGTTTGGGGGCAGAGTAGAAGTTTTGTGAGCTTTCAATGGGACTGAATTAGGCATGAAGAAGGTGCTATTTCTTAGTTCATTATTCCTATATTTAACATAAAATCTTTTAGGCATTAAGCCTCCTGTAGGCAGTGAGCCTCTTTGAGTAGTGAGCTCTAGGCAGTGCACCTAAAGGCAAGTGGCTTCCCATTTCTTTTAAGTACTTTTAACAGGGTACGAATCTTGTGGATTAACCCACACCATGATTTTCCCTTAACTGGGTTTCCACATAAAAATTTTGGTGTTATATGTGCTCATTTTGTTTATGCTCATGTGTTGTTAATTCATGCTTTAATGCTCACATCATTAATCTATTTGTAAGTTGTGAAAGAAGAAGATTAAAAGTAGAAAAAGTTAAATTGTGGACAATTGATTCACCCCCCCTCAGCTGTCAGACCTAATTCCAACAATTGGTATCAGAGTTGGTTCCTCTAAAAGAAGCTTGACCACTTGAGGAGATCCAAGATGTTGACTTACAAGAAGGAAAGTCTGAGATTTGATGGAACAAATTACTCCCTTTGGAAGGTACGTATGCAGTGTCATTGGTAATGTATGGGTGATGCCTTTTGGTTGATAACTAAGGATGAGTATAAGATTCCAGAGAAAGGCCCTTCAAGTCTAGATGAACTCAAGGAAGCTGAATACAATATTCGAGCTAAAGAAGCATTGTTGACTACCCTGACTAATACAGAAATGACAAATGTCCTAGAATTTAAAACTAGTCATGAAATCTGAAAAAAGTTGGAAATTATGTATGAAGGTGATAAATATGTCAAATGTGCCAAGCTACAGAGTTTGAAGGGTAAATACGAAATGTTGATGATGAGTGAAGATGAAAACATTACTTCCTACATGCAGAAGGTGAATGAACTTATGACCGGTATTAGGAGTGCTAGTGGAACATTGGAAGAATCAAAGATTGTTGCCAAAGAGCTCAGATCCTTACCTGCAACATACAAGCATAAAGTTGCTGCCATTGAAAAAATCAGGACTGTGGCAACTGTTACAAGGGATCAGTTGTTTGGTAAGCTTTCAACATTTGAAATGAGTGAGTTTGGTGATTCTCTTCCTAAGTCTAAATCTACATTTAAGGTCAGTGTTTATGGAAAACAAAGATATGGTCTAGGTGAAAGCTCTTCAGGAAGATCAAACAGATTTGAGAAGGAAAGGAAGAATCTTGAAGATGATGAAATTGAGGCTACATAACTTGAAGCCCTTATTGCCAAAAGATTGCCAAGAGGATCTGGTAAGCATGAAGGAAAGTTGCCTTTCAAATGTTTTACTTGTAATAAGATTGGTCATTTTGCCTCAAGGTGTCCAGAGAGGGTTTCAAAGCCAAACCCTAACAGATCAAGGGCTTAAAAGAAATGTTTCTAGGTCCAAGAAGCTGAATAAGGAGTCACTTATGATGAATCTAATATGGTAAGTAATTCTAGAAATGAATGGGTGTTTATTGCTATCAGAGAAGAAGATTTGGTGACTACTGAATCTACTAGCTGTATAAATGTGGAAAGTGCCTTGGCTGCTCAGGTTGAAGAAAAAGATGAATGGGTAATTAATAGTGGATGTTCTCATCATATGACTGGTGATAAAAATAAGCTTATAAGTTTGGAAAGATATGAAGGTGGAATTGTGAAGTTTGGAGACAATTCAGCTGGTAGAATCTATGGCAGAGGATCCATCTCTTTTGATGGTAAGAATAACACTAATGCTGATTTGTATGTAGAAGGATTGAAGAATAATCTTCTCAGTGTTGGATAGTTGGTTGACAAAGGTTATGATCTCTAATTCAAGGATGGAAAATTCAAAATCTTAGCAAGCTCTGGAACTGTGATTTTATCAGGTACACAAACTAAAGGTAACATCTTTCATTTAAGTGGTACTGGCAAAAGTTGTTTGATTTCTCAGATTGATCAGAGTTGGTTATGGCATAGGAGAATGTGTCATGTGAATTTTGATAATATTGTCAAGATAAGTTCTACTTAGGCTATGAGAGATCTTCCAAAACTTGTGAAACCTATTGATAGCATGTGTAGAGAATGTCAATTGGGTAAATAGAACAAAACTTCATTCAAGAGTAAAGAATAATTTTCAAGTGGACTGCTGGAACTTGTGCATACTGATCTACGTGGTCCTGTTAGAATTAGAAGTGTGCAAGGAGACAGATATTTTATGTTGTTGATTGATGATTACTCTCAGATGATGCGACTAACTTTCTTGAAAGAAAAATTAAAAGCTCTTGACAAATTCAAAGTGTTCAAGCTCATGGTGGAGAATGGGATTGGTGTGAAGATAAAGTGTTTGAGATCTGATAGAGGTGGAGAGGTTACCTCTAGTGAGTTTCATACATTCTGTGAAAAGCAATGGAATAAAAAGATAGTTATTTGCTCTTAGGACTCCTCAGCAGAATGGAGTTGTGGAAAAAAAGAACCAAACCATTCGAGAAGCTTCTAGGACCATGATGATGGAAGCAAATGTTCCTCAAGTCTACTAGAGAGAAGCTGTGAGTACTGATGTCTACACTCTTAACCGGGTGCAAATCAAAGGCAATTCTGGTAAGACACCTTATGAACTAAGGTTTGGTCATCCTCCTACTATGAAATATTTTAGAGTTTTTGGTAGTAAATGCTATATCAAAAGAGATGAGGATCTAGGTAAGTTTGATGCAAGAAGTGACGACAAAATATTTCTGGGGTACTCTACTCAAAGCAAGGCATACTGGTGCTTCAACAAGATATTGAAAAAGATTGTTCAAAGTACTAATGTCAAGGTTGATGAGAGCAAAGAAAGACCTTCCAAGCCTTGTGGATATGATTCAGATGATCAAGATGAAAGTCAAAGTCAAGGAATGCAAGTTCAAACCTAGACTCAGATCTAGATTGATTTAGAAAATCTAGTGACTCAAGAAGTTAGTGCAAATGTTGAGGAACGAGCTCAAGAAGTTCAAGAAACTCCCAAAACCCCCAAGTATGTAAGGTTGAATCATTCTGAAGATCAAATCATAGGAGACAAGAATAAAGGTGTTCAAACTAGAAGAAGAATTGTTGAAGATCAAGTAGAGTATTGTTTGATTTCAAAGATTGAACCAAAAATAGTGAATGAAGCTTGTAATGATGAAAATTAGGTAAAAGCAATGGAAGAAGAATTAATGCAAATTGAAAAGAATCATACTTGGGATCTTGTTCCTAGACCTAAAAACAAAAATGTAATTGGAACCAAATGGGTCTTCCAGAATAAACTGAATGAAAATGGTGAAGTTGTGAGAAACAAAGCAAGATTGGTATGAAAAGGCTATTCTCAAGTAGAAGGAATTGATTTTGAAGAAACATTTGCTCTGGTGGCAAGAATTGAAGTAGTCAAATTATTTATTGCATTTGCTACTTTCAAAGATTTTAAAGTTTACCAAATGGATGTCAAGTCAACATTCTTGAATGGAGAGTTAGAGGAAGAAGTCTACATTGAGTAACTAGAAGGATTCCAATTGTCTGATCAAGAAGATATGGTCTATAGATTGAGGAAAGCTTTGTATGGACTTAAACAAAGCCCAAGAGCCTAGTATGAAAGATTAGATAAGTATCTGCTAAAGCTAGGCTTTAGCAAAGGCACAGCTGACAGTAATCTTTATTTCAAGATTGATCATGAGCACATCTTAATTGTTGAGGTATTTGTTGATGATATCATTTTTGGTGGAAATGGAAGCATGTGTAAGAAATTTGCTGATTAGATGAAAAGTGAATTTGACATGTCCATGTTTGGTGAAATGAAATTCTTCTTAGGTCTGCAAATCACTCAGTCAAATAAAGGTATCTTCATATCTCAGTCTAAGTATGTGAGAGAATTGTTGAAAAAGTTTGGAATGGAGGACTCAAAACCAGTAAGTACTCCTATGGTAACCGGATGCAAGTTGAGTAAAGATGATGATTCACCTAAGGAAAATTAGAAAAGGTATAGATCAATGATTAGAGGACTGCTTTATTTGAGTCAGACCAGACCTGACATTATGAATGCAGTTGGACTTGTTGCTAGATTTCAAGCTAATCCTAGGGAATCACATGTTGTAGCAGTCAAAAGAATTTTCATATATCTAAAGGGAACATCTGATTATGGCTTATGGTATCCAAAGGATAATGACTTCACTCTTCATGCATATATAGATGCGTATTGGGTAGGAGATGTGGATGACAGGAAAAGTACTAGTGGTGGTGCATTCTTCTTGGGAAGGAGATTGGTTTCTTGGTTGAGTAAAAAGTAGGAGGCAATATCTCTGTCTACTGCAAAGGTAGAGTATATAGTAGCAGCAAGCAATTGTACTCAAGTCTTGTGGATGAAGCAAATGTTGAAGGATATCAAAATTGTGTTTGAAGAGCCTGTTACAATCTTTTGTGATAATTCAATTGCATAAAACATCTCAAAGAATCTGGTGTTGCATTCAAAGACAAATCACATATCCATCAAGTTTCACTTCTTGAGAGAAAAGGTAAGTGAGAATGAAGTTAGAATGGAGTTTGTTTCTTCAAAGGATCAAATTGCAGATATATTCACTAAGCCTCTGCCTAAAGATACTTTTGAGCATCTCAGAAGGAAGCTAGAGGTTAGTACCCCTCCTGTTCAGAACTAAGATGCACTAGTGTTCATTAGTCTGGTGGAATTCACAGTCATTTCTTGTGATCTAGATTGATGTTAAGGAGATACTACTTAGGAGGAGTAGTCAATATGCACATTTTGGAGATCAATCTAAAACAAAAAGGGGTAGAAAAGATTGCAAGTATGTGCCCTTTTCCATTGATGTCAAAGGGGGAGAAAAGTCATGAAAAATTACTTGCTGATGAAAGGGAGAGTAGTGAAGAAAGTGGTTGCAGAAGTGATAAGAGAAAGGGGGAGAAATCCTTGTCTTGATGGTTGAATCAATTTTTCACATCATATGTTGCCATCAATGACAAAGGGGGAGATTGTTGCAAATATGTGCCTAGGATGTGTTGTCATTGATGTCAACATATCCCTTTATCAGAAATAGGGGAAACAATGTAGATCAGTGAAGTAGATTGCTCTGCATTTCTAGAAGAATGAAGATCAAAATACACGGACCATATGGCTGTGTAGAGGATTGTCTGAAGTAGCTCCAGTTAAGATTTGAGAAGTCCATATGAAGATTTGAAGAATCTATGCCCATCTGAGTAGAACCAGGTTTTATAGTGTTCAGAAGAGACAGAGTGACAGGAAATTGGTCTAGATTGTTCTGCAATGAAAACTTATGATCTATGGATCTAGATGCATGTTTGAAAAGTTAGTATGTATCCTCAACTCAAGTGGTTCATGGTTTAGAGGTCCACAAGCAATCTTTCTAGTGTGACAGTCATGGCAAGTAATGTTCTTGAGGTATCAGATGAAGATGCAAGTGATTTTGATGATTTGGAGAAGTGTGTATGTTATGGTTAAATTTAATGTGCTTGTGGAGGTCTGCATTGAAGATTGAGCTCATTGTTGAAGATCTCTTCCTTTGTGTTGCTATTCTTCCCAGTCTTTGCCGACTGGATGTTTCAAGCATGTTGCAGATGATCTAAGAGCAATTCTCTGGAGTGTAGCATGTTGATGAAAGAAGATTCAAGTCCTAGCTATGTTTGGCCAACAGTATAAGTGATTCGCATTAAGTCAACCCAACCTTGATGTTCATTCCAAGGTTGATGAAGTGTATAAATACTTGTGGATGAGTTGTGGAAAGTTGTCCTTGTGCGAAAATGATAAAATCCTAAGAAATGTACAAAGATAGAGCAAAGAAGAGGAGGAGCAGAGGAACAAGGGCTGTAAGGTATAAAGAGATAGTGAAGAAGTGTTTGGGGGTAGAGTAGAAGTTTTGTGAGCCTTCAATGGGACTGAACTAGGCATGAAGAAGATGCTATTTCTCAATTCATTCTTCCTATATTTAACATAAAATCTTGTAGGTAGTGAGCCTCCTGTAGGAAGTGATCCTCTTGTAGTAGTGAGCTCTGGGCAGTGCACCCGAAGGTAGGTGCCTTCCCATTTCTTTTAAGTACTTTTAATAGGGTACAAATCTTGTGGGTTAACCCCCACCGTGGTTTTCCCTTAACCGGTTTCCATGTAAAAAATTTGGTGTTATGTGTGCTCATTTTGTTTCTGCTCATGTGTTGTTAATTCATGCTTTAATGTTCACATCATTAATTTGTTTGTAAGTTGTGAAAGAAGAAGATTAAAAGCAAAAAAATTTAAATTATGGACAACTGATTCACCCCCCTCTCAGTTGTCAGACCTAATTCCAACAAAAACAAGGGGCTAGAATTCCATCTCCAGAAGAAATAAGACTCCTTTGGGATAAGGATATCGTCATTAGCCAAATGTATACCACCATAGACCTCTTAACCCCTACCTTTTCTAGAAGTATCCCAAAAATGGAATCTGTGCCTATGCCTCAACCTTCAAAACCCATGTTTATCCTAAGATCACTTACCATTCCCAACTTGTCCATGCCTATATCCCAACCTTTGAATTCCATATTTACCCCAAACCCACCCACCATTCAAGGTTTGTCCATGCCTCAACAAACTCATGTTCCTACCTCAAACATCCTTCAAACAAACTATGGTACCCAAAATCCTTTTTCAATACCTCTACCCATGTCCCTCAAAACCAAGTTCAAACCTCGTCCTTTTTTCCCCAAGGGTCAAATTTAATGTCTAATAATAACCCTTTCAATCGAAATTCAAATTCTAATCTTAATCCCCAAATTGATGAAGTAATGATAATAAAGAAACAATTTCAAGAGTTGCAAAAACAAGTGTTGGATCTTCAAATGGGAAGTACCAAGAAGAGTTATACTTTAGAGGACATTTGTCCCTACCCATTTGATAGATCCCTTAATTTATGACTCCTTTCCCAAAGAACTTTGAGATCCCCAAATTCAATAAATATAAGGGTAAAGATGATCCTAGAAAACATGTGAGAGAATTCTATTTAGCTTGCATGGAACTATCCTATAATGAAACTTATCTCATGCACCTATTTCCTAGAAGTCTAGGGGGCCAAGCAATAGAGTGGTTTTCTCACTTTCCTCAAGGGATCAAAAGTTTTCAAGAATTGGCTAAGAAATTTATTCAACATTTCTCCCATAACATTGAATATGAAACCTCAATGACTAATTTGTACAATACCAAGCAAAAGAATGGTGAATATTTTGCTTCATTTTTACAAAGGTGGAGGAATTTGGCAAGTAAAATTCCTTGGTCAATTCCTAAAAAACAATTGGTCAACATGTTTACCCAAAATCTAAACCAAGAAATGAGCTTCCATGTTCAAGTCCAAGATCCTAATACATTTTATGAACTCATAGAAAGGGGTATTACCATTAAAAGAGCATTGATAGAAAAAGGTCTTGTCAAAATCTATAAGGAAGATAAAGGAAAATCCTTTAATAATAATAATAATAATAATAATGATCAATCTAAATTGTGGATTAAAATAGGAATGTTGTCCATGATGGAGTGGTTGATGCAAGGGCTATTCAAATGGCCCCATCTTCATCACATACAACATTGTCAACCAACCCTCAAGATAATGAACATCCTTATAGATCACTTTTTCCTTCAAAAAGGAAGTTCACACCCATAGGGGAGCCTATTGAGGTGGCCTTGAAAAAGTTGGCCAAATCTAAATTAATTGATCTACCTGAACCCCGAAATGTTGAACCCCAAGTAAAACCACCTTGGTACAATGACAATGAATTTTATGACTTTCATAGGGCCAAGGGTCACAAAACTTCTAGTTGTATGAGGCTCAAACACATAATTCAAGACATCATTGATCGTGGTGATGTAATGGTTGAAAATAACTCTCATACCATAATGTGGATTTAAAATTTTTTAATGATCCTACACCTAACCATGGAAAAGGACATGCCCATATCCAATGCAATTCTTCTAGAGATGCCAACTACACCAAAGTAGGCCATAATTATGTAATAGCCAATCTAAGACAAGCAAACAACCATTTGTCTACTTTAACCATAAAAAATCTAGCAATTGATTGTCATGCGACTACCCAAAGGAGTAGGGTCACTATCTAAGGACCTTCTACTTCATCTAGACCCTCATCCAATTATAACCTTGAAAATCATTTGAACAAAACCCTAGCTCAAATCTTTATCCTTGAACTTCTAAAAATATCCCTAACCCTGTTGGCAAGAGACACTGCTTCGCATTGATAGGTGTTGTCATTGATGGCAACTAAGATCATCCCAATCATCTGTATAACACAATTTGTTCACACCAGAAGTTAGAATCGGAATTCGTCTAAGTCCAGGTAGTTAGGAATAGAGCAGGTGATAGGGTCCAGTATCTTGGTCCGGATCTCTCTGGTGGAAAGGCATGGTTTGCTATGGATCTAAGGTAGTTATAAGCATTGTTAAGACACTCTAAATCTAGAGTTTTGTCCTCCGGTGATGAAGGACTCAAAAGATATTAGCTTTTGAGTATCAAGTTTTAGTTTGACAGAACAAACAGAAGAAGAATAGACTGACTTTGTGAATGATCTTAATTCCAGATGTATAGAAGTTGTTTATTGGGAAATTGGTGATGATCAGTGATAGTAGCCGACATGATTGATGATTTGTGAATGGAATTTTTGGTCCTCATCTCATATTATGTATGGATCTAGCTGACAGAGTAGAGTACTCAACAAAGTTCTAAATATTTTTGAAGCTGACTGGTAAATTTATTTTAGATCATGTTGCGGATATATAGCCGATGGAATTGGATGATTTTGGGTGTGTGGTGTGTGAATAAAGTGTAAATGAGAGAAGAGCAGAAATCTAAGGTGCAAATGAAGGTAGAGTAGTAAGAAGAACAGAGCAAATATGAAATGTGTAAGATTAGTTTTTGCACTTAATCGGAACTAAAACTCTTGCATGGGTAGATGCTATTTATCAATTCAAAATCTATGCTATTCTCTTGTAATCTTTCTGTAGGCAGTGAGCCTCCATTTAAGCAGTGAACCCGAATGCATGTGCATTCCAATTTGTAAAAATACTTTTAACAGGGTATTAATTTTTGTGGGTTAACCCCCACCTTGGTTTTTCTATTAACCAGGTTTCCACGTTAAAAATCTTGTTGTCAAGTGTGTTTTTGTGTTGCTTCTCTTACACTTATGATTGTTGTTTTCAGGGTTAAGTTATTGAATTGTTATTAAGTGGTAAAAGAAAGAATTAACTACAGAAAGATGCAAAGTTTTGAGACAACTTATTCACCCCCCCTCTTAGTTGTCTGTCCTATTTCCAACAAACCCATCATGCAATCCTTGATAAAACTCTCCAAGAATCAAATATGTCTTCCAACATAGATGCCAATGAGGTCCAAGCCATGGTTGATAATATTACCTCTACACATCAACTTGTATTTTCTAAAGAAGGCCTTCCACCTCTTAGCCCCAAACATACCTAGGCTTTGTATTTGGAAGTTCTTATTCATAAGCATATAGTCAAAAGAGTCATGATTGATGGGGGAGCTAGTTTAAACATTTGTACCTTAAGTTTGGTCAAGAAGTTGGGGTATTCCAATGGAGTGATAGATCCCTTAAAGAAAATTACCATTAAGGGTTATGACGATGTTGAGAGAGAGTCAAATGGAACTATTGAATTGCCTATTCAAGTGGGCCCTATATTAATCACAACTGTGTGTCAAGTTTTGGACATTGATCTTCCCTACAACTATTGGCCGATGATTGTCGTTAAACCAAAAGGTTGACCTGTCAACTTTTGATACAACCACTAGAGTTAATAAATCCATGGGAGGCAGTTAGTCCATGTCACGAATCCCATAGGGAGCACTAACCATATGGCAACAAACTCCCCCCCAGTGTTACCCGGGGGATTCAAACCTGTGACCTTTCGCTTTGATACCACTTGTTGGAGTATGGGAAACACTGAAAGGGGGGGTAGGGGGTGAATTAGTGTTTCAATAACCAAATTCAAATTCAATTGTTTTTCAAAACACATAACTTCTTTATAATCATGAAAAGATCAGTTACAAGAATGTACTAGAATGTGATAGCCAATATCAGAATTTTAAACCACATGAAAAAATAATTCAAAAGAGGCATAACACAAAAGAAACATAACACAATATTTTCATGAGTGGAAAACCCTCATAGGGATAAAAAACCACTTGGGAAAATGCCTCACAAGCTTAATAAATTCCCACTAATTACAGAGCCTCACTAGCTACTTTTTGTGCCTGACTGGCAAAGCCTCACTGGCTACATAAAATGCCTCACTAGAAAAGGAACCTCACTGGTTACAAAGATGCTTCACTAGCAAATACAAATACCTCACTGGCAAATACAACTGCCTCACTAGCATACCACATTTACTACCTCATTGGCATTTCACATTTACTGCCTCACTGGCTTTTTCACATATCAAGATAAAGAATAAAGTATAGATGGTTTCTCTGTTTCCCTATTGTTCATGGCAATTTTCTGCCTTAATCTATTTCATTTCCTATAGATTTCATTGCATTTGAAACCTAGAAGGTACAAAATACATTAAATAAATCACTGTTATTTTGCAACACTCCTTCAAAACACAAAATACAGATTTCCAAATTCTCAAAGATACATTTTATCAAACATTCTTACCATAGGGTTTGAAAAGAAACTTCTTTTCTATAACAGCATAATCAAAAATAACAAAACAAGCTCTTGTTCTTACAACTTTTTCATTTCATAGTCTTACCATATGATCAAGTGATTTCAACATAATAACCAACCCAATAATCTCAAAGACCTTTCCTTATCTCTGTTCTTAGTTGACCACCAAACTCTGTCACTTAATACACAAAATGCCCTGAAATATATATAACTTCATACCTTTCTTCATGATATAACTAAAAGCTAACTTACTCCATTCAACTACCATGATAACGATCTCGTGCAGTAGTTCAAACCACCACTTACAAATCACAACTAACAGACCGAATCTCTAACTGTCTCAATGTTCTCCAAACTTCTTCAACCTCTTCATGCCATGATGGATGCCACCACAGGTCAAACCCTAAGTCTGTTCTCTTTATTCATCAAAGTCCAAACAAGAAAAATGATCGACAAACATTATTTTTTCCACATTTTATAACTATTACCGATTATGCCAGTAAGCCCTAAAATAGTCGGTGGAATCACAATATACTACAATGTCTTTGACCTACTTTTTAACCCCTGAGACTTGATAATCAAGTCACATTTAAATCAAATCACAACTTAAACCTTTTGTGACCCATTGAAACCAAGGCATTTCATTAGTGCCTTATTCACTTTGCATGGTAAACAAAAAACAAATACTATCAATATAATCTTGAAAAGAACAGTGCTGCCTTAGAAATAATCAATGAAACCATGATAAAGTTCCTTTTCACAAAGATGCATTGTGTCTACAAATGTATTAAAGACTAAGACAAGTCTCATGTAACAATGTTGTCCCAAAGAACTATATGCATATAGAGTATTTATGCCACAATGAATTATCAATACTCATGCAAAGTTAACCAAACCAAGCTGTCTCATATCCTTCATAAAAGTGCCAAACTGTCAAACTGTTTGACATATATGCCAACACTGCCAATGCCAACAAGGGGTCAACAAACTCCCCCTTTGGCATTGATGTCAAATAACCTATATACCAATATTGACCAAATAAAAATAAACCAAACTATCCTGAGATTCCAACCCATCATAAAGGTCATTCAACATCACCATGAGAGATTTAACTAAGCAAAGTATATTGTCCATTGTCCAATAAAGCATAGATGACATGTTGATTCTATAACTAAGCATCATATGAAACTAAATGGAAAGTATGTAAGCATATTATGGCTGTAACAACATATAGCTGTAGTGAGAAATTGAATGAAACATGTAACATATGCATCATATACCAGCTATACCAAATGAAACATGTAACATATGCATCATATACACCACATTGAATGACTAAACTAAATGAGACTGTATTGCATCATACATCATGTCCCCATGAATGAATGAGCAATAGCATAATATCATGAGTTGGAATTTAATGAGCATCATATTGTAACATGAAGCATGAATGTATCACATATCATCTCCCCCTTTTGACAACAATGCCAAAGGTGAGGGATAACAAAACTGAGAGAGGATTGCTTTTACCAATTTTAGTGCCAAGTACCATCATAATGAAAGACAATCAACTATATTGTGATGCCACTGTGATCATCTAGCTGTCAAATCATCAATAGAAGCATTACCAACAACAAGGTGTCAGTAGTAGACCAAGAATATAACCATCAACAGTACCAACTAAAAATATCAAAAACCAAATACCAAAGGAATGTATAGCAACCAATCACTATGAAACCTGTGTACATATACCAAATACTAGAACATCAATGTGCATACTCCTCATAAAAGACTGTCACAAGAAACATCAAATTATTAGACCAAAGAGAGAATATCAAATATGTCAAATCATTGATATAATGACTATAGAATACTGTCAAACCACAAATCACCAAACACTGCAATTCCAACTATCACTGTAAATCCATGGTGCAATAATATGAAAAGAGATCACAACCTAAAACAATGAGTGAAGCTTGTTCATCACTTACCACATTAATGCATCATATATACATAGTGAGCATACCAACAAAAGCTGCATACAGAATGTATGAACAACATGAAAACATTAGGGATAAAAAGTAGGCTTAGAAGCTACCCATGAAACCATGGAACCATGCAACCAAGAAGATCATTTGCTCCCCCTTTCAAGAACACTAAATGCAAGACAAACCATGGGCAACTCATGTCATGAAAAGTCAAGATTTGAGAAATTTCCACAACAAATCATACATAGATCCAAGTGATAAGACCAAATGCACTATTTCTTTGTTGCAGTACTACCATCACAATTGTTTCTTTGGTACTAAAACAACACACTGTCTTCATCAGCAACACCATTGTAACTTTAGAATAGGACTGTCATAATACTTTGTCATGCATATATGTATCATAAAATCCTATCACTGCATATTACTGTAATGAATGCATCTTGGTTTACAGACTAGTCCAACAAAGTAGTAGATAATGATGTTAGACTTAGGGCACACAACTGAGGGGTGGGTGAATCAGTTGTGCAAAACTTTCTCTCATTTACACACTTAAATTTTTTTAGTGATTAGTAGCATATTAAGCATGAGACATAATGCATTCAAATCAAAAGTAGAAACTCATCAACACATGAGACACCAAGATTTTGACATGGAAAACCTGATTAAGGGAAAAACCACGGGGTGATTAACCCAAGAATGTATTCTTTGTTAGAAGAATAGAAAGAAAAAAAATGGCACATGCCAATTAGGGCTCACTGCCTGAGCACACTGGTCACAAGAGGCTCACTGCCTACAAGAGACACACTATCTACAAAGAAATAAGTATCACATACATGAACTGGAGAATAGCATCTTCACCATGCTTGAATTAGTTCCATTAAGCTCAATACTTCTGCTCTGCCTTTCGCTCTCCTCTTCGCTACCACTCGCTCATCTCCACAAGACACACATCAAAATGACTTCACAATCTCTTATTTATACAAGGCATCGACTTAGGAACAGTCATCTAAGTCAGCAAACACCTACAAGAACATCCGCAAGACATGTAATACATCCAGTCAGCCAGTCTCAAGAAGAGCACCAATATCACGTGGTTATTCTTCAAATGCAAACTCTAACATCCATGTGGACTGCCAACATGAAGTGGACATGATCCAATGATCATCGTAACCTTCCCTGAATCACCAAGAACATCCGTGCTTCATCAACCTACTGGAATTCTTTTCCATCCGGAGCTTCAAGAACACAGTCTGTCATCACTGTCACAAAGGAATAGGCTCTTCTAGACCTTCAAACCATGAACCAATCTAGTTGATACTTCACAGGGATGTCCTCAACACTCCCTCAAATCCGCAGAATGGGAAAATGAATTTCTGGATCTCATCGGACCTATCTGTGACACTCTGTCACCTCTGAACACCTGCTGGAACTAGTTCTACTTGAGCGACCATAACTTCTTCAGATCTTCATGTGGACCTCTGAAAACTTGACTGGAGCATCTCAATACTTATATCTGCAAACCCTTTAAACCGTATCCTCTGATCTTCAACCTATTGAGGACTTTTACCTTCTTATCATCACTGTTCTTCACTATTCTTGATTGAGACTAAGTTTCTCAATATCCTCAGCACACAGGTCATCTAATCCTTTTCATTAATGCAACATGAGTATGTTGACATCAATGACAACACCGGTTAGGCCCATACTTGCAATAATGTCCCCCTTTGTCATTGATGGAAACATATGATGTGAAAAACCATCAAGACAAGAACTTCTCCTTACTGTCACAACTCCCCCTATCAGCAACAACTATTCACATATCTTCTCTTCTTTTATTGCTCCCCCTTTGATAAGCAACCACTTGTTTTTCACATGTCTTCTCTCCCCCTTTAACATCAATGGCAAAGGGTTCATACTTGCAACTCCATCACTTCATAACATACCAGCTGCTCCCCCTGAGTAGTAGCTCCCTATCATCAATCCAGATCACAAGATATGACTATGATATCCACCGGACTGATGCACATTAGTGCATCTTAGTTCATCACTGGAGGGGCAATAACCCCTAACTTCTCCCTGAGATACTCAAAAGAGTCCTTGGGAAGAGGTTTAGTAAAGATATCTGTAATCTGATCCTTGGAGGGCACATACTCCAGTCTAACTTCATCCTTGTTCACTTGCTCTCTCAAAAAGTAAAACTTGATAGATATATGCTTAGTCTTAGAATGCAACACCAGATTCTTGGATATACTTATAGCACTTGAATTATCACAGAGGATTGTGATAGGCTCCTCATACTCTACATTAATATCTCTTAGCATCTGCTTCATCCACAAAACTTGAGTGCAACAACCTACTGCTGCTATGTATTCTACTTCAGTTGTAGACAGGGATATTGCCTCTTGTTTCTTGCTTAGCCAAGAAACCAATCTCTTTCCCAAAAAGAAAGCTCCATCACTGGTACTCTTCTACTCATCCACATCTCCTACCCAATCAACATATGTATATGCATGAAGAGAGAAATCATGATCTTAAGGATACCACAAACCATACTCAACTATTCCTTTTAGATACCTAAAAATTCTTTTGATTGCCATGACATGAGATTCTCTGGGATCAGCCTAGAATCTCACAACAAGACCAATAGCCTGCACTATATCTGGTCTAGTTTGAGTGAGATACAATAATAATCCAATCATTGGTTTGTACTTTGTCTGATCTGCCTTAGGAGAGTCATCATCTTTGCTCAACTTACATTCAGTTGCCATGGGAGTATTCATTGGCTTTGAATCTTCCATTCCAAATTTCCTCAATAATTCTTTCACATATTTGGTCTGAGAAATAAAGAATCCTTTCTTTGATTGAGTAATTTGCAGACGCAAGAAGAAATTCATTTCACCAAGCATTGACATCTCAAACTCACTTTTCATTTGATTTGCAAAGGTTTTACACATAATGTCTCTTCCTCCAAAGATGATATATCATCAACAAATACTTCAACAATCAAGATGTTTTTGTGATCAATTTTGAAATATAAGTTATTATCAGCAGTACCCTTGTTGAAGCCAATCTTCAAAAGATGTTTGTCCAATCTTTCATACCATGCTCTTGGAGCTTGCTTTAGTCCATATAGTGCCTTCTTCAGCTTGTAGACCATATCACTATGCTCAGATAATTGAAATCCATCCGGTTGTTCAATGTACACTTCTTCTTCTAAGTCACCATTCAAGGAAGCAGATTTGACATCCATCTAATACACCTTGAAATCCTTGAAGGTAGTAAATGTAAGAAATAGTCTGACTGCTTCAATTCTTGCCACCAAAGAAAAATTTTCTTCAAAATCAATTCCTTCTATTTGAGAGTAGCCCTTGCAGACCAATCTGGCTTTGTTTCTGATTACTTCACCAACTTCATTTAGTTTGTTCCAGAAGACCCATTTGGTTCCAATTACATTCTTGTTTCTAGGTTTGGAAACAAGATCCCAAGTGTGATTTTTCTCAATTTGCATCAACTCTTCCTCCATTACTTTGGTCCAGTTTTCATCATTGCAGGCTTCATTTATTGTCTTAGGTTCAATATTTGAAATTAGGCAATATTCATCTAAGTTTTGAGCAATTTTCCTTCTAGTTTGCACACCTTTGCTTTTCTCACCTATGATCTGATCTTCAGAGTGGTTCAGTCTTACATACCTTGGAACTTTGGGATTTTCTTGCACTTCTACTTCTTGATCAGGCTCATTTAGACCTATCTCTTCTTCCTGATTTACCAGATCAGTCTGAATCTAACTTTCAGAAGAGGATTGAACTCCTTGAACCAGAACACCATTCTGATCATCTTCATCATATTCATAAAACCTTGAGGGTTTCTCTATTCCCTCATCAACCTTCACATTTATATTTTCTATCATCTTTCTTAGTCTCTTGTTATAACACCAGTATGCTTTGCTTTGAGTATAGTAACCCAAGAATATTCCTTCATCACTTCTAGTATCAAACTTGCCTAGATCTTCATCTCTTTTGATGTAATGTTTGCTACCAAAGACTCTAAAATATCTTACAATAGGAGTAATGCCAAACCAGAGTTCATAAGGGGTCTTATCGATATTGCTTCTGATTTGAACTCAATTAAGAGTATAGACTGCAGTGCTGACAGCTTCTCTCCAATAGATCTGAGGAACATTTGCTTCCATCATCATGGTCCTAGATGCTTCTGAGATGGTCCAGTTCTTTCCCTCCACTACTCCACTATGCTATGGAGTCCTTGGAGCAAACAACTGTCTCTTAATTCCATGTTTCTCATAGAACTCTATGAACTCACCGGATGTGAATTCTCCACCTCTATTAGATCTCAGACATTTCAACTTTATTCCTGTTTCATTCTCTACCATAGCCTTGAATATTTTGAATTTCTCAAGAGCTTCTGATTTCTCCTTTAGAAAGGTCACCCACATCATCTGGGAATAGTCATCAATTAGCAACATGAAGTATATGTCACCTTGAATAATCCTGGTTCTTGTCAGACCACAAAGATCACTGTGAACTAAGTCCAATAATCTGGTAGAAGATATTTCCTTGCTTTTGAATGTGACTCTACTCATCTTACCCAACTAACATTCCTTGCACAAGCTGTTAGTAGGTTTCACCAATTTTGGAAGATCTCTTACAGCCTGAGTATTGTTTATCTTGATGATATTATCAAAATTCACATGGCACATCCTTCTATCCTATAACCAACTCTGATCAACTGAACAAATAAGCAACTTTTACCAGTACCAACCAAATGGAAGATGTTACCTTTAGTTTGAGTACCGGATGCAATCTCTGTTTCAGAACTTTCAAAGATTTTGTATTTTCCATCCTTGAATCAGAGATCATAGCCTTTGCCTACCAACTGTCCAACACTGAGAAGATTGTGCTTCAAACCTTCAACATACAGTACATTACCAATTTTGTTTCTTCCGTCAAAAGAAATAGTTCCTCTTCCTCTGATTCTACCAACAGAATTGTCACCAAACTTTACCACTCCTCCTTCATACCTCTCCAAATCTACAAACTTATTTTTGTCACCTATCATATGGTGAGAGCATCCACTGTGAATGACCCAATCATCCTTCTCTTCAATTTGTGCAGCCAGAGCTCTTTCCACACTCTTAAGATTGACAGATACAGAGAACATTGGATCTTCTTCCTTGATGGCAATGAACACCCATTCATTTCCAAATTGGTTTCCTATCTCTGATTCATCATCTGTTACTCCTTCATTATCATCATCTTCATGTACATAGTAACAGTTCTTTTGGAACCTTGGCTTGTTAGGATTTTGCCCTGAAAATCTTTCTGGACACCTTGAGGAAAAATGACCAATCTTAGTGCAGTTAAAACACTTAAAGGGTAATTTTCCTTCATACTTACCAGATCCTCTTGGCAGCCTCTTTGCAATAAGGGCTTCAAGTTGGGCAGTTTCTACTTCTTCTTCTTCCAGATCTTTTCTTTCTTTTTCATACCAAGACAATTTTCTTGAAGAATTCTCTCTCGGATCAAACCTTTGTTTACCTTTAATAGAGGCACTGACTTTGAATGCAGATTCAGTCTTGGGGGGGTCATCTCCAAACTCTGTCATTTCAAATGAATCCAATCTCCCAGCCAATTGATCTTTTGTGACAGTTGTATGGGCTCTGAATTCTTCAATGGCAGCAGCTTTGATTTTATAAGAAGCAGGAAGGGATCTGAGAATTTTACCAACAATCTCATTTTCATCCAAGACTCCACTAGCATTTCTAATTCCACAACCAGCTCATTCACTCTTGGCATAAAAGTGGTAATATTTTCATCATCTCTCATCTTCAATTTTTCAAATTTCCCTTTTAGACTCTGTAACCTTGCACATTTAACATACTGATCTCCTTCATGCAAAAGTTCTAGTTTATTCCAAATCTCAAAGGCATTTGGTAGGTTAATAACATTTGAGAGCTCTGAGTCAGATAATGCACTTAGAAGAGCCTCTTTGGTCCGTAGATTGTTTTCAGCATTTGTGATTTCATTTAGGGTTGTCAGACCACCCTGTGGGGGTACATACGCTTTTGTAACCATGGACCAGTACACCATTCCCATACACTGCAAGTGAAATTTCATGTGACCTTTCCAAAGAGCAAAGTTGGTTCCATCAAACTTCGGACTATCCTTCTTGTATGATGACATCCTAGATCTCCTCAAGTGGTTAAGCTCCTTTTAGAGGAACTTAGCTCTGATACCAATTGTTATACTTAGGGCACACAACTAAGAGGGGAGGTGAATCAGTTGTGCAAAACTTTCTCTCATTTACACACTTAAATTCTTTTAGTGATTAGCAGCATATTAAGCATGAGACATAATGCATTCAAATCAAAAGTAGAAACTCATCAACACATGAGACACCAAGATTTTGATGTGGAAAATCTGGTTAAGGGAAAAACCACGGGGTGATTAACCCAAGAATGTATTCTCTGTTAGAAGAATAGAAAGAACAAAAATGGCACATGCCAATTAGGGCTCACTACTCGAGCACACTGCTCACAAGAGGCTCACTGCCTACAAGAGACACACTATCTACAAAGAAATAAGTATCACATACATGAACTGGAGAATAGCATCTTCACCACGCTTGAATCAATTCCATTAAGCTCAATACTTTTGCTCTGCCTTTCGCTCTCCTCTTCACTACCACTCACTTATCTCCACAAGACACACATCAAAATGACTTCACAATTCCTTATTTATATAAGGCATCGACTTAGGAACAATCATCTAAGTCAGAAAACACCTACAAGAACATCCGCAAGATGTGTAATACATCCAGTCGGCCAGTCTCAAGAAGAGCACCAATATCTGGTGGTTATTCTTCAAATGCAAACTCTAACATCCATGTGGACTACCAACATGAACTGGACATGATCCAATGATCATCATAACCTTCCCTGAATCACCAAGAACATCCGCACTTCATCAGCCTACTAGAATTCTTCTCTCCTTTATTCAGAGCTTCAAGAACACAGTCTGTCATCACTGTCACAAAGGAATAGGCTCTTCCAGACCTTCAAACCATGAACCAATCTAGTTGATACTTCACAGGGACATCCTCAACACTCCCTCAAATCTGCAGAATGGGAAAATGAATTTTTGGATCTCACCGGACCTATCTGTGATGCTCTGTCACCTCTAAACACCTACCGGAACCGGTTCTACTTGAGTGACCATAACTTCTTTAGATCTTCATGTGGACCTCTAAAAACTTGACTGGAGAATCTCAAGACTTATATCTACAAACCCTTTAAACTGCATCCTCTGATCCTCAACCTATTGAGGACTTTTACCTTCTTATCATCACTATTCTTCACTGTTCCTGATTGAGAATAAGCTTCTCAATATCCTCAACACATAGCTCATCTAATCCTTCTCATTAATGCAACATGAGTATGTTGACATCAATGGCAACACCGGTTAGGCCCATACTTGTAACAAATGATTCATAACATCACTAACATATACCTTCTGTCAGAGAAGTACAAATAGATCTTCCAAAAACTTTCATCTACTGTCAATAGAAAGGAAAACAACATCTCAGAATTAACATTAGCTACGGTCCAATAAAAATCACTACATCAACAATGAAGACCCTACAAAACTATGAAGGAACACTTCACCAACTGTCATCACCATGAATGACTGTCAGAAT
The DNA here is from genome assembly GCA_027924645.1 of Cunninghamia lanceolata. Taxonomy (NCBI): domain Eukaryota; kingdom Viridiplantae; phylum Streptophyta; class Pinopsida; order Cupressales; family Cupressaceae; genus Cunninghamia; species Cunninghamia lanceolata. The sequence continues at coordinate 7,485,413 of BSBN01000499.1, read as the reverse complement.
CATAACAAAAACTACAGACCTGTCTATCTCAAAAACATGTCAAATTTTGTAAGAACTGTCCCAAATGTCAATTATGTCCCAATCATATGCATAAACTAAACAAATTGCAAGTCATTAGATCATTGTGCCATGTTTATTCAACTACATTTAGCAATCAAGTCTACCATTACACGTGCATTTACAACATATGACTAAGATCTTCTCATTGTGTAGAAAAAAATACTCCAAATATCAATATGAAATCAATCATGGCAAAGACTCCTCTGTCCTAACTACTTGCAAAGACTATCTGGACTACAACATGCACTCAAGTCCACTGCAAAGTCTTCCATCACAACAAGTCTACACAACAAGTCTATCATCAATCCATTGCAAATCCATATGAATCTACAATGCTTGACATTGTTAGTTTTGTCATCCTGCTATAACACTTTGAGCACTTAGGTATCAAACTTGTTGGCATTTTGATTAATAGATACAAGCACTGCTCACTTCAATATTGAGTTACTACACCATGCTCTTCTCATGGAGATAACATATCTCCACCACTAAGAAAAACAAAACCTTGGCAAAATGAAAACCAAAAGACATGGCAAAGGACACTAATAAAGTTCATTAGAAATCTGTCCTTGTTATGAACATATACTCCATGCTCAGACATATCAGCCTCTCCACACATACATCAACAAAGGTTTGCAATGCAAGAGGTGGTCTACAACCTACAACAACACTATAATGCTACTCCATGTCAAACATATTCTTGCAACAAACATGAAATCAAGAGATATCTGCTACTATCATACAACAACCAAGCTATTACAGTTATGCATTGAATGATATCAACTCTTAGATCAATGTATCTTTTAGATGCATCAAGAACATGAACATATCATTTATCATGAGTGATGCATGCATCAAAAATAACACTGTGCAATGATCATCAGCCAACAAACCCCTTTAGTCACTACTCCAAAATGATCTAATTGTTGGAAACAAGGTAGATAACTGAGAGGGGGGGTGAATTAGTTATCTTAAATAATTTAACTTTATGTTCTTCTTTAACAATTAGTGCATCATCAAAACATATAAGCATGCATAACCATGAGAGAAGAAATAAAATCAATACATATAACACAATGATTTTGACGTGGAAAACCCTATTAAGAGAAAAACCATGGGGTGACTAACCCAAGATTGTATTCTCTATTAAAAGAATAAGAAGTACAAAATGGCACTTGCCAATTAGGGCTCCCTGCCCGAGCACACTACACACAAGAGGCTCACTACCTACAAGAGACTCACTATCTACAAGGTATATAGAATGTAACCAAGTGTTTGAACTGATCAGAGGCATCCACATATGTTGAGGTTCAGTTCCAATTAGGCTCAATATACTGATCTGTTGCACTTCATTCTTCCTTTGCTTAGTGCTATTGTTCTGTCACATGCTGGACTTGTATAGTTGCTTCCACACTGCTCTCTACTTTTCTTCGCACACTCTATCACACCACACACACCTTCATACCAAAATCCATCTGGTATATATATCTGCACCAAGGATGTCAACATCTTTCTAGTCATCATCCAGAATACTTAAGATTTTCCCAACACATTGATCTGTCAGCTGAATCCATGCTTACTATGTGATGCGTATCAAGGACATAGACATAAAAGTCATCAAGCATGTCGGCCAACCATGAATGATCCTTCAAGAAGCTTGATCACCATCAATTTCTCATCCAGATTAAGGTCTAATGCTCTTCCGGTCAATTCTTCCTAAGTCTACTTTGCCTGTCAGGGACCCAACACTTAGATGCTCATATCTTTTCACTCTTTCATCACCGGAGGCTCAATCTTTGGAATGTAGTAGTCATGGTACTCTTCTTGACTTCCCCAAGTCCGCACTTTGCTAAGATACATCCTCTGAGAGATCCGGACCTGATTGTTAGACCCTGCTGCATGCTCTATTCTTGCTCACCGGACCAAAACACTCTTTAATCTGACTTCCAGTAAAGACCTCTTATGTGCTGCGGATGTGTGGGATAAACTTTGTTACCATCAATGACAACAATAATGAAGCCACATAGTGTCTCTTGCCAACAATCTCCCCCTTTGGCATTGATGGCAACACTTAGTGAAAAATGATTAAGTGTCATAGCACACTCCCCTGTGGTTGATGCTCTATCTTATGTACACTTTTTAACGGAGCTCCCCCTTAGCTAGATTCCACATTTTTCACTGCTCCTCACTCCCCCTTTGATAAATTCTGTTGCCCAACTCTGCTTCATCCTGTCAAAAATTGAGATGTGACCACTTAACAAAAATGCAAAGGCTTCTACCCTCTTTAATTCTGTCGGATCGCTGGTCTAGGCTATAGTCTAAGCATCAGTTAGGGCTTCATGCATTGCCTCTAACTTAGGGATAATTATCCCTCTTAGTTCACTCATTCTGCTTATTCTATTTTTCTTCTCCTTCTCAAGCCTCTTTATCTCATTTATAGTGGCAATAGCCTGGCACTATTGATTCATTATGGATGAGGTGAGAGGATCAAAACTCTAGGATAAACTTGATAGTTTGCCCTCTTGTTCTTCAACCTTCTTTGCAATGTCTGCTGTTACTGTGGACCAAGATAAACAAAATTTGTATAATTCTCTGCCATCTTTAAGAGCATTTTCTAGGCTCTTTATTCTAATATTCAGATTTCTCCTATCATTTGCTATTAGCCCCTGTACTTCAGATAATCTCTTACCCAAAAACTCTTTCAGGACTTTCTCTTCTGCTAATTTCTCTAAAGAATCAAAATGTGTACTAACAGAATTAACAAGAGACTTTAGATTACTGGATGAGGAGGCCAAAAGATCCTTTTGAAAGGATGGCATGATTTTCTCTAGCACACTGAATGCAATCTCTATTAGCTCACAGTATTCCATGTGAGACTTCAGAAGCTTTTCTTTTGCTTTACCTTGAGTAAAAGATGCTACCTTCATTGTCTGGACTGGAGAGAAAGAGTCAAAATTGAGTGGTCCATGAAACAGTTCTGGTTCATCTATCTCCATTAATTCCTTGGTCAAGAAATTCTTCACTACTTCTATAGTGTCTCTTGCCAGAGACTTCTTTCCTTTTGTAGCCTCAACGCTATCATCAGAGATCTTCTCTGTTTGTTCTTCTTCTCTTCCCTTTTTCTCCTCTTCTTAACTTGCTTTCTCCTCTTTTCTTGCTTCTCCTTCAGATCTGGAGTTTGCTGGGGGATCTGAAAGAGAGATGTTTACTTTTTCATGGACTTCTTCTTCCAGAACAGAGGAATCCAAGTCTTTAGTCTTCTCTTCACCTATCTCCTTTGACTCTTCTACAATTTTCTCAGTGGAATCTTCCTTTGATACACTTAATCCTTCGACATCCATGGTAGAAGGTTCATCAATTTTGTCCTCTTTAATAGAAAGATTGAATCTTTTATATGCATTCTAGAGGATGTCTTCAGTCTCTTTTTACACTTGATCAGTCTCTTTGAGCATAAGCTTGTTCATTCTCACTTTGCTCCAGAACTCATCCTTGCAATCCTTGAAGATCATGTTCATTCGTTTTAGAGTGATGGAAGGATAGAGATGAATAGTTATTTGTTCCCGGATCTCCAAATCCTTTTCCTTTGCATTGTCTTTTCTAAGTTCAAGTACTTTCTCTAAACTCTTACAAATTAGAGAGATGATTATATATGTTTAAGTACTTAACTGTGGCTTCTTCCAAGATCATTTTGTCTGTGTCACTATGCTCATCATAGAATTCTGTCATTGGTTGCAGATTCCCATCCATAGTAACTACCTTGATGACATCATTAATGGAGAGAGTAGGCCTTTCAACAAATTCTTCTGCCTCTTCTTCTTTATTTGTACTGGTAGAGGATTCACCTGATGATCTCTTCTTCTTCCTCATTTTCTTAATTTCCTCATCAGTCTCAGTTTCTTCATCATCCTTCTAACTTGTATAGGACCTTTTGGCCTTGGTCTTTGTTCTCTTTTCTCCCTTACCAGATGTCTTGGCTTCCAGTTTGGAGGATCTTGGGCTCTTAGAAGTGGCAGGTGCAGAGATCTTTGAGCATCTAGTCCGAGAGGGGGCTTGCACCGGAACACTTTCTTTTTCTACTTCTTGTCTTTCTTTCTCTACTCTTTCTACCTTCTCTCTGTTGGCATCAACTGTCTCCTTTGATATGCCATATTTCTTGGCAATTTCCTCCACTTCCTTTCTCACTTTCTTTTTCATCTCTGGCTATCTCAATTCAACATGTATTTTCACACTTAATTCTTGAAAGGTTCCAAACCTTTTTGCCTCAGGGTCCTTTGGTTGACTTAGCAGGTATTGAACATGTAGCTCTAGAATTTTCTCATCTACCTTGTAGCCCATTGGCATAATCCACACTATTCTAGGTTCCACTACCTCCATTAGGCATTGATCAGTGTCTATCATGAAGTACACTATATCCTTGTATTTTTTGACTAGAGATTGGGGGATTCTCTCTCTAGCCTGCATCATGCCTTGGAAGTTTTTGAAGTAACCCTAGAGTGCTATAATTTGTGCCTTGGCATCACCAAGCCCATACATATAATCTCTAATTTGTATGGCAATCAGTCTGTCATTTTGCCATACCCAACCACTGGATCCGGGTAGTTCATTCATATAGTAAAATAATAGACATAGTATCAAGCCACCGTACTTAAATGAATCCTTCTTATCCTTCTTTATTTTATGTAAATTTTCTAACAGTTGGTTCAGGAGAAGATCACAAAGATCATAATCAATATTTTCCCTTAGCATCTGATAAGTAGTGTATATTGCTGTTCTGGATACAGAATTCTCCCTGCTGGAGTAATATATTTTATAACCAAATATCATAGAAGAAAATTTGATATCTAGATCTATGATATCCTCTATTGTCATTGCTCTTTTGTCAAATTTTGATCTGGTAGCCTCACTTACAGTTTGGTTCTTGACCAATTTGAGAGCAGGCAACCCACCGAATGAGTGCAAGCCAGTTACTGCCCTAATTGCATCTTTTGTTATTTTGAAGGGCTTCAACAACCACATGAAGTTATCATGTAGTCTACTAAGAACATACCGGACCCATTCATCTTCTGCAAAATAGGGGAAGTGGATGCAATGTCCAATATGCTTATCTCAGATGGCCTCGTATTGGGGTTTAAGTTCAAATGTTTCATCTATTAATTGCTTGTGATAGATATCCATCAGCTTGGATTCCCCAAATTCCTCAATGTTGGTGTGAATGTATACCCTAACATCTTCTACGTGCAGAACCCGATGTGGAATGCTAGACAATTCACCTAGGGGATCAACTTCTAGGAATTTATAAGGATGTTTCTTGAACTTCAGGCGGCGCGGCCTATTAGTGATCTTAACAACATTTGGAGTAGCCATCTTTCAAAAGATTTAGAGAGAGATATTCAAGAGTGGAAATACCCTTTTAGGCTTCTAGGGTTCACAATAAGAGTTGAAAAGATCATTGGTTGAATCAAATTCTATGGTTTGATCTTTGAGAGGGTTGAAGAAATCTTATTGCAGAGCTCTTTCTTTCTTCTTCTCGAATGTAAATGTGCAAATGATGAACAAAAGAACCAAGTCATTCTGGTTCCCTTATTCTGACCTTGTTCTGAGAGAGATCCTTCCAAATCATTGAGATGCACTTAGAATTATTCTTGGTGATAATTGACAATCTATCTTCCTTTCTCCAATCATTCCATTTATCCATAGATCAAGATATTTAATTTTTGAATCGTACCAGATCTAACTATGAAAATCCTACTTTTACTATATGACTGTTAAACCAGATCAATCTTGGATGATTAACCTCTTCAAAACTCCTTGCAAATTTTTTATATATTTACCAAGGGTTATTTAGATATCTCTTTAAAAATTCTTCAATCCGCAACACTCCATGTGCCAATTTTAGGCACTAATTGACTGGCTAGGTGAAATTATTTTCTTTTGTGACTCCCCCTGAGCTAGAGCTCATCTATTTAGTTTTCGAAAGGAATATCAGCACCAGATTCTGGTGCGGATCCATCCCCAACATTTTATGTACTTCTCTTCACCCAAATCTTATTCATCTCCCTTTGAATTTCATCCATATTCACTTTTCCTTTTCCTTTGTCTTGATTTTGATTATGATGCACCGAACCCTTTTTATCCTAATTCTTACTTCTGCAGAATTTGGCAATATGACCAGATCTATTGCAATTGTAGAAAACAACATTTCTTTGCATATTTGACTGGTATCCTCTTGATCTACATTGATTAGCCATATGTCCCATTCTATTGCATGCAAAGCATCTACCATTGAATGAATTGTTTAGTTGCATATTTCTAAATTCATGAGATTTGTGACCATACCTTTTGCAGTTAAAGCACTGTCCAAAGAAGGATGAGTTAGTTTGATTCATTCTTCTTCTGCATTGATTTGCTTTATGATCGAAGTTATTGCAATTGTGGCAGTATCCATTGAAGGATGGATATCTTTGAGCATTTGGTTGCCTTACCAAAGGTCTTCTAGGTCTGTTGCTTGGACTTCCTGATCCAGAGTTCTTTTGACCGGATCCAGAACTTTCACCTTTCTCATACCCCAAGCCATGCTTGTCATCTACCCTCTTTTGGCTTTCAAGAAGAACTTCAAGTTGAGCAGAGCTTATCTTGAATTTCTCTTTGTATTCATTTATTGTTTGAAGATCCCTTTTAAGAGTGTCTATCTGATTCTCAAGTTATTCTTCATTATCTCTAGCTTCTTCAAGATCATATTCCAGATGCCTGATTATTCTATCCATTTTGTGGTAGTCTTCTGACTTCTCTTTGAGAGATTGTTTTAGATTATCTTCAATTTCTTGGGTGAATTTCATAACCCCTTATTCCATTTCATGTCTCACCATAATGACCTCTTTTGATAGCTTCTCACATAACTTGTTTTTCTCATTGAGATCTTCATTAGTATCATTGGCTTCACTTTGACTTGCTCATTATCAAAGTAGTTCCTTTCTCTTTTTCACAGAAATGCTTAGTTTTTCTTTTAGTTCATTTATAAAATCATCAGCTTATTTGAGTCTATCCCTCAGGTTATTGACTTCAGAGTGAGATTGCTCAAGATCATCTAGGGTAGACTGAAGTTGTTCCCTCATACCATACATATCCATTGAGATTCCCAGATCTTCCTCAAGATGTTAGACTCTGTTTGGAGGAACTTAGCTCTGATACCAATTGTTGGAAACAAGAGAGATAACTAAGAGGGGGGGTGAATCAATTATCTTAAATAATTTAACTTTCTATTCTTCTTTAACAATTAGTGCAGCATCAAAACATATAAGCATGCATAACCATGAGAGCAGAAATAAAATCAATACATATAACACAATGATTTTGACATGGAAAACCCTGTTAAGGGAAAAACCACGGGGTGACTAACCCAAGATTGTATTCTCAAATTAAATAAATTAATCAAATTTAACTAATTTATCTCAAATTGCCTTAAATAGAAATTTTTTTTATTTCCTCTAAATCTTTTCTTATTTATTTCCTCACAATTTTGAATGATAAAAAATAATAATTACTTATTATTTAAAATCCTAAATATGTGGTTTTTTATCTCATTCAAATCTCCACGTCCAAAATTAACTTTGAGTTAACAAATCAATTCCCTTGATTTTCTTAGTCATCTCATCTCAATCCCTTGATTTATGCATGCAACTCCTTGATTTTCTCCTGGCTTGTTGTTTCATCAATTTTGAACTATTGATCATAATTTCAGTCCTTTTCAATCTTAGCCATTCATTATTTTCCAAGAAAAATATATAAGAACGCCTCCTCTAAGCCATCGAGAACACTTCTGAACTGCACCCTTACTCTACCATTTTGATTCTTGATCTTTGAAGCATTTTATCACTTGATCTTTTGAAGCACTCCATCATTCAAGTCAACTTGTTATGTAAATCTGAGAGAAACTCCACATCATGAAGATCACAATATTAACAATAGAGTTGCATGTTGGTTTGATTGTTCATAATTTGTGTTGCATTCATAGTTTTGTCATCTTACTCTATTGCATACATTAGATCTGTAGTAGATATCATTGTGTTTCATTATTTTTATGCATTATTGATTGCTACATTTTCTAGTTGTACAACAACATATTAGACAAGTACTTCAGAGGTTGAGAGAAGAAAAATTATTGATAAATGTCAAGAAGTATAGTTTCATGAAGAAAGAATTGGTATATTTGGGATTTGTGATTTCTGTAGAAGGATTAAAGATGGAACCTGAGAAAGTTAGAGCAATTGTTGAATGGCCAACACCTGTGAACATTGGAGATGTAAGATCATTTCATGGACTAGCAGGTTTCTATCGAAAGTTCATAAAAAATTTTAGTACTATATGCACACCGATGACAGAGACAATGAGAGGTTATAGGAAGGCTTTCAAGTGGACATCACATAAAAGTTTGAGTTATTGAAACAAAAGGTGATAGAGAAACCAGTGTTAGCATTACCAGATTTTGACAAAGTATTTCAAGTTGATTGTAATGGTAGTGGAAATGCAATAGGAGCAGTGTTAAGTCAAGAAGGGAGACCAGTAGTACTTTTTAGTGAAAAGTTGAATGATGCAAGGAGAAGATATTCATTTTATGATCAGGAGTTCTCTGTCATAATTCTAGACTTGAAGAAGTAGAGACGTTACTTGTTGCCTAAGGAATTTGTGTTGTACACCACTAGTACAAAAAGAGCAATATATTACTAAAAAAAACTACTAAAAACTACTTATAAATGACCAAACATGGTCACGTGACCATTAGTAGTTTATTGCCAGTCATTTATAATGCAACCAAATTGATGACTAAACCATTTTTAGTCATTTATTGGTTGTTTTGATTGATCAAATTGGTAGTATATTTAGTCATTGATTGTTGTAATCTGGTCACTTATTTAGTCATTTTTTATTCACTAATATATTTAATCGTTAATTTAGTCATTGATTGTTGTTAACTGGTCACTTATTTAGTCATTTTTATTCACTGATTTCTATCCATTGGTAGTGTATTTAGTCATTAATTTTAATCATCATTTTGAACAATTTGGTAGTGTATTTAGTCATTTTTAATCACTAATTTAACACTGGTCATATATTTAGTCATATTTATTCACTATTCACTAAGTTCTATCAAATTGGTAGTATATTTAGTCAATTTAATTATTAATTGACGTCAATTAGTAGTATATTTAATCATTTTGAAGCTTACAATCTATGTAGATTTCCATCTGGCATTAATTGTTTTCTTCGCACATGTCTCTTTGATTATATTCATTGAATTCTTTGTAAGAGGAGTGTTAGGATCTGAGCAATATAATCCACATTTGAATCTCATCTGCCTTGGTTTTATGTCCCCGCCACCTTGAATGACTTGAATTCATTATGTTGGCTCGTGCGATCTTCTTTTTATGCAAGAGACCATGATATCTGTGTCATTATTTCATTCTTGCCTCTTCATTTTGCTCTTGCTGTGTATCTGCAATGTCTCTCTATCCCCACAATTCTTGACTTCATTTGCCTGTTCAACCATGGGAACAACCAATGCATGGAAGCATCAACTCAAATTTCATGGCTAGGGCCTTCAAACTACTTGATGAAGAGCTGGTGGAGGATGATTTGATAGATGTATGTGATAGAGATTTTCTGTTGTAATCTAGGGTATGTTATGCTTCACATCTAGTATCTCATTTTCTCTCAAATGCAATGGACTTATTTCATCGGGTTGATAAGGTTAAAATGATAGCATCAATATTTGTTCATGACTATCTAGTCCCAGATGTCAAGCTATTTCAAGCTTTTGCTACTTATAATCTCCACGATGTCTCAACCTTGGTAGGGGGACTCTTCCTCCATGAAGATATCACTAATAAACCTAGTTTTAAATGTGTTTATCAAGCGATGATTTCAATTTTGCAATCAGGTAATAAAGAGCTCTTTGATAATTCAATGCAGGTTCACAATTCTGCATTTGGAAGGTCCAAGAGGGAAAGGATAGAGGAAGTATTCAATGCATGGAGCTTCTTGTCAAATTTCTAACCACCAGTAGTTCCCATCACCAATGATGACACAGTCCTTTTTGCAGAGAATCCAACTGGGGGTTCATGGCTTTAGGGTTCTAGATTTAAATATGGATAGCATGTGAACCACTCTTTCTGTTTTAAGTTTTTGGCTTCACTGTAACTTTGGTTTCCTTTTTGGCCAAAAAGGACCTTTTAGATCTGCAGCTCTGTTTAGGGCTCTTAGTTAAAATGCTCTATTATGTTATCTTTTTGGCTAAGAAGGGCCTTTTTTGTAATCAGTAAAAACATTTTTATTAATACTAATAAATTATGATGCTCTAAGCATCCTTACTGATTAAAAAAAATGTCAACCCTGGTTCATCTGTTGTCTCAGTAAAGACCTGCACCATGAAAAAATCAATTAATTATACATAAATTCCAAATTAAGTTGATGAGAAAAGATCCTTGATATCGAACTAGGAAGCCTTAACATCTAAAAATTACTAACCTAATGTTTCAAAACAAGTTTCCCAATTGTGACATCATCTTTACTTAAGAAACCAGATATTGATCCACTACCATATTGGATCTCAATGGATTCTACTTCACAAACAACAAATGATATATATTAATTATTTAGAAACTTCCTTAATATCCCCATGTAAACATACTAAACTAAGTGAGGTTGAGGGTTTGAAGTAGATTACCATCTTCTTGGTATGTGCTTGACTTTGATGACTTGTATCTTGAATAAAAATAGCAAGCTAGTTGCACTGTAAAATCATTGTTAATCATTGTTACAAAAATAACCACAAAATCCTCTTTAATTAAAATAATCCTTCTAGATAGTTCAAGACAAGATATTTTAGTTAATTTCTAAGAAAGATAATAATTTCACTATCCAAACAACCATCAATCTATTTACTGTATATAATTTCCTAGAATTTAGAATTTGAATGTAGGCTGAGTATTCCAGCAACACTACTTTTTTAGTTGGATCCTAAAAATGTTGCAACTTATGTTCTTCTCTAAAACATCTGCGCAAAAGTAGGCAGGTGTGGTGAGGTTCAAATAGTAAGGATATTGATGAAAGATAGAGGAATTAAAAAGATACATGCATGTAGTTGGATTGAAGGGCATAAAATGGTACATGATTTTTTGTGTAGAAGACAGATCACATCCACAAACATGGGAGAGATATGCAAAATTGGAGAAATTGGCTTGGCAAATGAAGGTAGTAGGGTATTTCTAGATTCAATACTTTTACTTAATGTTGTGGAATAGAAGAAAAAAGAATCATTTATCTGCCACCATAGTGAAAAGTTAGCAATTGCATTTAGTTTGTTAAACATGGCCTCTAGTACAACCATTAGAGTTGTTAAGAACCTTTGATTATGTTATGATTTTCACATTGCATCTAAATTCATCTCCAAGATTGTTGCAAGAGAAAGTTTTCTGAGAGATGTGAATCATTTCCATCATTTTAAACAGGGACAATGTTCTTGTGGAGAATATTAGTGATGCTAAATGAAACAATCTAAAAAATAGGCTTGCACTATAATAATGTGCACTACATTAGATATCCATTAATAATGAAGGGACATCCATCAAATCATAACACCAGGGATTTTTTTTTCATATGTTGTAGTTACAAGTGCCCTGCTAGACATACATGAAAATGTGGAAGCATAGACAAGGCAAGCGAACTGTTTCAAAAAATGCCTCAAAGAAATGTGCTATCATGGAATCCCATGATTAAAGGATATGTTCAAAATATTTATTAGGGATCCATATTTCTTTTAAAATTATTCCAGGGGTCATTCATAAGCACCCCATACCAAGTCCATGCGAAAGATATTTGTATTTGTGACCATTGATGTGTTTTTTTCTCTCACTATAGTCCCACTGGTCACTCAAAAGGTCTTGGCGGGTGTGCAGGAACCAAGGATAACAAGGGAGAAGTTATCACTATCTACAACATGAAGAGATTGCACTTATGGCATTATGGTATGCAAAGATCGATTACCGCAGCCCCGCAGTGGTCTCAAAATGAAGTGGTGGGCTAGTGGTATAAATTTAAGTGGCATATGATACTTCACCGCGGTCCCACAAAAGTCAAGAGAATAACCAGCGGTAATGTGGTAAGAAGGAGCAAAGGTAAACAATACACCGTGCCCCTGCAGTGGCCTCAAGTGAGGCTTGCGGTATGGTAGTAAGAAGGAGTAGAGGAAAATAGTACACCGTGTCCTTGCAGTGGCCTCAAGTGAGGCTTGCGGTATGGTGGTAAGAAGGAACAAAGGAAAATAGTACACCATGCCCCCACGGCGGCCTCAAGTGAGGCTTGTAGAATGGCAGTATAAGGAGTTTAAGTTATGCAAGTGTTGAATACCATGGCCCCATGATAGTTTCAATGAAGGAGTGTGGTAGTGCAGTGAAAGGCTTCAAGTGATGTTTAGTATACCATGGTCCCGCGATGGTCAAAGAAATAGTTTGTGGTACTATGGTAGGGAACAAGTCATGGTGATATAGTTGAAATTTTTAGACAATATTTCTGAAATGGAGATAGAACAAACTATGACCTTTCTTAGACATAGCCAAGCCATGACTTACACCCTCTACATGTTCCATAGAGTTGTCTTTATGGTAGAGATAAGTCAAGGGATAGTAGTTTGCAGTCATTACATTTCATGGAGTGGGATTCTAAATAATTTTTGGTGTTGAGATACTCCTGCTACTAAGATAAGAATCATGTGAGGATCTACCTTAAGGAAATAAAGAGATATAGATCTATGCCATGACTTACACCCCCTTGACAATTGAACAAATATAATTAGAAGCAACAAAATAAAAGATCATTAACCATGCTTAGACATTCACTTTAATTTTGCATGTATGGCCCATTGGCTCCAATAGTTCCCATCCTATCTTGTTTCTATTATTGATTCTATGTGTTCCTCAGAGTCATAAAAGTAGACAAATCCATCACAGGGAATCGATAAAATCATGAGCCCCCAAAGCTAAAGCATTAGAAGGCCTCATTTGGTTCAAAATTGATAGTCATGACTTAGAAAATGACAGTCAATAGAATGGTAATAAAATCCTTGGTTGACAATTCACATTGGAAACTCATTTGTTAAAAATAAGTCAAAGTAGCAAATAATCACTGCTAATCTCATTTTTTCAATGCCTATTGGTATCCTAGATGATATCACCATTAATAGTATTTTGTGGATTGTGTCTAGATGTATGATCTGTTTTAGCTTTTGGTATTATCCCATCTCGGGGGTCATATGTCTATCTTAGTAAGATATATCATTTCTCTTTGTCAAGCTATCTTAGTGAAGCCTCAAATCAGTTTTTATTTTTGCCCATAATGCTCTTCATTTGTGTAATAATGCTGGCCAAGGTATTGGTAACGAAGTTGCCCAAGACATGGTGATATAGTTAAATTTTTGAGACAATATTTCTCATTGGCCCAATCAAATTAAAGAACACTTTTTCTGCCTTTTCTCCACTATACTTTTATGAGTTGAGTAATTTCAAATTTGATTGTTGTCATTTGCAATGCATTTCTATTGCATTTCAATCTGAAATGTTTGATCCATTGTTGGATTGTTGTCACCTTTACAGACATAAAAATGTACCTATTCTAATATTTTGAAATTATGACAAGTCAAAGTGGGTTGTGCTCATTTAGCAGCTGGTTGAAATTTAATTTGAATGTACTACTTCTTGATGTTCCCCTTGACTCATTATCATTTTTGTTTATCATCTTGCTTTTTGGCTAGCAACAAACATGTGATGCATCTGTTGTGATGTCCTATGGATGGTCACTTTTTCCAAATTATTTTCAAACTCTTTTGAGTTATAGGTGTACACCTTTTGGAGACGTATGGCATATTTCTATGCTTAATTTTTTTTCCAAGGTTACAGTGAGTTGATAAACGCAATTATTCCAAAGGTAGTGGAAATAATTTTGGAACAATTATCTAAGTTCTCTCTTAATATTCAGATTTGTGTAATTTTTGATTTTACAGAGTTTTAATAGCCTTGTTTGACAAGTCTTGGAAATTAGTTTCAATTTACAAGGTAAAGCTTCCATCTAGAGCTAAGAAGATTGTGCCAAGTAGTTGCAGATTCATGATTGGTTAGGTTACTAGTGGTGGAAGGACAGAAGAGCCAATGCTCAAAGCTGGCAATGCATATTCCAAATATAGGGTCAAAAGAAATTGTTGGCTCAAGGTTTGTGGTGTGGTAATGAATCCTATTGAGCATCCTCATGGTGGTGGTAATCATCAACACATTGGGCATGCCAATACTGTGCATCATACTGAGAAGGCTTAGCATGTACACGTACTTAATCATAATTAAACAATTATAGAGCTCTGATTATCCATCTTTTAGTTTATTTTTTCTTTAGGTTGCTTTGTGTCAACAATTTATGGGGACCAAGTTGTAAACCATGTTTCCTATTACTGTTTCTTATCATTAGTGGTTTACTCTTGATTCAAAATTTTGGAGAAGACTTCAAACTAGGCTATAATCCTTGACGCCTTGTATTGTTAGACAAGGCAAACAATAAATTCAAAACTCAATAGAATTTATTATTTTAACAATGCCTTGGAAGACTCTAACAATGACTCTAACAAGTATAGACAAGGCAGTGAACTTTTTGAAAAAATACCTGAAAGAAATGTGGTCTCATGGTAATGGAATGCTATGACAAACACATTGAGACAACATTTCTTTGAGGCATACTTTTGAATAGTTCACTACATTGTCTCATGGTGATGGAATGCCATCACAATCCATAGAAAATTGCTTGTTATGGCATTTGCTTGTAATAGCCCTCATGAGCTTGAAGATGTATCCCCTCCCTATTATATATAAACATATATGCATACTAAACCCAGCTTTACTGATCCACCTACACCCAAAGTAGCTTAAGTGTTGACTTAGTGGAAAAATTGTAATGTTCAAGATGTCAACTAACAAAAAGACCATAGACAGGCATTTTATCAAAACACGTAAAGCTCATGTGAATTATGATATATAAAATATCAAAAAACCATAGCAGAACTCTTTTTTCTTGATTGTTTTGGAGGTTCCATTTCTTTCAGCATCATGCATAAGAGACTTTTTAAGACAGCTTTTAAAATAATATTTTCAAACCTTAACTAATACCATGATATATGAATTTATCATTTTTGATCCCCCAAATAAATATTCTCATAAAATTAAGCTTATCACATGAACATCATGAAACAACAGAAAAATGAAAAATGAATATGACAGGCAGAGAGTGTTCAGGAATTGAGTTAATCTATATTAGGAGGATCAAACTTGGCACCAAGGTTACTAAGTTTTACATGAGCTTCTGCATAGTCCTTGAAAAATGCATCCTAATCAATTGCATATTTCTCAACATATACCTGTAAAAAAAATTAAAATCCAATCAGCACTTTCCTTATTATTGAAAGGAAATCAACTAATATTTTCAAACCTTAACTAATACCATGATATACGAATTTATCATTTCTGATCCACCAAATAAATATTCTCATAAAATTAAGCTTATCACATGAACATCATGAAACAACAGAAAAATAAAAAATGAATATGACAAGTAGAGAGTGTCCAAGAATTGAGTTACTTTGCATTAGGAGGATCAAATTGGGCACCAAGGTTACTAAGTTTTGCATGAGCCTCTGCATAGTCCTTGAAAAATGCATCCTGATCAATTGCATATTTCTCAGCATATACTTGTAAAAAAATTTAAAATCCAATCAGCACTTTCCTTATTATTGAAAGGAAATCAACTAATAGTTTCAAACCTTAACTAATACCATGATATGTGAATTTATCATTTCTGATCCCCCAAATAAATATTCTCATAAAATTAAGCTTATCACATGAACATCATGAAACAACATAAAAATGAAAAATGAATATGACAGGCAGAGAGTGTTCACGAATTGAGTTACTTTACATTAGGAGGATCAAACTTGGCACCAAGGTTACTGAGCTTTGCATGAGCCTCTACATAGTCCTTGAAAAATGTATCCTAATCAACTGCATATTTCTCAACATATACCTATAAAAAAAATTAAAATCCAATCAACACTTTCCTTATTATTGAAAGGAAATCAACTATAGGCATCCTCTAAAACTTTATTTTAGATGCATATATCATTCACTGAGTTGAATTATCTAGTAAAATGCTTCTCAAATTTTTCAAAAAGGAGAAAAAGATTTCCTACAAGACTTAAGATATTGACTTAGAATTATTAGTATGTTATGTCAATAGAAAGATTGATTCTTTTGACATATTTCATCAATATTCTTCAGCTTCTTTGAACTCACATAAGTTGACATCAAGCTTTGTTGGAGTTCAAGATGGATTTTAAAATGCTCAGTTTTGCAAAAATAAGGGCAAGTTAAAATGGAGTATTCTTTTTGACCTTGAAGAACCAGAAAGAAAGAAGGAAATTATATTAACCACCACAAATGACCAGAGTACGTCCATGGGGACTCTAAAGTACAACCAATTAAAGAATCACCTTGAATCTGGGATCTTCAAAAAGAACAACATCAGTCGGCAATACCAGAAGATCTAGGTCCCTCCTCTCTTTTATGTCCTTCACAAAATCAAGAAATTTTTTTTTCTCATTCATGATCAAGGTAAATTCTAGTACATGAGGTTCAATTCAAATCTACTCTGTATCTTGATATAAGAATTATCAAATTTAAGTGACACTACTATCCATGATTAACCTCCTAGTGCCCTAGGACTATCTTTCTACACCAAAAATAATCACATGATTATTCAAATTTACCCTTTTCTAGACTACAACACTTCAGGAAGTTCCCACATTCCTTAATTGTCTTATTATAGAACCCTATAATTAAAATCTAGGTGCCAATGTGTTAACATTCGCCATATATGTTGAAACTTTATACCCAAATGTCAACCTTTTTTACAAGTGTAGAAGTAAGCAGACTACCGCAATCAACCTACACCCAAAGTACTATATTCATTTATATTTACCTACAAAGGGTTATATCAAAATGCCCTAGGAGCATACCAAGTGGTATCAGTCTATCAAAGCATCTACTAATCTCTTGGCCTGTATTTGCCTTCCAAGGCAATAATGTGTGGCCATAATTATTTGATTTCTTAGACTTGTGGCTATCCTATTATTGAATTGTATCAATGAGATCCATTTCTCTATTTGTCTAAGTTTGACATTATATATGGCCACTAGTTTTATCAATAACACACCACAGTTTAGTTATTTATCAAAATATTATAGCCAGTCATATGGAAATATGGCATATGGAGATAGGGGTGTCATTTTAAAATAGGATACAAGAATATATGAATAATGGTACAGGTTATATCCCATTTAAATATAAGACTCTAGAGCTATAGGTAGAGGTACAGGGGCATAACTGAAGTTTCCTGGTGACTATGCTTTAGAAGATTTGTTGAAATAGATAAAAATTGCCCTAGAATATTTATCTAGGAACTTCATCATCAATTTCCAACACCAGGATTGACTCTGAAAGAAAAAATGCTCTAGATTTATTAGGTTACCATGATAAATATTAAAGCCAAGACTGAGATCAATTTAAAAGCCATTGTCATGAAGATATTCAATATGTCACATGCAAAACCCTAGCAGTTGGAGTAATGAATATAGTGCCAAAGAGGATAGTGAGTTGGGGCAGATTTAGGAGATCTCCACATTATCTAATCATGGGAAAATACATCATTTATTTATTTTTTAAATTCAAAGAAATCATTCTAAACCCTATATAGGATACATTGATACTTCAAAAGCATCTGAAGGAATTTAAAATTATGCAAATACATGTCAATTAAATACCTGGATTACAAACTGTAGCGTGAACAATGTAACCCTTGTTGAGTAGAGCAAGAATGAGATAAGCTACAATGAATCCTATGCCTCCTGTCACGCACATCTCCTTACCATTCTCTGTCATTATTTACTGAAACACTTCTCCATTTTGGTGGGCTACACCTAAAAATAAGGTTTTGACCAAGGTTTTAGAGTATGTTTATTAAAGTTTTAGAGTATTTTGGTAGGCTATTGATTCTTGATTACTTAAATGAATTATTCAAATGGATTGTGACTAAATAAATGACTAACTATTTCATCATTTTTATGTGTGACTAAATAATTTTTTAGTCAATGACCAAATTAGTCATTTATTTACTCATTTATAGCTGAGTTGCAAAAAATTAGTAGAATTTAGTCATTTTTAGTTGTTGTGACTAAAAGTTTTAGTCACATAGTCATTTATTTGCCAAAATTCTACTAGTGCACTAACCATCAAGCTTTGTAGTATTTGAACAATCAAGGAAAGTTGAATTGGAGACACATGAGATGGGTAGAGTTCATGCAGAGTTACACCTTTGTATTGAAGCACTGAAGTGGAGAGTCAAACAAAGTTGCAGATGCATTAAGCAGAAGGAGTTTGTTGATAGAGATGAGGGTAGAAGTACTAGGTTTTGAAGGATTAAAGCATATGTATGAGGATGGTCTTGATTTTGCAAAAGCATGGAAAGCATGTAAGGAACCTATTGTGACAGATAGAAGCAAGTGGTTGGATTATTTCATTCAGGATGATATGTTGTTCAAAGGAAATTAGTTGTGTAGACCTAGGAGTTCAATGAGAGAGAATTTAATCAAGGAGAAGCATAGTGGAGAATTAGCAAGACATTTTGGAATTGACAAGACAGTAGCCTTGTTAAGTGAACATTATTTTTGGCCTGAGATATATAAGGATGTAAGGAAAATTGTTCAGATTTGTAGGATATGTCAAGTTGCAAAAGGGAGTAGTCAGAATACTAGTTTGTACAAATCTTTGACAGTACCAGAGAGACCTTGGGAAGACATAAGCATGGATTTCATATTAGGATTGCTAAGAACACATAGGGGACATGATTCTATATCTATAGTAGTGGAAATATTTTCAAAGATGGCTCATTTCATTCCTTGTAAGAAGAAAAATGATGCAGTGCATGTTGCTGACCTATTTTTCAAGGAGATTGTGAGATTGCATGGATTACCAAAGAGTATACTTTTAGACAGAGATACAAGATTCATTGGATACTTTTGGAGGACATTGTGGAAGAAGATGAAGACAAAACTAAAGTTCTATTCAACATTTCACCCACAGACAGATGGACAAATTGAAGTGGTAAATAAGAGTTTGGGTAACTTGTTGAGATGCTTAGTAGGAGATAAGGTAGGAAATTGAGAGATAATTCTACTGCAACCATAATTTGCATACAATAACTCAGTGAGCAGAAGTACAAGGAGGACACCATTTGTGATTGTGACAAGAGTACAACCTAGAGGAGTTGTAGAGCTAAGAGACATTAGTATGGAGAACAAGAGAAGTGCAAAAGTAAAAGAATTTGCATGATACATGAAGACACTACATAATCATGTCAGGAAGCATTAGGATGATATGAATAGTAATTATAAGGAAAAAGTAGATGAGAAGAGGAGACATAAAGAATTTTATGTTGGAGATTAAGTTATGGTATATCTAAGAAAGGAGAGATTTCCAATGGGGAAATACAACAAGTTGAAGATGAGGAAGTTTGGACCATGTAGGATTCTTAGGAAGTTTGATTCAGGAAATGCATATGAAGTGGAGCTATCAAAGACATTTAGTATATTGAACCCATATTCAACATTGTAGATCTATATCAGTATCATAAGGGAGAAACAAGTGACAAAAGTGAAGTTGGTTTGAAGGATCACAGTTACCACAGCAACAACCAGAGCAGATAAAGTAGATTTTAGATAACAAAATTAGATGCAACACCAGAGGCAAGTAGTATAAAGAGTACCTCGTTAAGTGGAAAGGAAGACCAAAAGAAGATTCATCATGAATTTCTTAGGCTAAGGTAGATCACATTGGTTTTCCTCTAGCACCAACAAAGTGAGGGACTCATTTTTCAAACAACCCTGGGTGTCTAATACAGGAGCATACCAGGTTGAAGAGTAATCTTGCACCAACCAAAAATCTTTGCTTTCTTTTCTTGCATTTCAGTTGCAGTATTTTCTATGGCATTTTACCACATCTTCATTTCATATCTCGTGGAACAAGACTTAGATTATAAACTATTTCAACTATATCATATCAAGATTTCATTATATTTGGAATCATCTACATTTAGTTTGAGCATACTTGGTTTGCAGAGCATTTATGTGACTTGTAGAGCCAAATGGAACATCACACAAGGTAGTATAGGACCAGATAGACCTTAATTGAGAACCACAACATGTTTCATTCATTTGTAGAGCATTACCATGAGTTGTAGGCTGACCTACACATTGTCTGCACATTTCATCATGCATTGGGGTTTGAGACCTATTATTGCTGACGTGGAGGAATCTTTGAGCTAGAAGATGATATATAAGCATTCATGAGATGCATTAGGAAGGTAGTAGTTGATATGTAACAATAAGATAGGAGAATCATTCTTTTCTGGAAGCACTTCAATGCCATATCTTTCATATATGTTCTAATCCAGAAAGCACGCCTGTAAGGCCAGACTGTAGCCTGCATGTTGTTGGAATATAAGCATTGTAATTGTTTGATATATTGAACATATGAACCTTCCATTGCATTCTATTCTTGTGTTGTTTCCATTGTGTTTACTCTAGCTGAAGGTTTGGACAGTCCATTCTTTGGACCCTTCATTCCTATCTACACCATAAATTCAATTAAAGTTCATCTTTAAAGTGTGAAATTCATTACTGTTACTGGTTATTTTCTTTAGATTTACCATTATTTTCAATTATTTATGGTGATTTATAAAAATAAAAGGCAAAAGATAGGGTTGAGAAAGGAAAGGTTCTAAGAAATATAAGTTTTCAATGATTCCACATGCACATCTAGACACTTTCATGAATTGAAGTTAATCTAATTATAATTCACCAGGTGTTCCATAGCTATGTATAATAGATGCAAATCTTTGATGGAAAATCAATGACAGTTAGCAATAATTCAAATACACTCCAAAGGGATGTAGCAATTTGACATTGCATTACTACAAATCAACCAAAAGATTACTCAGGATTTACAATTTGGTTGTAATCCACTTATTCAAATTCATTAAATGCATAAAATTTACAAATGCCTTCACTGAATGAGAAAGAACCATGAGGTAAGTCAAGAAGTTGCAAGAATACAAACTTAATGATTAATGAATTTCATCAATTCAATCCCTCCATCTACAAATGATCTGTATTCTTTATAAGACAATGATCTAGAATTAGGTACAATGATC
This sequence comes from Cunninghamia lanceolata, assembly GCA_027924645.1. Lineage (NCBI taxonomy): Eukaryota > Viridiplantae > Streptophyta > Pinopsida > Cupressales > Cupressaceae > Cunninghamia > Cunninghamia lanceolata. The sequence goes on along the minus strand of BSBN01000499.1, from coordinate 7,464,005 downwards.
AATGGCCAAGATCTCACTTCAAATATCAATGTCCATAAAAAAAGAGCATGTGACTGCCAGTTGGCAATCGAGGGTGGATGACAACTAGAACCTGACATATTCCATAGCATCTTCAAAGTTGTGTTATAGAATATTCACACTTGATCTACTACTGCGTGCATCACCAACCATTTGTATATCTATACACAGTTGCACCCTATCTTCTAAAGTTCATTAACAAAGGTTTTGCTAACATGAAGATTCTTGTTTTGATGAAAAGGTTTGTGATTGTTGTTGTATGATGTTGTGATTGAAGTCTCTAGTATGGTAAATACTATATTCATTGTTTCTTTATGAAAATCATTGCTTAAATCCTGAGAAAAAGATTTAGGAAGTCTAAGGCATTGGAAGTTGCACTAAAGAACCTCAAGAGAATGTTCTACATTCCTCCACATTTGAAGGTATGATCATGTAGTTTGAGAGTTAGAAAGTGACAAGTGTGAAGCTTGTACGTTCCTAATTTTAGAGCTTGAAAGTTACTGCAAAAGATTCTAGAGCTAGCAAAGTGAAGACAGAGGTTCAAGATGGTTGGAGTTAGGATATGTCAGAGAAGGGCTCCACATTTCTTTGCTTTTGAAGATGAGGCCCTACGGTTTGAAGGATGGTTAGATGTACTTGAGAATATTGTTAGAGTCTAGTTTTAGTTGATAAGTTGTACCACAAAGGTCCTCCAGAGTCAGTAGAACAAAGATATATAATGTTGTTGATTAGGATTGTCTGGAGGAGAAAGCAAAATCCACCGCATTGCACCACAGTTCATCTTTTAGCTTTGATGTTTGGAGGATGAGTTCAGTATTCAATATGATTGTTCATTTTAGGTTTCAGGGGTTGAACTACACTGCAAGTTGATATTTGAATGTTCTATCTCAAAACTGTGTGTTCAGAGTTTGTGAGTGATTCTAGGATTTGTATATGTATGTTTGCACCAGAAAAAATACATATATTTCAAAGGAAGTAATGGTTGAGAAGACTTGTGGAAGTCTCATGTTGCTTGTGAAATGATTTGCATGATGTTGATTGCTCCCTCCAGTACCGCTTTAGGTCTAGAGCTATTTTATGGAAGGATAAGTGTTGGCTGAGTTGACTTCATGTGTTTTGATGATCCCATTGGTTGTTTTAAAGTGTGCACTATCTTGGAAGAATGTGTTAAGGAAAGAATAGGTACTAGTCTTCTCTTGGCTTGAACTACATTGGATTTGTACATCATTTGGATGTTGACTTGGTGTGGCCCCTACACGTTTCATGTTTACATGTTTCATCTTGGTTGACATAGGAGAAAGATTTTATTTTTTGCAGAAGGTATAAATAAAATAACTTGTTCATTGTGAGTTTTGTGATTGAGTGATAGGGTGTGAGGTTATGTGAGTGAGTGTAAAAGTGAATGAGTGTGTATGTGAAGATTTGTTGAAGATAGTAGTGACATCTATTTAGAGGAAGTGAAGATTTGAGTCAAAGTTAAGTGTGTTGATGTTGCGGGGAAGATTGATCAATGATATCTATTGAGTGAGATTTTCAGAGGTTGTAGCCTCATTTTGTAAGTGTTGTTGCATTGTATTTTACAGACTGTGTCCTCCCTTGGGTTGTAGCTCTAAAACTTTTTGTAATCTATTTAATCATTATTTGTGAGGCTGGATTTAGACAGTAGATCCAAGTAGCTTACTCACCATGGTTTTTCCCTTCTATGGTTTTCCACATAAATCTGGTGTTATGGTTGTGTGCTCATGTGTTGTTCTTTGATTTGCTTAATTTTCTTTATCCTTTATTTAATATAATAAAGGTTTTCGTTAATAAAGTTGATTTGGTTTAACTTCTAGTATATACTAATTCACCCCCCTCTTAGTATATCAGTGTGTTCTAACAATTGGTATCATAGCTAAGTTCCTTGGTGCAACCTAATAGCTGAAGGTAGGTCTTGGAATAGAACACATCGCTCAGAAGGAGTCTCCATCTAAAGCTCTAATATTTAATGGAAGTAGCTTTGATTTCTAGAGTGTTAGGATGGAAACCTATTTGACCTTGCTAGGGTATGATGTTTTGAGTGCTATCATGAATGATTATGTTGAACCTAGAGACCCTATTACAGATCCAGATGAAAAAAGGGCTCATGAAAATAATGCTAAATCCAAGAATACCATCTTAAGTGGTTTGTGTAGTTCAGAGTTAGTCAAGGTTGTGAGGTGCAAGATAGCAAAGGATATATGGAAGAAGCTCAGAGATCTTTATGAAGGAAATGATACCATTAAGGAAGAAAAGTTACAATCCTACAAAATAGTGTTTGAGATTCTAAGGATGAAACAAGAGGAGAATATTGTTGGATATTTGCACCGAGTAGATGAAGCAGTTGATGGAATCAGGAGTATGGGTGAAGATATAGCTGACTCATTAGTTGTGAAGAAAGTCTTGAGAACTCTCCCTCACAGATTTGATTCAAACGTATATGCAATTGAAGAAGCCAAAGGTCTAAAGAAACTTACAATGGAAGATTTTTTTGGGTCCCTCACTGCCTATGAGATGAGAAATGAAGTCATAGGACCATGCCAAAGAAAAGCTACTTTGAATACTATGAAGAATGAAGAAACATTTGATGCATGCAATGAAGCTGAGGAAGAAGAAGCAAACTTTGTGAGGAAACTAAAAAGGGATCAAGAAAGTACAAAGGTAGGTTACCTTTCAAATGTTTTAATTGTGGTAGAATTGGTCATTATGCCTCTAAATGTCCTTTTGGAGAAAATGAAAATAGCAACAAGGGTTTCAAGCATAATCTTCTTTCAAAAGAAGACTACAATTTCAGAGAAGAAGTAGATCAATACCTATCAGATGAGGAAAAAGGAGAATATCTATTCATAGCCAGGGTGATCATAGATGGTTTAGACAAGACTACAAATGAAGAAGAATATGAAGTTGATTTTGGGGATAAACTTGTTTCTACTCTTGAAGACTTGGATTGTGCAAGGAAAAAGAATTAAGAACAAAGTGCTCTGATTGAAACTAAGACAAAAGAATGTAGAAGACTTGAGAAAGAAATTTAGTCACTCAAAAGGGAGTTAGAAAAATAAAATCTTGGGAGATTGAATGATACTGTATGTATAGATCTCATCATGCCACAAGGAAGATCTCTTCATGCAAGGCAATTCTCCATGAACATGTTCAATCATGTTTTCTTTGGTTATTATTTTATGTACAACAAAGTTGGTCGTAAGGCTATAGATTGCAAGTCTGAAATGAATAGAAGAAATCTTGTAAGTAGGAATCCTCTTGCTTCACTAGTGGATTTCAATGTGGTATGTTAAATTTGCAACAAGTTTGTACATATAACAAGATATTACAGGAGTGATTTGGCAAAAATAGAATCTCAGTTGATGGATGTTATTGAGAAAGCAGAGGAAAGTGTTTCTTCCAAAAGGCAGGAGACGGATAATGGAGTTGAAGATTCAATGATTTTCCAAATAGCATTTCATGCTCAAGGGCAAACAAATCTCTAGGTTATAGATAGTGGATGCACAAATCATATGACAGGTGACAAGAGCAAATTCATCAATCTTGGTAAGTGGAAAGGTGGACTAGTCAGGTTTCGAGAAAACTCTTCTACAAAAATCACTAGAAAAGGTACCATAAGTATTGATGGAAAGTCTCAAACACATGATATTCTTTATGTAGAAGGTCTCAAGCATAATCTTCTTAGTGTAAGTCAAATGTGTAGGAAAGGATACAATCTCACATTTCATGATCAAGGGTGTGAAATCAGAAGAGAAAAGTCTAGGAAATTGGTGGTAGAAGGATCTAAGATAGAAGGCAACTTGTTTAATCTAAAGGTAATTAATGAAATGAATTATCTTATAGGACAAACAAATAAATGTTGGTTGTGGCACAAAAGGATGGGGCACATCAACTTTGATAATCTTGTGAAGATCAACTTCATGCAAATAGTAAGAGATATGCCGAAGATCATCAAGCCTACAAGCACCTTATACAAGGAATGTCAGATGGGAAAGCACACAATTATAAGATTAAAGTCCAAGGAGTATTCATCTAGAAGACCTGTAGAACTTGTTCATACTAATCTATACAGACCCACCAGGGCAAAGAGTCTACAAGGTGAGAGGTATTTCATGTTGCTTATTGATGGTTTTTCTAGAATGACATGGGTTACCTTCTTGAAAGAGAAATTGAAAGCTTTCAGTAGATTTAAGATTTCAAGTCCATGGTTGAAAATGAAATAAATGCTAGAATCAAGTGTCTAAGGTCTGATAGAGGTGGTGAGTTCACCTCAAGTGATTTTGAGGAATATTTTGAAGAACATGGAATAAAAAGGCATTATTCTACTACAAGAACTCCTCAGCAAAATGGAGTAGTGGAAAGAAAGAATAGAATAGTTTAAGAGATGGCTAGAACAATGTTGAGTGAAGCCAAGCTATCAGATACATATTGGAAAGAGGTAGCCCATACTGTTGTCTGCATTGGTAACAGAGGACAACTAAGAGTGCACAATACAAAGACATATTATGAGTTATGGTATGGAAGACTATTGTCAGTCAAGTACTTTAGGGTTTTTGGAAGTAAATGCTACATCAAAAGGAATGAAGAAGGTCTGGGAAATTTTGACTCAAGAGCTTATGAGGGAATCTTTCTTGAATACTCAACTAGGAGCAAAGCCTACAAATGCTACAACAAAAGGCTAAGGAAGATAGTTGAGACTGGGAATGTTAAAATGGATGAAGAGGCACACCAAGTCACAAATGAGCAAGAATATTGTTAGCTAGATGTACCTACCTGCATAGAAGAAGAAGAAAAGTTTGATGAATAAGAAGAAACTCAAGAGAAGACTGCCAAGACTCCTGCCAAGTATGTTCAGAAGAATCATTCAGAAGATGAGATCATTGGAGACAAGAATGAAGGAGAACAGACAAGAAGAAGATTTGCAAGAACAAATGAACAAGTAAGTTTTTCTTTATTATCAAGAGTAGAGCCTACAAATTTTGATGAAGCTAGTAAGGATGAAGGATGGATACATGCTATGGAAGAAGAACTAAATTAGAGAGAGAAGAATCAGACTTGGGAGTTGGTGCCAAGGCATGCAGACAAGAATGTGATAGGTACAAAATGGGTATTCAAGAACAAACTGAATGAATATGGAGAAGTGGTCAGGAACAAGTCAAGGTTGATTTTCAAAGGTTATTCACAAGTTGAAGGTATTGACTATGAAGGGACATTTTCTCCAATGGAAAGAATGGAAGCAATTAGAATGGATCTTGCATTTGCAGTTCATAAGAGATTCAAGGTATATCAGATGGATGTCAAATCTACCTTCCTAAATGGTGACTTAGAAGAAGATGTCTAGATAGAACAACCTGATGGATTTTAGTTATCAGAAGACCCAAACATGGTGTGCAGACTTAAGAAGGCTCTGTATGGTCTCAAACAAGCCCCTAGGGCTTGGTATGCAAGGTTGGATAAATACTTACTCCAGCAGGGCTTCAAGAAAGACATTGCAGATAGTAACCTTTACATCAAAATTGAAGACGAACAAATTCTATTTGTTGTGTATGTTATTGATATAATCTTTTGTGGATATGATGAGATGTGTAAGAAGTTTGCAAGAGAGATGCGAAAAAATTTGAAATGTCTATGTTAGGTGAGCTATCATTCTTTCTTGGACTCTAAATTATTCAATCAACTAATGACATCTTTATTTCTCAAGAAAAATATGTCAGGGAGATGTTAAAGAAGTTTGTAATGGAAGACAACAAACCAATGAGTACTCCTATGGTAATTGGTTGCCATTTGAGTAAATATGATGAGTCACCTAAAGCTAATCAGACTCTGTATAGGTCTATGATTAGGTGCCTAATTTATCTAACAACATCAAGGCCTTACATCATGCAAGTTGTGTGTTTGGTTACAAGGTTTCAAGAGGATCCTAAGGAAACTCATGTGAAGGTAGTCAAGAGAATATTTAGATATTTAAAGAGTACTCCAGAACATGGATTGTGGTATCAAAAGGGTGATGACAATTCCTTGAGGGCTTATACAGATACAGATTGGGCTAGCAGTGTTGATGATAGAAGTACTAGCGGAGCAACTTTCTTTTGGGAGATAGGTTGGTCTCATGGATTAGTAAGAAGAAGGACTTAGTGTCCTTATCAACAGTAGAGGCAGAGTATATAGTTGCAGCAACTTGCTGCACTCAAGTACTGTGGATGAAGGAAACGTTGAGGGATATCAAGGTAGAATATGATGAGCCCATTCCTATTCTTTGTGACAATAGAAGTGCCATAAATATTTCAAAGAATCCAGTGATGCATTCTAGAACCAAGCACATATCTATCAGGTATCACTTTTTGAGAGAGAAGGTTGCAAATCAAGAAGTCAAATTGAAGTATGTACCTACAAAGGATCAAGTTGCAGATATCTTTACAAAGGTACTTTCTAAGGATACATTTGAGTATCTCAAATAGAAGTTAGAGGTGATTGCCCCTCCTTCTAACTAGATGCATAGTTGGTGTATCTATCTAGGGGAGAATTTCAAGACATGCATCTATCTAGGGGAGAATTTTAAGACATATCTTTATCCTTGGATTGATGGAGGGTACCTCTAAGGGGGAGCAAGTAGTTAAGAAGTTAAGAAGGATAAAAAGGATTGTTCAGTCAGGGGGAGCTAAAGGAAGATCAGTTCAGAGGAAGACCATTGGCCCTTTGTCCTTGATGTCAAAGGGGGAGAAACTTGAAAATCATGTTAAGTGTTTCCATCAATACCAAAGGGGGAGATTGTTGCATATGTATTGTCATTGATGTCAACAGTGTTGAAGGTTAGAAGTTGAAGTAATGATCAGTTGATGATCAGATTGCCAAATTAAGGATAGTGATGCAAAGTAATGAGTATATACTAAGGTCATTAGATAAGAAGGCAAAGGAGTAATAAAGAGATGGATTAGAGAAGTTCTGAAGTAAAGGGTAAGATGATGAATGTCATGTACTATGTATACTAATTGGATCAACATCGTCTGTACATAGTTGCACCCTATCTTTTGAAGTTCATTGACAAAGGTTGTGCTAACATGAAGATTCTTGTTTTGATGAAAAGGGTTGTGATTGTTGTTGTATGATGTTGTGAATGAAGTCTCTAGTATGGTAAATATTGTGTTTATTGTTTCCTAATGAAAACCATTGCTTAAATCTTGAGAAAAATATTCAGGAAGTCTAAGGCACTGGAAGTTGCACCAAAGAAGCTCAAGAGAATGCTCTGCATTCCTCCACATTTGAAGATATGATCTTGTGGTTTGAGAGTTAGACAGTGACAAGTATGAAGCTTGTGTGTTCCTAATTCTAGAGCTTGAAAGTTACCACATAAGATGCTAGAGCTAGTAGAGTGAAGACAGAGGTTGTAGTCAGGATACGTTAAAGAATTGCTCCACATTTCTCCACTTTTGAAGATGAAGTCTTACGGTTTGAAGGATGGTCAGATGTAATTGAGAAGATTGTTATATTCTAGTTTCAATTGATAAGCTATACCACAGAGCTCCTTCCGAGTCAGCAGGACAAGATATATCATGTTGTTGATTAGGGTTGTCTAGAGGAGAAAGCAAAATCCACCGCATTGCACCGCAGTTCATCTTTTGGCTTTGATGTTTGGAGGATGAGTTTAGATATTCAGCATGATTGTTCATTTCAGGTTTCAGGTGTTGAAGTACACCACAAGTTGATTTTTAAATGTTCTATCTCAAGACTATGTGTTCAAAGTTTGTGAGTGATGCCAATATTTGTATCTGTATGTTTTTGCCAAAAAGAATACATATATTTCAAAGGAAGGAATGGTTGAGAAGGCTTGTAGAACTATCATGTTTCTTGTGAAAGGATGTACATGATGTTAATTGGTCCCTTTGATACTGCTTTAGGTCTGGAGCTATTTTGTGGAAGGATATGTGTTGGATGAGCTGACTTCATGTGTTCTGATGATCCTGCCAGTTGTTTTAAAGTGTGTGCCAGCTTGGAAGAATGTGTTAAGGAAAGAATAGGTCTTGGTTATCTCTTGGCATAAACTTCATTGGATTTCTACATCATTTGGATACCTACTTGGTGTGGCCACTACACGTTTCATGTTTACACGTTTCATCTCTGCCAACATAGGAGAAAGATTTTGTTATTTGCAGAAGGTATAAATAAAAGAACTTGTTTGTTGTCAGTTGTGTGATTAAGTGAGTCTAAAAGTGAATGAGTGTGTATGTGAAGATGTGAAGATGTGTTGAAGATAACAATGATAGTTGTGCAGAGGAAGTGAAAATTTGAGTCAGAGTTAGGTGTGTTCATGTTGCGGAGAAGATTGATCAATGAGATCTGTTGAGTGAGATGTTTAGAGGTTGTAGCCTCATTCTATAAGTGTTGTTACATTTTATTTTAGGGAGTGTATCCTCCCTTGGGGTATAGCCCTAAAACTTGTTGTAATCCATTCTATCATTATTTGTGAGGCTAGATTTTGGTAGTAGATCCAAGCAGCTTGCTCACTGTGGTTTTTCCCTTCTAGGGTTTTCCACATAAATCTAGAGTTATGGTTGTGTGCTCATGTGTTGTGCTTTGATCTACTAAATTTGTTTTATCCTTTGTTTAATCTAGTAAAGGTTTTGGTTAATAAATTTGATTTAGATTAAGTTCCAATATATACTAATTCACCCCCCCTCTCAGTATATCAGTGTGTTCTAGCATTACTCTACATCTAATCCTGTATCTTCCTTGACCAACATGTCGCCTAACTCCAGAGTCTTATACTCATCATATGCTTCTATGGTATTCTCAATGTCACTTTTGTCAAAATTCTAGGCCTTGACCTTGGCATACTCCTGCATCTAGAGTTGCTCATCCAAAGATATCCACTTATTGGTATGGATGTTTAACTTTCCTTTATACACTGTTATCTTAGCTGACAAGTCCATGACCTCATTAATGGTTTTTTTTGAGAAATACCCAACTGGATCTTTTACCACTGGCTCATACTTGGCCTTGAACTCTGCAACAAAGGCCTTTTCTTAATAAGTTTCCTTCTTATCCACCATGTTAATAAGAACCTCGACCAAAATTTCCATCCCGTCAGTCAAGAGGTCATGTGCCTTGGTCTTGATGTCTATAGCTTTATGTCTACACCCTTTTAGGACTTTAGCCTTGAACATCAAGTCCTTCATCCAAATTGATATTTTTGGCATGGTCTAGACCATCATGATTTTCCTGCTTAGTAGTACCCTATCTTGCAACTTTCTAATGACCTTCTATTTTATGAGATCTTGATCACCCTAATCTAACCTTGTAGCACACTCCACCTTTAAGGTATCTACTTTGTTCTTGATGAATGTTAGGGTGTCCCAGTTTGATAATGCAGTTCAGATGACCTCCTACCCATCTTTTAGGAACTTGTGGAAAAAATCTTCCATGACATGTGCTTGATGCTTCTTTGCATTCAGATCACTTATTTGATCATGTGTCACCAACACCAAATTGCTTGGGACTTTCATTGTTGATACTCTTTGGGTGAATAACCCCTTGATAAATCCTTCAAGCTGGGAAATGTGCCCTTTCAACTCTTGTTTCTTCGGCTTAGCCTTGTAGATTCTAGCTATTGTAGACTTAACACTACCCATGCGCTCATCAATTTCCTTCTCTATAGTTGCATGTCCCAAATCAAGAGTGGTGTGTATTCTCCCATGGTGATTTCACCTTTAACCTTGTCTACTGTAGGCACAACGAATTGGCCTATCCTACATCTTGTCACATCCCTTCTAATAGAAGACACAACCCTTGCCTTCTTCCTGGGCTTTATTCCTTCCACTAAAAATAATACTTGAAAATCAAATGGAATCAAATTGATAGGAGGATCATTTATCTCTAAAGCCATCTAATCCAGAACATTGAGTGCAGGTCCTTCTTGACTAGATTGTTCAATGAGAACATCTTTGATTACCAATCTTTTCCCTTTGTTCAATCCTTTCTCCTATTGAGAAGCCTCCTACTGAGGAACTTCTTGTTGTGGTAGAGTTTCTCATTGTGGACCTTCTTGTTGTTGAGCTAGTGTGTCTACCTCCATAGGCTAATCTTCAACATTCTCTACCTCAATGTGAGGTTATTCAACTCCTTAGTCTTTCTAACCTTCATCAAGTGACAACATCTGCTGCACTTCCTTATCCTGATCATTTATCAATTACTCTTCACCCTATTGTATATCTTTTTATTTAGGTGTATCCTGAAGAGATTCTCCTTGATCCTTCATAAGAGCAGTGTCCTCACCTAAGTTTTCCATCTTGCTTTGCTAGGATGGACTTGCTTCTTCTTGTGCTATGGTACCCATACTTTGGGCATATTGTTGGTCTACCGACACATTTGGGGATCTTGACATCTCACTATCCAAAATCTCTTCTACCTCAAGACCTTTAGTCTCTATTACCTCTAGGGCTTCTATCTCCTCAACTTTAGCATGCATCGATTGAGGTTCTTCTGGTTGTAATTCCTGATGTGCAAGAAAAGAGGAGGCTAGATCATTAGTGATGACATTTATGACCTCATCATCAGTTAGGTCCACAACCTAACTTAAGGGTAGCTGCAATTCTTCAACCCTTGCTTGTTGTTGCACCTTTGCTTCCTCGCCCCTCTCTTGTTTCACTTGGATAAACTGTTGGATCCTTTGGCCTCTAGGAAGATCAACCACCTAACCTCATGTTTGAACCTGATGAACCACCACTTGTTGCACTAAGTGAGCTTGGATTGCAGCTTGTGGTGATGGCACCTCTACCTAAGTCTGACCTAATGCGAACATAAGTTCCATCTGGGTTGGTCCTGATGCCTTGGCTTGTACACTGATGGGTCTTGTGATGGTACCCCTCATGGCTATTTCCAACATCCTTCTCCTTTGTCTTGGGATTTCTAATCCTTCCAATATGTTTGTCACCTAGTGCGCCTCTGGAGCTATGACTATGATTGGGATAGCGAACACCAGTTGCTCCCTTGGTGGTGAGGGCATTGTGGTGATGCTCACACATTCTACTATTAGAGGTTCACTAGATGTGGATGCTCCTTCCTCTACTAAATTGGCCTCCATGACTCTCCTCTTAACAACAAGGAAGTCATCATAGTCTACATCTATCCTATCTTTCCTCTTCCTCTTCTTGTCATATGTCAGGCTCACCCTTTTGGCCTTGACCTCATTTATCCTCTGATCTATCCATCTTTGGGTGGTGTCCATGATATTCTTTGATACAACATCAATTGATGTCTCTTCTAGTTTTGTCCAATCAAGGAGAGGTAAAGTCTCCTTATATACCTATTTATTATTGTAGTCTGGGTCTAAGGTTTGACCATCATCAAATTTTACTTGTGTAGGCACTTGTGGATGTCCCAAGGTCCTTATTTAGTTGAGGTTTAACCTTTAATATCCTCTCTTTTGCACATACTCCTCATTGTTCTAGTCGGCCCAGTAATCCTTCAGATGAGGCACATGCTGCAATTTCTTGTTTACATACTTGTCCATCCAATTATATGGGTCAAATATCCACTGGAGATGGAAAGGCTACAAGTTGAGTATCTAAAGCTTAGCCTCCAACAATTTGGAGTCTTTAAACTCCTCACACCTATACCAATCAATATACGGTGGGAACTTGATGGTCCCTTGGCCATGTTTCTGGATGTATGCTTCGTATGAAGGGATGATCTACCTGGTTATCTCTAGGAGCAAAACCTTATCTATTGGGTATCTCAGTAACATAAAGGGATGACCTTCAAACCCTTCCATTATGATGTATGTAAAAGTCAAGATCTAGATAAACTAGGACACATGTGCAGTGATAACTCCTTGGGCATCTCTTGATATCCTTTTGCCTCGATCTTCCTCCATGAGTTGGACTAGCCACATCAAGAAGCAGTCATTGACTCTCTTGTAATGTTCTATTGATTGGTTATTTTCGATCTATGTGTAAAATTTTCATATTAGATGTTCTCTTGGCTTATTCCCCAGCTTTCCTACTGTGTGTAGGCCATTGAATTGTGACCTATATTCACAAGAATATACTACATACGTAGTCATGAAGAACCTCTGCATCTTCTTTTTCCAATCAACCATACCATCATGTATGGAGTCACAAATTATCTGTGCCTAGTTCATTACATCTCCAACATCTTTTACAAAATGTATGAGGTCAAACTTCCATAACTCTAAGGAACTGAAGTCCTCCTTCCTGATCATTGAATTGAGTAGAGTAATTGTATATTGGACCATAGGATTGAAATCAAATTTTTATAGGTTCTATAACATATTTGACACCACCTTACGTCTAGTTGCTAGATCCAACCATAATGTGTGCATTATTTTATGGCATCCAGCAATATTTGAATTATACTGTGTCAACAATGCGTTGATATCTAGTTCAAAGACATCCTAACTCCTCAGGAGATTGAATGTTTCACGGATGCCCTTAGGCAATAAATTTACATATACTCAGCCCTGGTGCTCTACCCTCCATCTCACAGGGTTGTACTTTTGAGTGCATTCTATTATCAACTCTATGGCATCCATTCTCAAGGGGAAGCCAGCTACGTTGAACATCCTACTCTTTACTATATTCTGAAGCAATTCATCTGCATCTAACATATGGCACCTCATGCGAGAATGCATCCATGTCCAAATTGCTGACATGGGTATCAGATGCATATCCAAACTTGCACCAAATCCCTCTAGGGGTTTTACCTAGTGCATCCTTAAACTCATCATCTCGTTGTTTCAATCGTTTCATCAATGTACCCCGCATGATGCAAACGCATGTAATTAGTTCCTGCATAAGGGTTTAGGGCTTGCAATCTTTCTTAATCTCACACAATAATATTTAGTTTACTATGATACAATGGATCAACAAATTTACCCTAAGAAAATGAGATTAAACCCTTTGTAAAAGAGATTACATTAATCACTAGGCACGAGAAAATTCTTTCGTATACATACTTGGAAAATGAGAAATCACCTTTGCTACTCTATGATGAGGATGTTCATTTACCTTTTGAGCATTCTATTCACTTAGCTACTTTGATTCACCTTATTTTCTCTACAAATTCACCCTTTTGATCTCTTATGAATACTTTATGATTAACAAGTCAATCAAAAATTGCTTTTATCCTTCTTGAAATTTATTACGTAGGTAAATACATTGAATGTTAATTGTAGTTTGTAAGCAATTACTATTTAGGAGTAGGGAAAAGTGACAACTAGGTATAGGTTTGCATTTTGAATTTAAACTCCAATGGAAAAAATCAATTTGCAGTATGGGTCCATTTAATTCAAAGTACTAGATGGACATATGGAACTCAAATATCTTGTTTGAAATGACCAAAGGAAATGTCCTTTAGAAATGTCTAGTTGACTTTGACCAAAGTCAAGTAGGAAAGCATAGTAGCAACTCCACCAAATGGCATCATTACTCTTTTGGTCAAACTATGTTGACCGAAGTATCGAATGAGTGGATCTTCATATTTGTTTAGGAATGTCAGGACATTTAGAAATATCCGATACAAAATGTCCAATTGAAAAGTCAACAAATTGTGGGTAAGTGCAAAGCTTATAATGATTTGGATAGGATATGGATGTGGATTTGGACATGGATATTATGAAATGTCAAGTGTAGAATATTCAGATGAAAATATTCGGTCTAATGGAACTAACACTAGGTCAGGATAAATTTGATAGCTTGCACTGGATATGGATCTTTGGATAGGACCGAACATGACACTTGTTTAGTCATGTCGAGTTGAAATATCCTATCTAGTGGGAATGTCTGATGGTCGTGAGGATAATTTTGATGTTTTCAACATGATCTAGACATGGACTTCATGGATGCACTAATATCCGATCAGGTTGGACGATTAGTGAGCTATATTTAATTTGCTTTCAGGTACGGGTGCTCATTGTGAGGGAGTTGGAACCTGATATGAATACTAGACATGACATGAATGTTTTGCAAAAGTTTAGGTCCATTTGACCGAAAATGTCTGGTTGACTAGAATTTCAAGGGGGCATAACTTGCTCATTTTAACAAATTTTCACAAGGTTCAAGAGGCAACCTTGGCTCAAATTTTGTTCTCTATCCATTCATGACCTTTGCAGGAGATACTTTGTAACTTGAAATTTGGCTTGAATTTTAGTCTCTAGGTGACATGACATTTTACCAATACTGCCCAGGCAGACAACAAAAGGACCAACAAAGTAGAAAAGTTGGGTCCTCATTTTTCCAAGGAAAAATGGGGTGTGTTGTGAGACTACACAACAACTTGCAACCAAAGAAATCTGCTAAATTTCAAACCATTTAGGTAAAAAGGACAAATTCAGACATAAGACTTCCAACTTCCGCTGGACCAGATCATTCCAGTTTAGCTAAAGGAAATTATATTCACTAGTATAACTATGCTTTAGAAGGAATGCAAGTGTGTGCATTTGATTAATTCCCTTTCCTTTGGAAAAGCCAGCAAGTGAAAGTCATTTGAATTAAGCTACATAGTTTGGTTTAACATTTTAAGCCAAACCTAGATATAACCTTGCTGCCAGTTAGGCATCCATAGCCTCGGCAAGGTTATCTCTGTAATTCTCTCAAATATTTTTTTACTACCAGTCAGGCGTCCATAGCCCTAATAGAGTTACTTAGATGGCCTAGAGAATAAATCTCTTTCTTTATATTTTTAATATTTTATTTTCTTGTATTTTCTTTTGATATATCTTGTCATCTCATTTGCAAGGTTATGACACCTACTGTTAGGTTGAGAATTACAATGGTAGAAAAGGAAAACCTTTAGATTTTTCACTTAATGCAAACACTACTACTCCCAACTGATTCAATGAATTTTAAGTATGTTCATTTGTGGGATTCCTTCGATAATCAAAGTTGATGTTGGTGAATATGATTTCCTAAACAAACTAGACCAGTCATACCTATAGAAGTCACAACTTATGTAGGAATTTGAACTTCTTTCCTAAATTCTAGAAATTCTATTGTTTTCTAAGGTTGTTGTCTACTCCTTATTGCACCCAAATAAAATAAAGACTCAAAAAAAATAGAAACAGACAAAAAAACAAGTAAAACAACTGTACAAGAATATTTACATACGTATAGGTTTTCATCCATCTTCTTCAAATGATTAGGCTTGGAAGTAATGTTTTAGGAATTGTCCATTGATAGGCAATGGGACATCATCATTTGTTAAGGTCATTAGCCTATAAGTATTGTCACCTAATATCTCTATGATTTGAAAGGGACCGATCCAAAGTTTATCAAATTTTCCATGATCTCCCTTCTTCTCATGGGCTTTGTCCCGGGATAGAACAAGATCTGATATTCAAAAGGTCTTGATCTTAGCTCTTTTGTCAAACCAGTGTTTAATTGTAGCTTGATGTTTGGAGAAATGATTGACGGCTTGATTTCTTTTTTCCTCTAGGTGTAAGAGTTGCAATAATATGACTTCTAATTTGTCCTCTAGACCTAGGTATTCTTGAGTGAACTGTAAAGTGGGGATTTTCAAGTTTATAAGTAAGATAGGGTCTACTCCATAGACTAGTTGATATGGTGAATTCCCTAGATCTGATTTTACTCTAGCTCTATCAACCCACAAAGCATATTTTAGTAGAGTATTCCATTTTCTAGGATTCTTTTCCACCAATTTCTTGATGATATCTAATAGGTTTTTATTAGTGGATTTAGCAAGGCCATTACCTTGGGGATAATAATTAGATGATAACTTCAAAGTAATGCCATATTCAAATGCCCAATTAGAGAATTTTAGTGAAGCAAAATTGGCGCCATTATCACATACTAGTGCATATGGAATGCCAAATCTGGTGATGATGTTAACTTCTAAGAACTTGGTCACTTTGTCAGTTGTGCACATCTTACTACATATAGCTTCAATCCACCTAGTACAATAGTCAGTAACAATTAGGACATACCTATGTCTAGCTGATGATGGATGATTAATCATCTCAATGAAATCCATTCCCCATTGTTTGAATGGGCATACTTCCATTATCGGTTGCAATGGTTGGGCTACATACCTTTCTCTATTTGTGGCAACCTAACATGTATGATAGTGTTTTATGTGTTTAGTAGTATCTTTGAATATGGTTGGCCAATAATATCCGGTGCTTAGAATTCAATGTGTAGTGGCTAAATGTGACCCATGGGTCATCCCAAATTTATCATGTAGTTCATGCAAGACCTTGTTCGCTTCCTGTCGATTGAGGCATCTTAGATATATGCCTTCATGATTCTTCTTAAAGAGAATCCCTCCTGGTGCAGGAGCACCTACCTGACAGCTGGCCTCCATGAGGCAGTTAGTTAGTTTTAAGTCTTGTTGATGTTTCCAAGAAGGTCTTATAAGACCAATGCATGTAATAAGGTCTATGTTGACCGTGCTTTTCTATTTTTAGGTAGTTTGTTATGACAGCTGATGACAGCTGTATAGTTTGTTAGTTCAGTTGGATCCTCCCAGCCGCTTGGAAGCTCCCAGCCGCTTGGAATCGAGGGGTAGTACTCGCAAGCAGTTCCTATTTATGTATTAGGATCGGTTGGTCTTAGGACAGATTGAGATAGAGAGATAGATACAGATTGAGGAGTTAGATTTCAGAGTGAGATAGAGTACTGTATTTGCATCTTTTGAAATCAATAAAGAGATCCTGTTTGTGTCAATTTTCTGTTTGGATTCCATTGTGTAATCGAGTTGCTGTTCTGGTGGTTACATGGATTCACTGATCCATTCCACCGGTTGATTCATCGAATCGATGGAATGGCTATGTACAATAGTTTAGGATTTAGTTTGCATTTTCTGTTTGTTCGCATGTATGTTTGCAGGATCGTCGTCGAGATGTGTTGAGAACCCTAGCATGGGTATGTGCTAGGTCATGCTGGTTGTTCAAGTCTGGAAAGTTGTCCAGGAAGCGGATCGGGTCACCTCAGGAGGTTCGGCGGATTGAAAATTCACTAAGGTTGGAAATTCATCACAACGGCATCATCAGGATATTTCTGTGTATATCCTGCAGTTACTTCGGGTGTCATCTGAGTAGATGGAGGTGAGCATGATGCAATTGTTTGCATAAGGTGAATGCGTTTCGGGGTGATCATCATCAGGTGTTGCCGAGGAAAAGTATATCGGCATGAGTTAGTCGATCGGGTTGATAAAATCATCGCGGGCTGATAATGTTAAGTTTGGCCGACAGCAGGATATTGAAGGAACTATATATGATGTCATCATCATCAGGATAATCGTCATCAGGACATTCTGAAATATCACCCAATAAAGGTTTATCCTGCTGACCCTAAGTGTTTTGGCATAGGCGTAAGGCATCAAGGAGTTAAGTGGATCGGGAGGAGGATATTCGACAGAATATTCGTCATTAGTTTAAAGTTGAGTATCATCATCAGGATGTTTCAATATGACCGGATAAGTCATATCCTAATGCTGTTGTTTAAGTAGTCAGATATCGGGGTGACGTAAGCATCAGAGGAAGGGTGCATGAAGTTGTCGTCATCAGGATATATGGAGGGAACCGGATATTTTATATCCTGCTGATGAACATGATGTTGAACATCATGATGCTGCAGAAAGAGTTTGGCGGTAAGATGAACAGTGAACATCAGGAGGATGTTTGCGCTTGCCGAATATGATGATGCTGCCGATAGCCGGATATGATGATGCTACTGACAGGCGAAAGGTCGAAGGTTTGTCTGCAGGAGGATATCAGTCGGCAAGAGAAAATATGATGATGCTGACAATGTTAACAAAAAATATGATGATGATGATGGGTTGTAGACATACATGCTGTATGTCAAGGTTTTAGTGAAGATGCCTCTACATCATAGTGGTATCAGAGCTCAGCAAAAGGTCTGGGCTGTTGTGTGTTGATTCTGTCACTGAAAAGACAAAGGTAGAGGAGTGAGAGGTTGACAAAATGCCTCCGAAAGGTAATGGTACTGCAAGGGAATTGCAGGAGATGAAGGAAAAACATGCCAGAGAGATGAGGAAGATGAAGGAGCTTGCTGAAGCACTTCAAGCCAGGCTTGTAGCCCTGGAAAAGAACAAAAAGAGGGAAGTGGAAGACAGTGAGTCTGAAGAAGATGAAGATACTGTTGAAGAGTATGAAGAGGTAGCTGAAGAACTGGATGCTGAAGACCAGAAATGTGCAAAACTGTTAAAGGCAGTGCAGAGTGGTAAACCTAAGGTAAAGGTTGATGTTTCCAAGTATAATGGAAGTTTGAATGAAGATGAGTTACTGGATTGGATTGCTGCACTTGATAATCACTTTGAATGTGAAGATGTTGCTGAGGATCAGAAGGTAAAGATTGCAAAGACCAAGTTAGGAGATCATGCTTTGGTATGGTGGGATTATGTACAATCTGAGAGAAGGAAACAAGGAAAGTCAAAGATCACTTCATGGGATAAAATGGTAGCAAGGATCAAAGGTAAATTCTTGCCCAAGGATTATGAGATTCAGATGTTTAAGAAGCTGCAATTTTTAAGGCAGAAGGAAATGGATGTGAAGGCATATACTAAGGAGTTTTATAAATTGAGTATGAGATCTGGTCATCATGAGAATGAGGTAGAAAAGGTGGCTAGGTACTTGGCTGGCTTGAGATTGAACATACAGGATGAGTTAGTTTTAGCTAACCCTAAGAATGTGGAAGATTGTTATCAAATGGCAATCAGGATTGAAGAAAAGGTGAATAGAAGACAAGATAAGTCCATGAGAGGAAGAGGAAACAATATGAGGGGAAGAGGATCAGCCCCTACAACAAGGCAAACCAATGAGGGTCAAGAAGACACTGGTAGAGGACAGGGACAGTCTGATTTCAAAGGTGGATGGAAAGGTAAGAGAGGCAGATTTGGAAGTGGTAGAGGTTCTACTACATTTTCAGGAAAGTGTTACACTTGTGGTGAGTTTGGTCATCCATTTTTCAAATGTCCAGAAAGCAAAGGTTCATCATCCAGAGATGATAGAACGAATGACAAGAGAGTACAACTTGTGCAAGAAGAGAAAGTAGAGCAAAGTGTGCAAAGTTTAAACACTTATCAAGATAGAGTTCCTGACAGTTATGGATACCCTGAGGAGGGAGAAGCATTGATGCTTAGGAGAATTAGTTTGCAGGCATCAAAGGATATGATGCAAAGAAGAGCTCTTTTCAAGACCACATGCAAGAGCAAAGGTAAAGTATGTAAGGTTGTCATTGATACTGGTTCAACAGACAACATGGTCTCTCAGGAAATGGTGGATAAACTAAATTTGGAAAGGATTCCACATCAACACCCTTACAAGGCATCTTGGGTGAGTGATAGTCAATCACTTTTTGTCTATGAACAGGCATATGTGGATTTTCAGATTGGAGCATATCAGGATAGAGTTTTGTGTGACATTTTGCCCATGGAATGTTGTCACCTACTGTTGGGTAGACCATGGCAATTTGATAGGAGGGTACTGTATGATGGGTATGCTAATACCTACACCATCAAGAAAGATGGGAAAACTATTATGTTGATGCCATTGCAGGAAGATGCTGTAGCACAGGGGGCAGCCAAAATCATTTTAGTGGGAAAGAAGGAATTTGTGCAGAAGCCTATAGGAGCAGGCATAAAGGCAGTTGAGGACATTGCAGGGAAAGAAGTTGTTAAGGACAACAGTTTGAAGACAGTTTCAGTTTTGACTGACAGAGGTCAGCAGCAGGTTCAGAAACAGGTTTGCAAACAGCAACCAGTTGAGAGGAATGACAAGGATGTTGTCATAGTTGGGACTATTGTTTGTCCTATAAAGGTTGAAACAAAGACAGAGTTGAACATTGCAGAAGTTCAAGAGGCAGTTCAGACAGAGGTTCTGGTCAGACAACCTGACAAACACAAGGTATGTGAGAGAAGGGCCTACATTGACAGGCATGAGGATTTACTTGCAAGAAAGCAAGTTACAGTTCAGAAGTCTTGGAGCAGCCGAGAGCCAGCAGAGGACAAAGCTAGAACAGGTCAAGACATTGCAAAGGCAAAGTGTAAAGGTGGAGGACTTCCACAACCTAACTCATGGGACATGAGTTCTTTTCTGTTGGGGAGTATGGTGCAGGAGCACCTACCTGACAGCTGGCCTCCATGAGGCAGTTAGTTAGTTTTAAGTCTTGTTGATGTTTCCAAGAAGGTCTTATAAGACCAATGCATGTAATAAGGTCTATGTTGACCGTGCTTTTCTATTTTTAGGTAGTTTGTTATGACAGCTGATGACAGCTGTATAGTTTGTTAGTTCAGTTGGATCCTCCCAGCCGCTTGGAAGCTCCCAGCCACTTGGAATTGAGGGGTAGTACTCGCAAGCAGTTCCTATTTATGTATTAGGATCGGTTGGTCTTAGGACAGATTGAGATAGAGAGATAGATACAGATTGAGGAGTTAGATTTCAGAGTGAGACAGAGTACTGTATTTGCATCTTTTGAAATCAATAAAGAGATCCTGTTTGTGTCAATTTTCTATTTGGATTCCATTGTGTAATCGAGTTGTTGTTCTGGTGGTTACATGGATTCACTGATCCATTCCACCGGTTGATTCATCGAATCGGTGGAATGGCTATGTACAATAGTTTAGGATTTAGTTTGTATTTTCTGTTTGTTCGCATGTATGTTTGCAGGATCGTCGTCAAGATGTGTTGAGAACCCTAGCATGGGTATGTGCTAGGTCGTGCTGGTTGTTCGAGTCTGGAAAGTTGTCCAGGAAGCGGATCGGGTCACCTCAGGAGGTTCGGCGGATTGAAAATTCGCTAAGGTTGGAAATTCGTCACAATGGCATCATCAAGATATTTCTGTGTATATCCTGCAGTTACTTCGGGTGTCATCTGAGTAGATGGAGGTGAGCATGATGCAATTGTTTGCATAAGGTGAATGCGTTTCGGGGTGATCATCATCAGGTGTTGCCGAGGAAGAGTATATCGGCATGAGTTAGTCGATCGGGTTGATAAAATCATCGCGGGCTGATAATGTTAAGTTTGGCCGACAGCAGGATATTGAAGGAACTGTATATGACGTCATCGTCATCAGGATAATCATCATCAGGACATTCTGAAATATCACCCGATAAAGGTTTATCCTGCTGACCCTAAGTGTTTTGGCATAGGCGTAAGGCATCAAGGAGTTAAGTGGATTGGGAGGAGGATATTCGGCAGAATATTCGTCATCAGTTTAAAGTTGAGTATCATCATCAGGATGTTTCAATATGACCGGATAAGTCATATCCTGATGCTGTTGTTTAAGTAGTCAGATATCGGGGTGACGTATGCATCAGAGGAAGGGTGCATGAAGTTGTCGTCATCAGGATATATGGAGGGAACTGGATATTTTATATCCTGCTGATGAACATGATGTTGAACATCATGATGCTGCAGAAAGAGTTTGGCGGTAAGATGAACAGTGAACATCAGGAGGATGTTTGCGCTTGCCGAATATGATGATGCTACCGATAGCCGGATATGATGATGCTGCTGACAGGCGAAAGGTCGAAGGTTTGTCTGCAGGAGGATATCGGTCGGCAAGAGAAAATATGATGATGCTGACAATGTTAACAAAAAATATGATGATGATGATGGGTTGTAGACATACATGCTGTATGTCAAGGTTTTAGTGAAGATGCCTCTGCATCACCTCCTTTCATAATGTATTCTTGATCTTTGAACCTCAACACTCTTCTTTGGGATGCTTTCAAGTGTGAGTGACATCTATTTGTAATCAGGTAATGGGTGATGTTTGAGTACCAATCATCTTGTTCACCTAAACTGACTACATATTGTTGGCTTACCAAACTAGGATCTATTTATGCGATCATTTGCATCAAAGCTTATCCACTAACTAACTTCACTGGGGTAATATCTAGATCACATTTCTATAGAATAGTGATCCATTTAGCTCATCATTCCCTTGGCTCATTTTGCATCAAGTGCATCTTAACTGTTGAAACTGGTACTATCATGATCATATAACTTCTCAAAATTTAGTGCTAGAATTTCTTAACAATTGTCTCTCAAAGTCTAAGTATTTCAACTCAGCATCCTTGAATGGACTACTCATAAATATAATAGGTTTCTCTTCTTTTTTATCTTTCTCTATGTAAAGATGGCAACACATGTGTGATCAGATGCAAATGAATATATGTAGAATGATATGGTGTAATCAAGGTTGTTCACGATATGAGCATTGGTGATGACCTTCTTAATGTCCTTGAATGCAACTTTAGCTTCAGGTGTCCATTCTATCTTAGCATCTTTTTTCAACATCGCTTTGAGTGGTCTTACTATCTCAGCAAAACCAATTATAAACTTCTTGATGAAGTTAATCTTGCCAAAGTATGACTTTAATTCCTTTTTACTCCCAGGAAATTGGAGTTCCATAATGGAACTGACTTGGTCTAGATAGATGGATATTCCATTCTATGATATGGCATGTCCTAGAAATTTGTCAATAGTGACTCCAAAAATGCACTTCTTTGGATTAAGAGAAATGCCATATTGTTCACATCTCTACAGTACTTTCCTAAAATCTACGATGTGATCTCCTCTATTTTTTTGAAAACATAGTCAGGTCATCCATGTATATGATAATGCATTGGCCAACCAGACCTCTAAAGGTGATGTTCATGGCACGCTAAAATGTTAAACTAGCATTAACCAATCCAAATGACATTCTTCTATAGGTAAAAATTCCCCACTTAGTAGTGAATGTAGTTTTTAGTCTATATATCTTATCAACCATGACCTGGTTATAACCTAAGAATCCATCTAGAAAGGACATCATCTAGGATCCATTGACCATCTTAAGTACCTCATCTAGTGAGGGGAGAGGATAATTGTCCTTCTCAGATGCTTTGTTCAAATTCTAGAAGTCTACGCATAACCAGATGTCTCCATTTTTCTTCTTGACTGGCACCAGATTTGTGACCTATATCGAATGCCTAATGGGGAAGATGATGTGTTCTACTAATAATTTCTTAACTTCTTCAAAAATTAGGGGTTCTAATAAGTCATTAACTAGCATTTGTTTTTACTTGAATAGCTTTACATTTGGTTTCAGTGGAGTAGTGTGTGTGAAAATCAAAGTATCATACGTTTTGAGTTCATCATATGACCAACAGATCACATGTATGTAGTCTTTTAGGGATTGGGTGATCCCCTCTTTCTCTTCCTGAGTGCAAACCTTTTCAATCAATACTTTCTTGGGTTCAGGACCTTCACTTAAATTCACCGATTCATAAGTGCCCCCATCTATTTTAGTAATATCCTTCTGTTTAATTATTTATCTAGATCAAACAATCTTTCTAGTTTGATCATCTCCTTGGAAATTTTGTTATGTTGTAAATCAATTATGGATTCTTCATCCCATTCGGGGTCTTCCTAACATTTCTCATTTATCACTTGTGCTTCAAAAACATCTCAATTAGCAATGATATCCAGGATATGTTGGTCATCATCAAAAACTTGGAAATTAGTGGCGTTATCTGGTATAGAGGGAATGGAAACCAACTCTATAGAAAATATTTTCAATCCTGATAATGCCAATGGTTCCAAAGTATTAGTGGTTGTAGCTAATACGTCAGTTCAACAATTAAACTTTCTTGGTACTTGGGTGATATTGAAGGCATCAAAGCCTTCCATCAAGTCCCATACTTGATGTCTATAGCTAGATAATCGCTTGTAGTTGTAGGTATATTATTTTCCTACTTGCTTGGCCACTAGTTTAGAATCTCCAAATACATGAAGTATCTTGACTTTCTTCTTTAGTGCCAAAAGCAATCCATGGATCAACACTTCATATTTTGCAACATTTTTAGTGCAGTGAAATTGTAATAAGTATGATGCTAGGAAAGACTTCCCTTGTGGACTCACCAAGTTGACTCTAACTCTGGGACCTTGTTTGGATTTCAATACGTTGAATTTCATTGTCCATGGATGATCATTCTTGATGTCATTTTCATGACCTTTCTTCATCCTAACACTCTTTGGGGAATCTTTTTCCATGATAACCTTTAATTCATGGGGCTCTAGTTGTTCTTTCACTATTCTATCTGGAACACTACATGTATCCAGACCTTTATCACATATGTCATCTATCTTAGTGTAGGTATATGACTCTTCTTTTGTATCCTTTTCATTATCCAGACCTCTAGTTCTTGATAAACGAATGACATCATCTTGGACTGATTCGGCTCTTTCCACTTCTTTTCCAGGTATATCTAGCTCTTGTCAGATTCACTACAAATTCCATTTCAAACATTTTGTCTCATTTTATCTGAACATCCAGTTTGCAAATCCAGCTTCTTTTGTGGATATGTACATTTTTTCTTGTTGACAATGTCCAAGCATAATGCACATGTCGTTTCAGAATGAGGAACCTACTATAGTCTACACAATCCTTCCAAAAAAACTTCTCTCAATGGCATTTTCTATTGTACGCATCTCTACATTTCTTTAGACAAATATCTTTCAAAATCACATAGGTGACTATCTTTGTCATCTTCTAAATAATCATGATCTAATTCTATCAGGATGTCAGTTGCATGTGTAATTCAACTTATCTCATCAACTTCTCATGTCTGACCACACATCAATACTATTGCAAATATGTGCCTAAGCGGTGTTGTCATTGATGTCAACATATCCTTGTTGCCATTGGTGTCAACTGTATCCTATTTTTCTACTTGTATAGAAGACTAGATTGTTGAGGATATTGAGAAAATTAATGAGGATCAATGTATGCAAACCATATGGCTAAGTAGAGGATTGTCTGAGAAGCTCCAATTAAGTTTTGAAGGGTTCGCATTAAGATTTGAAGAAGTTATGGCCATCCAAGTAGAACCAGTTTTGCAGTGTTCAGAAGAGATAGAGTAATAGGAAAGAGGTTCCGATTGTTTTGGATATGTTATATGATGATCTGCAGATCTAGAGGCATGTTTGGGAAGTCAATGTGTATCATCCATTTAAGTGGTTCATGGTTTGGAGGTCAGAAAGCAATCTTTCTAATGTGACAGTCATGGTAGACAGTGTTCTTGAGGTTCCAAAGGAAGATGCAAGTGATACTGATGATTCGGAGGACTGCGGATGTTTTTGTTGAATTCAATGTGCTTGTGGAAGTCTCTAGATCATGTGACTACTATGTTGGGGGTCCACGTTGAAGTTTGAGCTTGTCAATAAAGATTTCCTTCTTGGTGTTTCTATTCTTCACAGTCTTCACCGACCGAATGGTTCAAGTGTGTTGCAGATGATCTAAGAACATTTCTATGGAGCATGGTGTGTTGATTGAGGAAGATTTGAGTCCTAGTTATGTTTGGTCGACAGCTTAGTGATTTGCATTAAGTCAGATATTTGTAGTGATGACCTTGATGTTCATTCAAAGGTTGATGAAGCGTATAAATACTTGTTGATGAGTTGTGAAAAATCATCCTTGTGCAAAAATAATTAAATCCAAAGAAAGGATCAAAGGCAAAGCAAAGCAGAGGAGAAGCAAAAGAACAAGAGCTATTTAGATGAAGAGATAGAAAAGAAGTATTTGGAGCAAAGCAAAAGTTTGTGAGCTTTCAAAGGAACTGAACCAAGCATAAAAAAGATGTTATTTCACAATTCATTCTTTCTATATTAAACATAAATTATGTACACAGTGAGCCTCTCTTGAGCAGTGAGCTCTGGGCAGTGAGACCGAAGGCATGTGCCTTCTCTTTTCTTCTAAGTACTTTTAATAGGGTACAAATCTTGTGGGTTAATCCCCACCATGGTTTCCCTTAACCGGGTTTCAATGTAAAAATTCTGGTGTTATGTGTGCTCAATTTATTTCTTCTCTTGTGTTATTGATTCATGCTTTACTGTTTATCTATTAAAAGTTATTAAAGAAGATTAAAAGTAGAAAAGATTAATCATTGTGGGACAACTAATTCACCCCCCTCTTAGTTGTCTGGACTAATTCCAACAATTGGTATCAAAGCCAAGTTCCTCTAAAAGAAGCTTAACTACTTGAGGAGATCCAGGATGTCGACTTACAAGAAGGATAGTTTGAGATTTGATGGAACAAAATACTCTATTTGGAAGAGTCACATGGAGTGCCATCTGCAATGCATGGGTGATGCTTATTGGGTGATAACAAATTATGAGTATAAACCTCCAGAGAAAGGTCCTTCGACTCTAGATCAAATCAAAGATGCTGAAAATAACCTTCGAGCAAAAGAAGCCTTGTTGAGTGCCCTGATTGATTCAGAAATAAAAAATGTCTTTGGACTAAAAATTGCTCATGAAATCTGGAAGAAGTTGGAGAATATTTAGGAAGGTGATGAACATCTCAAATGTGCCAAGCTACAAAGTCTGAGAGGAAATTTTGAAAAACTAAGGATGAGTGAAGATGAAAACATCACAATCTACATGCAAAAGATAAATGAACTTGTGTGTGGTATCAGGTGTGCTAGTGGAACTTTGGAAGAATAAGAGATTGTGGAAAAAGTGTTTAGATCTTTACCTGATTCATACAAACATAAGGTTGCTGCTATAGAGGAGATCAGGACTGTCTCAAAAGTTACAAGAGATCAGCTGGTTGGAAAATTTTCATCTTTTGAATTAAGTGAGTTTGGTGATTCTCTTCCTAAGTCTAAATCTACTTTTAAGGCCAGTGTATATGGAAAACAAAGATATGATCTGGGTGAAAGCTCTTCTAGATCTAACAGATTTGCTAAGGCAAGGAAGGATCTTAAAAATGATGAAATTGAGTCTATAGAACTTGACTCTCTATAGAACTTGAATCTCTTATGACCAAAAGAATGCCAAGAGGATTTGGTAAGTATGAAGAAAAGTTGTCATTCAAAAGTTTTGCTTGTAATAAGATTGGTCATTTTGCTGCAAGATGTCTGGAGAAATTTTCAAAGCCAAACCCTAATAGATATAAAGGCTAGAAAAAATGTTACTATATCCAAGAAGTTGGAGAAGAAGGAGTCACAGATGATGAATCTGATCATGGAGGTTCCACTGAAGATGATTGGGTGTTTATTGCTATCAAAGAAGAAGATCCAGTGTCTACTGAATCTACTAGCTGTGCAAATGTGGAAAGTGCCTTGGCTACTCAGGTTGTTGAAAAGGATGAATGGGTGATTGATAGTGGATGTTCTCATCATATGACTGGTGATAAAAGTAAGTTTATAAACTTTGAAAAATATGAAGGTGGAATTGTGAAATTTGGAGACAACTCAGCTGGTAGAATCCGTGGTAGAGGATCCATCTCTTTTAATGGTAAGAACAACAAAAATGATGTTCTGTATGTGGAAGGGATGAAGCATAATCTTCTTAGTGTTGGATAGTTGGTTGACAAGGGTTATGATCTCCGATTTAAGGATAGTAAATGCAAAATCTTGGAAAGCTCCGAAACTGAAATTGCATCTAGTACACAAACTAGAGGTAACATCTTTCAATTAAGTAGTTTTGGTAGTTATGACATAGGAGAATGTGTCATGTGAATTTTGACAACATTGTCAAGATAAGTTCTACTCAGGCTATGAGAGATCTTCCAAGACTTGTGAAACCTGATAGCATGTGTAGAGAATGTCAATTGGGTAAACAAAACAAAACATTATTCAAAAGTAAAGAACAATTTTCAAGTGGGCGATTGGAACTTGTACATACTGATCTATGTGGTCCTGCTAAAATTAGAAGTATGCAAGGAGACAGATATTTTATGTTGCTGATTAATGATTACTCCCAAATGATGTGGGTACTTTCTAAAAAGAAAAATCAGAAGCTCTTGACAAATTCAAAGTGTTCAAAGTTATGGTGGAAAATGAGATTGTTGTGAAGATAAAGTGTCTGAGATCTGACAAAGGTGGAGAGTTTACCTCTGGTGAGTTTGATACATTCTATGAAAAGCATGGAATAAAAAGAGAGTTATTTGCTCCTACGACTCCTCAACAAAATGGAGTTGTGGAAAGAAGCTGCCAGGACCATGATGATGGAAATAAATGTTCCACAAGTTTATTGGGGAGAAGCTGTGAGTACTGTTTCTACACTCTTAACTAGGTGCATATCAAAGGCAATTCTAGTAAGACTCCTTATTAACTCTGGTTTGGTTATCCTCCAACTGTAAGATATTTCAAAGTTTTTGGTAGTAAATGCTATATCAAAAGAGATGAGGATCTAGGCAAGTTTGAAACAAGAAGTGATGAAGGAATTTTTCTAGGTTACTCTACTCAAAGCAAAGCATACCAGTGCTTTAACAAGAGGTTGAAAAATATTGTTGAAAGTACAAATGTCAGAGTTGATGAGAGAAAAGGACATTCCAGGTCTTGCAGATATGATTTAGATGATCAAGATGAAAATCCAAGTCAAGAAAGGCAAGTGCAAACTCAAATTCAAATCCAGATTGATCTAAAAAATCTAGTGACTCAAGAGGATAATACAGAAGTTGAGGAACAAGTTCAAGAAATAGAAGTTCAAGCAATTCCCAAAACTTCAAGGTATGTAAGGATGAATCATCCTAAAAATTAGATCATAAGAGATAGAAATAAAGGTGTTCAAACTAGGAGAAGAATTGCTAAAGATCAAGAAGAGATTTGTTTGATTTCAGAGATTGAACCAAAATCAGTAAGTGAAACCTGCAATGATGAAAATTGGGCAAAAGAAATGGAGGAAGAACTAATGCAAATTGAAAAGAATCACACTTGGGATCTTGTTTCTAGACCCAAGGACAAAAATCTAATTGGAACTAAATGGGTTTTCTAGAATAAACTAAATGAAGATGGTGAAGTTGTAAGAAATAAAGCAAGGTTGGTATGCAAAGGATATTCTCAAGTGGAAGGAATTGATTTTGAAGAAACTTTTTCTCCAGTGGCAAGAATTGAGGCAGTTAGATTGTTTCTTGATTTTACCAGTTATAAAGATTTCAAAGTCTATCAGATGGATGTCAAGTTAGAATTTCTAAATGGAGAGTTAGAAGAAGAAGTCTACATTGAGTAACCAGAAGGATTTCAGTTGTCTGATCAGAAAGACATGGTCTGCAAATTGAGGAAAGCATTATATGGACTCAAACAAGCCCCAAGAGCCTGGTATGCAAGATTAGATAAGTATCTGCTAAAGCTAGGATATAACAAAGTCACTATTGACAGTAATCTTTACTTTAAGATTGATCATGAGAATATTCTGGTTATTGAGGTATTTGTTGATGATATCATTTTTGGTGGAAATGAGAGCATGTGTAAAACATTTGCTGATCAGATGCAAAATGAATTTGAGATGTCCATGTTTGGTGAGATGAATTTCTTCTTGGGTCTGCAAATCACTCAATCAGATAAAGGTATCTTTATATCTCAGTCTCAGTATGTAAAAGAATTGTTGAAGAAGTTTGGAATGGAAGATTCAAAGCCAATAGGTATGCCTATGGTAACCAGATGTAAGTTGAGTAAAGATGATGACTCCCCTAAGGCAAATCAGAAAAGGTATAGATCAATGATTGGAGGACTGCTCTGTCTAACTCAGACCAAACCTAATATCATGAATGAAGTTGGGCTTGTTACTAGATTCCAAGCTGATCCTAAAGAATCCAATGTTGTAGCAGTCAAAAGAAACTTTAGATATCTCAAAGGAACACTTGATTATGGCTTGTGGTATCCAAAAGACAATGACTTTACTCTTCATGCTTATAAAAATGTTGATTGGGTAGGAGATGTGGATGATAGGAAAAGTACTAGTGGTGGTGCATTCTTCTTGGGAAGTCGATTGGTTTCTTGGCTGAGCAAAAAGAAAGAGGCAATATCCCTATCTATAGCAGAGGCAGAGTACATAGCAGTAACAAACAATTGCACTCAAGTTCTGTGGATGAAGAAAATGTTAAAGGACATTAGAATTATGTTTGAGGACCCTGTCACAATCTTCTATGATAATTCAAGTGCAATAAGCATCTCAAAAAATCCAGTGTTGCATTCAAAGACAAAGCAGATATCCATCAAGTTTCATTTCTTGAGAGAAAAGGTAAATGACAATGAAGTCAAATCAGAGTTTGTGTCTTCAAAGGATTAGATTGTAGATATTTTCACTAAACCTCTTCCCAAGGATGCTTTTGAGTATCTCAGAGAGAAGTTGGGGGTTATTACCCCTCCTAGTCAGAATTAAGATGCACTAGACTGCATTAGTCTGGTGGAATTCACAGTCACATCTTGTGATCTAGATTGATGTCAAGGAGGCACAACTTAGGGGGAGTAGTCTGCATGTAATCTTTTGAGTTTGGTCTGAAACAAAAATAAGGAGAAAAGACTGCAAATATGTGCCCTTTTCCATTGATGTCAAAGGGGGAGAGAAGTTCATGTGAAAAACTAGTTATTGATGAAAGGGGGGTAGTGAAGGAAGTGATTGCAGAAGTGATAAGATAAATGGGGAGAAGGTCTTGCTCTTGATGGTCAAATCAATTTTTCACATCATATGTTGTCATCAATGACAAAGGAGGTGATTGTTGCAAATATGTTCCTAAGCAGTGTTGTCATTGATTTCAACATATCCTTGTTGCCATTGGTGTCAATTGTATCCTATTTTGCTACCTGTATAGAAGACTAGATTGTTGAGGATATTGAGAAAATGAATGAGGATCAATGTATGCAGACCATATGGCTGAGTAGAGGATTGTCTGAAGAAGCTCCAGTTAAGTTTTGAAGGGTTCACATGAAGATTTCAAGAAGCTATGGCCATCTGAGTAGTACCAATTTTGCAGTGTTCAGAAGAGACAAAGTAATAGGAAAGAGGTCCAGATTGTTTCAAATATGTCATATGATGATCTGCAGATCTAGAGGCATGTATGGGAAATCATTGTGTATCATCCATTTAAGTGGTTTGTGGTTTGGAGGTCTGCAAGTAATCTTTCTAATGTGACAGTCATGACGGACAGTGTTCTTGAGGTTCCAGAGGAAGATGCAAGTGATTCTGATGATTTGGAGGAAAGTGGATGTTTTTGTTGAATTTAATGTGCTTGTGGAATCTCTAGATTGTGTGACTGCTATGTTGGAGGTCTGCATTGAAGTTTAAACTTGTCAATAAAGATTTCCTTCTTGGTATTGCTATTCTTCACAGTCTTCACCGACCGAATGATTCAAGTGTGTTGCAAATGATCTAAGACCATTTCTATGGAGCATGGTGTGTTGATCGAGGAAGATTTGAGTCCCAGTTATGTTTGGCCAATAGCTTAGTGATTCATATTAAGTCAGATATTTGTAGTTCCAACCTTGATGTTCATTCCAAGGTTGATGAAGCATATAAATACTTGTTGATGAGTTGTGGAAAATCATCCTTGTGCAAAAATGATTAAATCCAAAGAAATGATCAAAATCAGAGCAAAGAAGAGGAAAAGCAGAAGAACAAGAGTTGTTTAGATGAAGAGCTAGAAAAGAAGTCTTTGGAGGAGACCAAAAGTTTTGTGAGCTTTCTAAGGAACTAAACTGGGCATAAAGAAGATGTCATTTCACAGTTCATTCTTTCTGTATTAATAAAAAATTCTATAGGTAGTGAGCCTCTCTTGAGCAGTGAGCTCTGGGTAGTGACCCTGAAGGCATGTGCCTTCTCTTTTCTTCTAAGTACTTTTAACAGGGTATGAATCTTGTGGGTTAACCCCCACCGTGGTTTTCCCTTAACCGGGTTTTCACATAAAAATTCTAGTGTTATGTGTGCTCAATTTATTTCTACTCTTGTGTTATTGGTTCATGCTTTAATGTTTATCTATTGAAATTTATTAAAGAAGATTAAAAGAAGAAAAGATTAATCATTGTGGGACAACTGATTCACCCCCCCTCTTAGTTGTCTGGACTAATTCCAACAAATACCTCTTCAACACGAACATCCGGAGCCATGACATGATACCCTCCCTGCTCTATTTCTGCATATAGTACTTCATTGTTCTGATGATACTCCATGATCATGTGCTTCATTCTAGGTTCATCTTCTATGTGAATTTGGTATGTCCACTACCTGGATATCAATGAAGTGATAGACTTTGGTATAAGAAGCTAATTGCATACGGATATGAGTTAGCTTTCCTATGACACTTACCTCAAACTTGTCCAGTTGAGTGACTTTCTTCAAGGACTTAGCAGGGGATAAGCCTAAGATTTGATAGAATTAAAAAGGCATGACATTGGTGGATTCCCCTGAGTCTAGTAGACAATTGTGTAAATTCTTTCCAAAAGTTCTCAAAGTCAAGAGAAAGGAAGGAAACTGTATTTTCTCTTTGTAAACTGCAATTTGTGCATTAGCAGCATGCACTTGACCTTTGTCTCTAGTTTTCAGAAGAACATCTTTGCTCTGGGATTCTTCAGCCTGGACATTACTAGGGATACTTTCCTTTAGTGAAGGTTCTTCTAGAGACTTGAGAAAAGCTCTTTTAATGACCAGAGTTTTAAGAAATTCAAAAAATGACTAACTTATTTCATTTTCTTAATCTCCTTAGTGAAGTAATTGACCAGCTTAACTAATTCAAATAGTTTAGACATACCTCTAGCTTTGGCTGAGAGTGAAGTGGAATGTTGTTTATTCACCTTTGAAGGGAGAGGATTGTTACTTGATGACACATCTTAAGGTGTGTTGAAGTTATTCGAGGGAATAGAGCTTGTCAAAGGTCTTGTCGATCTATTGTTATTGTTATTTCTCAGGTTGTAGTTGTGACCTCTCTAAAACTATTGAAGATCATGGATCTCATCCACTTCTTATTTTGGCTCATTGTCACCTTTGAAAGGGAAAGTATAAGCATGCAGTGCTAGGGCTGACTCTTCGCATATGAGAATATAATTTTCATGAATGTTCATTTTCTCCTCTAGAAACATGAAGCTTTCAAGCATCCTAGCTAACTTATATCCAAGAGGAACTATCTCATTTCCCTCTAGAAATTTTGATTCTCTTTCAGTGTTGTGCACTTCAACTTGGAAGATACTAGCAGTAATCCTCAAATGCGGGCAATCCAGCTTAGCATGTGCACTAGTGTTATGTATCATGCACCAATTATTCACTGTAGCTTCAACTAAATTAACTCTAGTGGTATACTTTACCTCTGTAGAAACTAGATTATCTAGAGGTGAAGGAAGACTTTCATTATTCAGCTTGGTGATCCAAACTCTTGGAGGTCTAGGTGAAGTATATACTCTATTTTATTGATTTTGATTATAATTTTAAGCGTAAAAGTTTTGATTACTCAACTGTGTCACTTCAATCATTAATCTTTTCAGTTGATCTATGATTTCTCTTATATCTTCTTTCTCCTCCTGAACCTTAGATACTACATTATTGTTGAAAAGAGAAAGACAACTGAGAACGGTGGGTGAATCAGTTGTAACCAATATTTCAAAACCATTAAAACATCAACCACTTAATCATTGTTATTGTATTTAACCATGAAAGCATTAAATTAGAAACTTAACACATTCACACATTTAACACATGAGACACTAGATTTTTATGTGGATAACCCAATAAATGAAAAACCACAGTGAGTTTTACCTCACAATATAATATGTAATAACAATACCAAAAATCAAAGGCTCTCTACCTTAGGGCTCACTACCCAGATTGCTCACTGCAAAAGAAGAGGCTCACTGCCAATGGGATGGCTCACTACCATTGGGGTGGCTCACTACCGTAGGGGTGGCTCACTGCTAGATTTGGTGAACTTAGATAGAAGCATCTACACTATGCCAACGTTTAGTTCTATTGAAGCACAATAAACATCCTCTGCTCTGCTCTACTTTTTACTTCACACTTATCTTCACATCTTCACACTTGGATACATTTTCATGACTTTATTACAAGTATTTATACAATTCATCAACCTTGGAATGATCATCAAGGTCGGCATTACAATCATCAACCATTGGAACAATCTCCAAGTTTGGAAAAAACATATACATAAGAATAGGTCTGAACCTAAATAGATTAATGAAAGAGAAAGAATGAATGTGGACCAAAACATGCCTTAGCTGGGACTCAAACACAATCTTCCACGCTACAACACACTATCACAACCTCCAAAGTATAACCACAAGTAGTGAAAACAACCAAGTCAGCCAAAACTGGTGTTAACACTAAGACTTTTAAGAACGCGCTTCATGCATGATCTAGATTACTCTTTGTGGAGTAATCAAAAGGTAGGAACATGATCTAGAGACATCCACAAGCATGTTACAATCACCAAGAACATCCACACAACCTCTAAACACTTTATCCATAAGATTTATTCAAACTGGAGCACTTGAACATTATTGTCGGCCACTGTCATAAAAGAAAGATCGCTTGTGGACCACCAAATCATGAACCATTTAAACTGATGGCACATATCCTCATCACAAACTCAATTCTAGAACTGTAGACTGTAAGACTTAATTGCAGAGAAATGTGGAGAAGAATACAATCTCCCTGTCACCACTAAATGCACAGAAAAATAGTTTTTACTCTGGTGAACATAACTTGCTCAAATCTTCACACCGAAGGCTCAAACTTAAAAAATAGCAACTATAAACATCCCTCAACATAACTTTCAAATTGCAGACAAAGATATTCAATCTACAAGATATGCAGAACAAAACATTTTACTGTTCTTCTACAAACCAAGGTATTCTACAACACACTGTTTCCACTAGGAGAGCAAATTTTCTCAAAAACACTTGGAAACTCAATACCAGGAACACTTTCTCATTATCTTCAACACTTATGTAAGCCAATACAAACCAATTATCTCAACATAAGAAAGCATCAAAACAAGAGCACAGTTGACATCAATGACAACATAGATATGTTGACATCAATGACAACACCGGTAAGCACATACTTGCAACAATCTCCCCCTTTGTCATTGATGGCAACATTGATGTGAAAAACTATAAGTAACATCAAGACAAGACTTTGCACTGAATACTTTCTCCCCTTTATTTTTACACTTTTGAATTCTTTCTCCCCCTATGTTTTTCACATGATTTTCTCTCCCCATTTGACATCAATGGAAAAGGACATCACTTCTTCTCTCTCTGCACATACTTGCAAGCAACTGCTCTAATCAAACTAGAATTTCTCTATTAGCAAGTTAGCAATACTTATTTCTCTTTATCAGAAACTTATATCAGAAAAAATCTACCTGCTCCCCCTGAGAGGTAGCCTTCAAAACATCAATCCAAAACAAAGAATAAGACTTTAGGCACCAATGGACTGATGCACTTCTCATGCATCTTAGTTTAGAGTAGGAGGGGTAATAACCCCTAACTTTTCTTTGAGATACTCAAAAGTATCCTTAGGCAGAGGCTTTGTGAAAATATCTACAATTTGATCCTTTGTAGATACATATTCCATGTTTACTTCATTCTCTATTACTTTTTCTCTCAGAAATTGATACCGTATAGATATATGCTCTGTCCTTGAGTGCATCACTGGATTCTTTGAAATGTTTATAGAACTTGTATTGTCATAAAAGATTGAAATTGGTTTTTCATATACAACTCTTATATCCTTGAATGTTTGCTTCATCCAAAGTACTTGGGTACAACATGCTGCAATAATATATTCTTCTTCTATAGTAGACAAAGAAATTGATTCTTGCTTCTTGCTTAGCCATGAGACCAATCTGTTACCCAAGAGGAAAGCACCTCCACTTGTACTCTTTCTATCATCAGCATCTCCAGCCCAATCTGCATCTATATAAGCACTAAGAGTGAAATTAGTATCTTTGGGATACCACAATCCATAGTATGGAGTGCCTTTCATATACCTTATGATCCTCTTGAGTGTCATCACATGTGATTCTTTAGGATCTTCTTGAAGTCTTTCCACAAGATAGACTGCATGCATTATGTTAGGTCTGGTATGGGTTAGATAAAGTAGTCCTCCAATCATAGACCTATACTTTTTTTTATCAATCCTAGGTGATTCATCATTCTTGCTCAACTTGCAGCTAGTTGCCATAGGAGTACATACTGGATTAGAATCCTCCATTCCAAACTTCTTCAATAATTCTTTCACATACTTGGACTAAGAAATGAAAATTCCTTTTTTTGATTAAGTAATCTGCAATACTAAAAAGAAATTCATTTCACCAAACATAGACATCCCAAATTCTTTTTTCATTTCCTCTTCAAATCTCTTACACATACCTTTATTGCCTCCATATCATAAGCAAAGACTACAACAATCAGAATTTGATCATTATTGATTTTAAAATAGAGATTGTTGTTAGTAGTACCTTTACTGAGCCCTAATTGCAAAAAATACTTGTCCAATCTTGCATACCAGACTCTAGGAGCTTGCTTAAGTCCATACAAGGCTTTCTTCAATTTGCATACCATGTCACCTTAGTATGATGACTGAAATCCTTCTGATTGTTCAATGTAAACCTCTTCTTCTAGCTCTCCATTCATGAATACAGACTTCACATCTATCTGGTACACTTTGAAGTCTTTGTGTGCTGCAAATGCCAGGGACATTCTTATTGCTTCAATCCTTTCCAAAGGAGCAAAAGTCTCTTCAAAATCTATGCCTTCAACCTAAGAATATCCTTTGCATACCAGTCTTGCTTTGTTCTCACTACTCCATTTTCATTCATCTTGTTTCTGAACACCCACTTAGTTCCAGTCACATTCTTATCAGCAGGTGTAGGGACCAATTTCTAAGTTTGATTTTTCTCTATCTACATCAGCTCTTCTTCCATGGCTTTTACCCAACTTTCATCTTTGCAAGCCTCATTTACATTCTTAGGTTCAATCTGTGAAAGTAGACAATAGTTCACTTGTTCCTCTGTAGCTCTTTTCCTTGTCAATACCCCTTTGCTTTTAATACCAATAATCTAATCTTTAGAATGATTAATCCTTACATACCTGGGGGTCTTTTCCAAAGCTTTTTCTTCTTCATCTTGACTATCCATTTATTCAACTTTTTCTTCATTCTTTGTAGTATTAGGTTCATCTGATTCATAGCCTTCTAGATCTGATATTCTTTCCCTATCTTCATCAACTCTCACATTTAAACTCTCAATGATCTTTCTCAATCTCTTATTGTAGCACCGATAGGCCTTACTCTTAGTGGAGTATCCATGGAAAATTCCTTCATCATATCTAGCATCAAAATTGCTTAACTCCTCATCTCTTCTAATATAACATTTGCTTCCAAAGACTTTGAAGTATTTCATTGTAGGAATCCTTCCATACCACAATTCATAAGGAGTTTTAGTACCATTACCTTTGATTTGAACTTAGTTTGAATGTAGACAACAGCATGTATAGCTTCTCTCCAAAACACTTCCAGTAGGTTTGCCTCCTTCATCATTGTCCTAGAAGCCTCTTGAACTGTCTTGTTCTTCCTTTCAACAACTCCATTCTTTTGTGGAATTCTAGGAGCAAACAATTGTCTTTTTATCCCATGTTCTTCATAGAATGCATTGAATTTATTTGATGTAAACTCTCCTCCTCTATCAAACCTTAGGCACTTGATCCTTAAATCTAAATCATTCTCAACAATCACCTTGAAAAATTTGAATTTGTCTAGGGCTTCTGATTTATCCTTTAAGAAAGTAACCCAAGTCATTATTGAATAATCATCAATAAGCAACATAAAATACATGTCTCCTTGTAAACTTCTTATTCTTATAGGACCACACAATTTTTTATGCACCAGCTCAAGCAATCGAGCAAAAAATTGTTCCTTACTCTTGAAATTTGCTCTTGTTTGTTTTCCCATTTGACATTCCTTGCAAACAGTGTTAGTAGGCTTCACAAGCCTAGACAAATCTCTCACATCTTGCACTGAACTTATCTTCACCAAGTTGTCAAAATTGATATGACACATCCTTCTATGCCACAATCAACTCTCATCTATCTGAGACAACAAACAACAATCATTAGTTGCTCTCAAATGATAGATATTACCTCTAGTCTTCTTACCAGTTGCAATCACTGTTCCAGAGCTTTCCATGATCTTGCATGCATTGTCCTTGAAACTTAGATCATACCCTTTATTACACATCTGGCCAACACTTAAAATATTATGCTTTAGGCCCTTGACATATAGAACATCATTTGTATTGTGCTTGCCATCAAAAGAAATAGATCATCTTCCACAGATCTTACCATCTCCATTATCTCCAAACCTAACCAGTCCTCCATCATACTTTTCCAAACTTACAAACTTACTTTTATCACTGATCATGTGATGTAAACATCCACTGTCAATAATCTATTCATCCTTATCCTTCTCAACCTGAACAGAAAAAGCACTCTCTTCCACTAGTTTTTCTTCCTTCACACATCTAGCAGGATTAGTAGACAGGTTCTTCTTTAATAGAATCAAACAAGCATTCATTTGTACTAGTATTACCATCATCAGACTCATCATCTGTTACACCATCATCATCAAGATCTCTAACAATATAGCATTTCTTGACAATTCTAGGTTTACTTTCAAACTTCTTACCTCTTTCAAATCTCTCCAAACATCTAGATGTATAGTGACCAATCTTACCACAAAAAAAACATTTGAATGGTAATTTGAACTTACCAAAACCTCTTTGCAATCTATCCACAAAGTTGGCTTCAACCTCATCAAGGTCATCATCAAATTCCACAGCATATTTCTAAGCTCTTGAAGTATTTTCTAAAGTGATGGCTTTGAAAGAAGTCTCAATCTTTGGTAGAGCATCACCAAACTCTCTCATTTCAAAAGTAGTAAGCTTACCAAGCAACTGATCCTTTGAAACTTCTTGCACAACCATAAGTTCTTCAATTGCAAACACCTTATGACCATAGGATTTAGGTAATGATCTAAGAATCTTCATGACAACCTCATCCTCATTAACAATTCCTCCAAGACCTTTGAGTCCATTGACAATTTCATCAACTTTCTACATGTAGATTGTTATATTCTCATCTTCACTCATCTTTAGGGCTTCATACCTCACCTTTAGGTTTTGTAATTTGGCACTTTTAACAAAATCATCTCCTCAATATAAATTTTTTAACTTGTCCCAGATGTCATAAGTAGTCTCCAAATCCATAACTTTCACCATCTCAGTGTTAGATAGGGCATTTAATAGAGTATCTCTATCTTTTCCATTTAGTTCATATTGTTTGATTTCATCTTCATCTTTTAGACCATTTTGAGGGATAGTGTATTTGGTTTCTGCCATTTTCCAAACACCATAACCAAGGGAAATGAGATGAATTTTCATCTGTACCTTCCAAAGAGCATAATCCATTCCATCGAAACCAAGGAACCATCTCAGATCTACCTCGAGCTATTAGACTCTTTACCAAGGAACCCTCACTCTGATACCAATTGTTGAAAAGAGAAAGACAACTGAGAGGGAAGGGGTGAATCAGTTGTAACCAATATTTCAAAACCATTAAAACATCAACCACTTAATCATTGTTATTATATTTAACCATGAAATCATGAAATCAGAAACTTAACACATTCACACGTTTAACACATGAGACACCAGATTTTTTATGTGGAAAACCCAATAAGGGAAAAACCATGATGAGTGTTAGCTCACAATATAATATGTAATAATAATACCAAAAATTAGAGGCTTGCTGCCTTAGGGCTCACTACCCAGATTGCTCATTGAAAAAGAAGAGGCTCACTGCCAATGGGGTGGCTCACTACTAGATTTGGTGAACTGAGATAGCAACATCTACACTATGTCAAAGTTCAGTTCCATTGAAGCATAATAAACATCCTCCGCTCTACTCTACTTTTTACTTCACACTTATCTTTGCATCTTCACACTTGGATACATTTTCACAACTTTATTACAAGTATTTATACAATTCATCAACCTTGGAATGATCATCAAGGTCGGTATTAAAATCATAAATTATTGGAATAATCTCCAAGATTGGAAAACACATATACATAAGAATAGATTTAGACCTAAATAGATTAATGAAAGAGAAAGAATGAATGCAGACCAAACCATGCCTTAGCTGGGACTCAAACACAATCCTCCATGCTACAACATGCTATCACAACCTCTAAAGTATAACCACAAGTAGTGAAAACAATCAAGTTGGCCAAAACTGGTGTTAACAATAAGACTTTTAAAAACACACTTCATGCACGATCCAGATTACTCTTTGCAAACCAATCAAAAGGTAGAAACACGATCTAGAGACATCCATAAGCACATTACAATGACCAAGAACATCTGCACAACCTCTAAACACTTTATCCATAAGATTATTCAAACTAGAGCACGTGAACATTACTGTCAGCCATTGTCATAAAAGAAAGATCACTTGTGGACCACCAAATCATGAAACATTTGAACTAAAGGCACATATCCTCATCACAAACTTAATTCTATAACTGCAGACTATAAGACTTAATTGTGGAGAAATGTGGAGTAGAATACATTCTCCCTGTCACCACTAAATGCACAGAAAAATAGTTTTTACTCTAGTGAACATAACTTGCTCAAATCTTCACACCGAAGGCTCAAACTTGAAACATAGCAACTATAGACATCCTTCAACATAACTTCCAAACCACATACAAAGGTATTCAATCTACAAGATATGCGGAGCAAAACACTTTAATATTCTTCTACAAACCAAGATACTTTGCAACACACTGTTTCCACTAGGAGAGAAAAGTTTCTCAAAAGCACTTGGAAACTCAATACCAAGAACACTTTCTCATTATATTCAACACTTATGTAAACCAATACAAACCAATTATCTCAACACAAGCAAGCATCAAAACAAGAGCACAATTGACATTAATGACAACAGCGGTAAATACATACTTGCAACAATTATCTTGAGCAAGAAGAAAGAAATAATTAATGTGTCCATTTGGTCTTATCTCGGTAAAAGTAGGTCCAGGATGTAGTACCATTTGGTTGTTCCCTTGTGGCTGAAAAGTATTTATTAGTGGAACTAGTAGAGGGTTCATCCAAGGGGCATGGTTCATCAGGGATCTATTTATCTGCTACATATGATTAGGTACAACAAGATGCCCTATACTTTGCAAAGGACCATATCCTACATGTTTCATTTCTGTATTTACCTTTACTTCCTCTACATAAGCACCGAATAAAGTTTTAATGGTAGGATCTACTCTCCTTACAAACATTGCAGTCAAAGGATCTAGTGCGGGGTAATATACTAATAGATATGCAACTTCAGGGATATTGTAAGGATCTGTCAATCTATAATATGCTCTCTAGAATCTATCATTGAAGGTTGTTATGAATTCACCTTCTCCTCTTTTAATCTCAGAAAATCTATGATACATTCTTGTTGCATCAACTAGAACTCTGAATCTAGCCTTGAAAGCTTGTTCCATCAATGGCTAGGTGGTAATTGAATTATGTGGTAAACTGACATACCAACAATATGCCTCTTCTCCAAGAGTATATGGGATTAATTGACAAACGAAATCTTCATGTTGAATTCTTGCTCTAAAGCAATCTTCCTTAAAGGTCCTGAGGTGATCCTTAGCATCTAATGAAAATGATATTTAGGACACAAATTGTCTAGATTCTTAGGCATGTCATTATATGTAGTAAAGCTGATAGGTGATTTGATGTTAAACAATGCCATCAGGACTGGTATTGGAACTACTGGGATAGCAAAAGTAGGATGTCTGGGTTGTGCACTAATTGAGTGAGCTCTTTACCTCACATTAGGCAATTCACTTAAAGGACCAATGGATCTAGACCTTGTAAGAAGCTGATGAGCCAACTCATGAAATTAGGGTGAACTATAAATTTTGGAACATGATCTTTACGAAGTCACACACAGATAACAAGAAACTAAGGATA
The DNA here is from genome assembly GCA_027924645.1 of Cunninghamia lanceolata. Classification (NCBI taxonomy): domain Eukaryota; kingdom Viridiplantae; phylum Streptophyta; class Pinopsida; order Cupressales; family Cupressaceae; genus Cunninghamia; species Cunninghamia lanceolata. Next base: position 7,422,165 of record BSBN01000499.1, on the reverse strand, counting down.
TTTGATGTGAAATTGATAAAGGTGTAAAGTGTGTATGAGGAAAATTGACTATATCAAAACAAATTAAATCAAAAGCCCATAACATAAAGAAAACTAATCTAAATAAAAGCCCTTACTAATAAATCAATGAAATACGAAAGCTTTTACCGAGATTTGTATTGTTCCCTTTGGATGAATGTGGATTGCTCAATAGTGCTGTGAAACCATGTTTGCAACAAGCAAGTAAAGTGCTCAAAGATCAATGTCAAAAGATCGTAAAGGTGCTCAATCGATGCGATGTATGCTCAAAGCACTATAAAGGATGCTTTGAGAATAAGTGATCAAAGCAGATTTGTGAAGGAGATGAAGGGGGTTTATATAGGTTTCAACAAAGATCGATCAATGGTCTAGATAATTCAAAAGAATCAACGGAGGAGATAAATCAAATAACCATGATGAATGTGCACATGACATGTGTCAATCCATAAGGATATTTTTATTTAAAATATGATGAAAACAAGATTGATTGAATAGATAACTCAACTTGTAATTTTACCTTTTTTAGAGTTCTAAAAATAAGACTGATTGTGCACATGAGTTAAGAAGATATTTTAAGAGGAATTGGAAGATAACTGAAATTAAATAAATAAATTTATTTAATTGTTTGTGCATGATAGAGGAATAGAAGATTATAAATAAAATACTTGACTTTATTTATTTTTAGAGAATTGAGATAATTTAAATAAATTTGCATGATTTATTTAAATTTAAAAGAACAAGTGATTTAATTAAATAATGTAAATTATTTAATTATAGATAAGATAGAATTGGATGAATTAATTAAATAATTGGATTTATTTAATTAATGGAGACTTGAAATTTGAAAGAGGATAATGATTTAATTAAATAATTGAAATTATTTAATTTTGGAAGAATAAAGTTGAATTTAATTGAAATTAATTAAATAAAGAGAATTTATTCAATTAATGTTGAATTTTAGAATTTTGGAAGAATTTGATGAAATTAATTAAATAATTAGATTATTTAATTAACGTTGAATGCAGGTGATTAGACAGATTAGACAAAATGCAAGTGATGTGAAGACTTGGTCATTTTAGGATGTCTACATTTTTCCCCTCTTTGATGCAATGCAGTTTATAGCATTGCGTCAAAGAAAACAATTGTTGAAGACATGATACAATTTTTTATGCCCTACTGTAGGTAGTTGCCCCAGTGAATGCCCCCCGAGTGGGAAGATAGGGAAGCGACAGGAGAACTGTGTTGACGCTTGACTAGAAGATTTTGTTGGAGACAACGAGGTTGGGTTGATGATAGATAGAAGAAAGGAGATAGGAGAGAACATGAGAGAAAGATGGTTGATCGATCTTTGCTTGAAAAACTATATAAGGCCATGGAAAAATGGATGGTATAAATGGATGAGCTTGTTGCAATGGTTTCACAAATGTTTATAAAGAGAAATCCTTATTTTTGATATAGCACATGGATAGTTTGCCACCAAGGTATAAAAGACCAACGTGTTGTGATATCCGAGTGCATGGACGTTGACTCTGCAAGCAAGCGGTTTGAATTTAGATCCTTTAGACATAATATAACCTTGTTGGATATGTGAATGAGCCATAGTCTTGAACATAAAAATAAACTTCCATACATGTTAATGCAAGAAGGGTATTAAATATGTAAGATGCTAGGTCGTAACACACACAAGATAAATATGATGCTAAAAAGATGCTAAAGTCATTCCTCAAACATGGAATACAAAAGCAATGACTATGCCCCCAATCCGTACTGCATCGCAACATACCAAGATTATAGATAAATCAAGGTAGCTTTGAATAGGTAATGGAAAAAGGAACAAAAGATAAACCAAAAAGTAGATTGACTAACTTACAAAGTAAACATACAGCCAACATATTCTCTTGCCAAAGAGGTTGCTCGGGATAGATTAGATAGGAGAGATAACATCCTTATCGTAGGAGTAGTGTGTCTGTTAAAGGGGGCTATCTACCTAAAAAGACAATGTCTTGCTGTAGGAAATACCACATGTCGCATGAGACGCGTGTGTTGGTCTTGTTGGTCTCAACAATGGAACACTTTGCAGAATACAAGCTTGTTGACTTCGTGCTTTGATTAAGCTAGATTTAGCTAATGTTGGCAATTGATATGTAAGACAGTAGATGACCCTATAAGTAAGCTGCTTTGCTTCAGGTTTGTTAAGAACCTTTGCTTGGAAGGATGCGCCAGCTTGTTGTTTTGTTGCTTGAGTTAGTCAAGTCAAGACGAATAGATTTTGATAAATGTAAGACCAAAAAGGTGACATGTCAATGGATTGAGATGGGTAAAGAATGATGAATCATATGTGCTTGAGTACTGGATACTTCCTTCGTATTCCAGACTGCCTACATACCCTGTATCCATGAGATCAAGGCACATTACAAGGAAAGATGAAAAAATGGTAATATGTAGTTCTAGATAGAGTGATGAAATGGGTCAAGGTGAAAGGAGGAGATCTTATGTACCTGAGTACTGGAAACTTCCTTCATATTCCAGACTGCGTACATACCCATATCCATGGGATCAAGGTACCTTAAGATTGCGATGAGATAATATGTAGTTTTGGTTGGTGTGATGATGTAGGAAAAGTGTTGGGAAGATAACAGCCTTATCATAGGAGTGATGTGTCTATTAAAGAGCGTTATCTATTCAAAGGAGAATGAATAAAGTGCTTGTTGTTAACCATGAACAAGGAACCACTCCGAGACCTAGGTTAAGGAAGGAATTGCCCCCATTCTGGTAGAGGAAATTGCATAGGTGACTGACGAAGAAGACACAGAAAGCTTGACCTAGGACAAGATAGTGATAACTGCTAACACAGATCAAGGCGTGGGATGATGATGATGGACAATGACAAATTTCCAAGCTGTACTAGATAGGGAGATGGAAATGTAAACAAGGTCAATGGTTTTATTATGGATGGATGGATGAAGCTTTTTGTGAAATGGACATGGAATGAACAGGACTCGATAGATGATGGATGCTGACTCTACACATAGCGCATGTTTGCCAAGTTTTCACTATGGTACTTATCCAAGGCGCTCGTTTGCCAGGTTTTCACCAAAGGACAGATTATTGGTTTTTTTTTTTGTTTGTTTGTTTTTTTGTTTGTTTTTTTGTTTGTTTTTTGGGAATATTCTGAGGATCAGGCATAGAACTTCTTGAGATGAACACTGTTAATTGGCTCATCCAAAGGAATGCCATCAAGTGTATCTAAAGTATAAGCTCCCGATCCGTATGTTGTTGTGACAATAAAGGGACCTAACCAGTTAAGCTCAAACTTGCCCTTCTTGTCTTGGTCTACTTGATTTCTCTAATTCTCTTTAAGTACAAGATCACCAACTTGAAACCATTTTTTTTTATCTTTTTGTTGAATTACACTGGAGGCGGTTTTGATAGACATGGAGATGATTAAGCACGAAAAGTCACCTTTCATCTAGTAGTTCTAGCTCAGCTAATCTGGAAGTGTGATATTCTTCTCCATTGATCAGGTTCTGCATGGATACTCTAAGGGATGGGATCTCGACCTCTATAGGTAGGATGGCTTTAGAGCCATAGACCAAGGCATATGGTGTGGCACCAGTTGGTGTTCTAATGCTAGTGCAGTAGGCCCATAGGGTAGGATTGAGTTGCAGGTGCTAATCACGACTAGCTTCATTGACTATTTTCTTTAGGATTTTGAGAATGGTTTTATTGGAAGCCTCCGCTTGGTCGTTACACTGTGGATAGTAGGGAGTTGAAAAGTGATGTTGGATATTGTATTGTGTGCACAAGGTATGGACATCTTGATTCTTGAATGGTCTCCCATTATCAGTGATAATGGCTTGGGGGATACCATACTGGCAAATGAGGTAGTTAAGGATAAACTTGGTTATTTGCTTACCGGTGATATAGGTCATGGGAATGGCTTCAACCCACTTCATAAAATACTCAGTGGTGGTAATAATGAATTTATGGCCATTGGATGAGGATGGGTGGATTTGTCCTAAAAGGTTGAGACCCCATTGAGAAAAAGGCCATGGAGTAGTCACGGGTTGTAATTCATGAGCTAGTGCGTGAATCAAATCTCCATGCTACTGGCATTATAGACACTTCTTAGCAAATTGTAACACATCATGCTCTATTGTAGGCTAGTAGTAACCTATTCTGAGCATCTTCTTAGCAAGATTAGGACTTGTAGAATGTGTGCCATAGACACCTGTATGTCTCGTAAGGTAGCTTTGGCTTCTTTCATGTTAAGACATCGTAAGAGGATACCATCGAGACTCTGGTGATATAGTGTATCACCCAGAATGAGGTAACAGGAGGATCAATGAATAAAGGTTTTGCGTTGGGTGGATGAAAGGTCAGAGGAAAAGGTACTATTTTTAAAGTATTCATAGATATCTTCATACCATGGGGAATTGGGACCAACAAGTTCGTAGATGATTTCAGTAACTGGAACGTCGATGGTGGGTATCAATAATTGTTCGATCAAGAATTCACATTTCTGTGTATTTGTAGGCATGTCGATAAGTGACCCTACAAAAGCCATAGAATCTGTAGCTTTGTTATGCTCTCTTAGAATTTACTCAAATGTGATGCTAGAAAAATGTGGTTTGTAGGCATCCACTAGTTGCTTGTACAGGACCAACTTTTCATCTTTTGTTTGGTACTCATCTATGACTTGGAAAATGACTAGTTGTGAGTCTCCATATACTTGTAATTCTGTGATGTCCCATTGAACTATTGTATTGAGACCTATGAGGAGTGCTTCATACTCGGCTATGTTGTTGGTGCAAGGGAATGCAAGCTGATATGATTTTGGAATATAGTCATTTTGAGGTGTGATGAATAAGATGCCAGCCCCTAATCCATGTTGTGTGTAGGAACCATCAAAGTACAACTTCCACATTATTGAGTTGGAAAGAGTGAAGAGATTCTCGTCTAGAAAGTCTACTACCATAGGGTGTGTATCTATCATGGGTGCTTCTACTAGTTGATTTGCTAGGGCTTGTCCCTTGATTGCTTTATGATCCATATACTCAATGTTAAACTCACTAAGGATCATGACCCATTTATCTAGTCTGCATGTGAGAGTTGTTTTCACTAGTAGATACTTCAATGGATCGATTTTAGCTATAAGATTTGTGTGTTGGTTTAGCATGTAATGCCATAGCTTTTGGGAAGCAAACACTACTACTAAACAAGCTCTTTCCATCGGTGAATAATTGAGTTCATATCCCACCAAGCTTTGATGGATATAATAGATTGCATGCTCTTTTCCTGACTCATCATGTTGCGCTAGCAGGGCCCCTAGGGCCGAAGGTGTAGTTGAGATGTATAATATCAAAGGTTTATCAGCAATTGGTGGAACCAATACAAGAGGTGTAGCTAGATATTCTTTGAGCTACTCAAATGATGCTTGACACTTATCATCCCATCAGAATGAGACATCCTTTCAGAGCAAGTGTTGAAATGGTTGACATTTATCTGCTAGCTATGAGATGAAATGCCTAATGGACTGTAACCTTCCTTGAAAGCTCCTTAATGCTTTGAGGTTCTTTGGTGGAGGCATCTCCACTATAGCCTTGACTTTTGCGGGGTCTACTTTGATACCTCTGCGAGATACAATGTATCCCAATAGCTTCCCTGATGTTACACCAAAGACACACTTCTTTGGAATGAGGTGCACTTGGTATTTCTCGAGCCTATCAAAGATCTGTCCTAGAACTTGTATGTGATATGTCCTAGAAAATTTAGCTAGTATGTCATCCACATAGTCCTCCATAATATGATGAAAGAAGTCATGGAATATCACTGTCATTGCTCTCTGATAGGTTGCTCCTGCATTCTTTAGACCAAATGGCATGACACACCAACAATAGTTACCCCAAGGACAAGTAAAGGTTGTTTTATGTTGATCTTCTTATGCTATCCTTATCTAATTGTAGCCTGAGAATCCATCCATGAGAGAAAGCATTTCATGACCTGCTGTCAAGTCTACTATAATATCAATGTTTGGTAATGGAAAGTCATCTTTGGGACATGCTTTGTTGAGATCTCTAAAATCATTACACATGCGGATGTGCCCATTGGGTTTAGACACAAGTACAATGTTTGAGACCCAATCTGAATAGTCAATACGTAGGATGAACTTTGCATCTAACAGCTTCTGTATTTCCACTTTTACCAAGAGAGATATCTGTGGGTGCATCTTCCTCATCTTTTGCTTGACCGGTTTAACTTTTTGATCAACTGTGAGATAATGAACTACAAGCTTAGGGTCTAACCCTAGCATATCAGCATAGGTCCATGCAAAGTTGATGGTTCACTGTAAGAAGAATGTGTTAAGATTCCTGTGCTCTATTTCTGATAATGATGCTACTAGGAATATGGTCTTCAGATTTTGCTCTGTACCAAGGTTTATCTTTGTAGAATCTTCCACTAGAAGAGCTGACTTCTCTTGATACTTAGATGGTAGGGGAAGGTCAAATCCTCCATCCTCGGGTGCCATAGTTGGGTTTTCACCTTTGGATACATCCTTTGTATTTACTATTTTATGATCGGGAGGTGCCACAGTGTGGTTTTCATGTAGAGATTTTTCTTTATTTTTACTTTTGCGACTGGAGGATTTGTCATTCTCACCAAAATAAGCTGTTGGCTCTAGTTCCATTACAAAACCTGCTTTATGATCGCCAAGAGGGATACCTTCTCGAAGTCCCATGAACTCAGCTATAGCTTTGTCATTCTAAAATACATCTATAATGAGGGACCCTTGTTGGTCCCAATCGATAAGTTTGGGGTAGACAAGTGTTACTTTCTGGGTGTTTGTGGTGGATGTTAGGGATACGGATGATAGCATAAATACGGAGGATTCTGTAAATAGGTTAGTCATATGAAGGGAAGAGTCGTCGATGGTATCCTCATTAGATGTTGAATCTATGAGAGAAGTTTCAGCCACCTTGTCGAGGATACCCTCGATGTCCAAAGCATGTAGTACCTTTCTACCAAATCCTAACCCCTTCTTATCTAGTTTCTTTGTCACACTAATGGGCTCCATCATTCCTCGATTCTATTTCCTAAGGCCACCTTTGCCTTTATCGCCCTTGTTTTTAACTATCCTTAAGCCATTGCCATATTGTTTGACTCGTATTGTGACCGGATCTTTCTTCTTATAGAGCCAAGAAGAAATGTCCTCAATAGTTTCCTCTTCCAATAAATTTTCCTCTTGGAATTGGGTTAGCAATGTTGGGGGAGGAATAGCTATTTGTTTAGTTGCTTTGGCAATGGGTGGTTGGCCACAAGATTTAGGGGATAAAGGCGCCCTAAACAACAAGATTTTGAGATATCATATGTTCCAAATCTGGTGCAGGAGCACCTTGGCAAATTAATATTGCCCTGGACAAATCTTTGAGTTTGATTAAATTTGTATGCTTCCACATTTTAATGAGGTTTATCGAGTCATTTTTATGTGTTTAGGTCTTTAGGAGTTTCAAAAATGTAAAATATTGCAAACCATGTAAAGGTTGTCAATGTAAAATTGGAAAAAAGATGCAAACTTGGAAGGTGAAGAGTCATTTGGCTCTTGGTTTGCTCCAAATCAGTTATGAACTGAAGAGACATGTTTTAATGCCTTTAAAAGGCCTTGTAACCATGAATAATTCATGGGTGGTTGAAGATTTGAGCATGGAATGAGAAAAAAACAATGTTTTCTTGTATTTTCCTTCAGAAATTTGCTGTCTTTTGCTATTGTACAGCCCTGTATGGAATTGAATAGATGTCTAATGGATTTCAAATGTTATATCCTTCAACCACCTTCCATTTTCTTCTTGTGCCATGCATTTTTATTTAGTTTTGTGAAAGATATGAGTGTTTTATGGACTGTAATTTTCTGATTTTTCCTACAATAGTCCCATTGCAGCGTTTGGTACGGTTTTGTACGGACATATACAGGAGCAAGATATATATGGTTGGAAAGAGTATTGAGTCTACTTTCCATTTCTTTTTGTTGCATCAAATTTTATTAAGATTTGAATAAGTTATGGCATTTTTGGTGAGGGCAGGTCTGAATGCTGCCTAGGGTTTGTAGTTTTGGGAAAAGAGTCATAACTTTCTCTCCTACCATTGGATCTTCATGAAAATTGGATGAAAAGTCTGTATTAATGTTCTCTTCAATCTGACCAAAGCAATTAGATTATTTCTTTTTATTTGTTAATGTTATTGAGGATAGTTTTGGTCCTCCTACCTCTACATCAAAATCCTATATCACGGATGTGAGCTTTGATTACAGGAAGAGGATTAGGTTCACTTGTAGAGGCTTCTGTCAAATTTTTAGGATCGACATATAGTGGGGATTCAAGGGCTTTGTCATTTTGAGGCACTTGGTTGCAATTCTTATAACTGCCTTGCAAGACATGACAAAATTCAAAAGGATTAGGGTCACCTGGGATAGTTATCTCCATACCATTGAATGGGAACTTTAAAGACTGATGGTATATGGAGGGGACAGCCTTCATTGCATGGATCCATGGGCAGGCTAGGATAATATTGTAAGGCAGCTCAATATCAAGGACTTGACACCTGGTTTCAAGCATGACGAGGCCCAATTGTATAGGCAAGTGGATAACACCTTCTGAGCGGCATTCAGCATCATCATATCCCTTGATTGTAATACTTTGATCAGTGTTGACATGATCCTTAGAGTATCCCAATTGCTTAAGTAACTTTAAAGAATAGATGTTGAGACCAGCACCACCATCTATGAGTATGCATTTGATTTTGCGCTTATGGATGAGAACCTCAATATGAAGGGCATCATTGTGACATGGATCATGGGATGGGAGATCCTTTTCAAAGAAGACCACATTGCAGGACGAGGCAATGTTACCTACTATAGCTCAGAAATCTGTGACCGCTATGTTGTTAGGAACCCACAACTCTTGGAAGGCTTTTTCTAACACCACTTTATGTGTAGATGACGACTGTAGAAGGTCCAAGATAGAGATCTGTGCTGGCATTTTCCCTAGATATTCGACAAGATTGTAATTGGATTGAGTTGGGAGATTAGGTGTAGGACCACGAATGGTGACACACCCATGACAAGTTGTAATAGCTTAATCTGTAGATTTGCCTTTGATTGTGAGGGTAGATACTCGACTCTCTTCAAAATGACCCACAATGGAGTTAAAGGAAGTGGAAGCATGATTAACACCTTTACCTTTATCTTGAGGAGGAGGTGGACCATGGTGAGGGAACAGTTCCTTATACATGTTGAGGTCTTTGTTTATGTGTTGAGCTGGTGGATCATCTTCAAAAGAGATTTGGTTGCCCTCAATGAGATTTTGGATTAGGTGCTTCAGTTTCATGCACGATGTGGTTCTGTGCCCTTTGCTCCTATGGAATTCATAGTATTCATTTTCTCTGTACTATATAGTTTTGTAAACTTGTTCACCATATGGGGGAGCATTGGGTAAGGTGATGAGGCCTTTGTGTAAAAGCTTTTGTAGGACATATTCTATGGGCTCTCCCAAAGGAGTGAATTGACACCGTAGAGGGTAATCTTGTTGAGGCCTCTCTTGTTGTCGTTGTTGTTGGTTTTGATATGGTTTCCGTTGTTGTTGCTGTTGTTGAGGTTGACTTGGTTTGGAAAGCTGAAGCGGTGTTTGCAATGTTTGGACATGTTTAGAGTTGACCACCCCATCATTGACCGCATTTTTGTTTTTGTTCCAATATTTGGGTTTATCGTTCGTTTGGTGTTGAGGAGCATTGTCTTCAGTTTCTTTGATGATTTTGACCATGCCCTTAGCAATGAGGGCCTTTTCGATGTTGATTCCATTATATGTGATTTTGTCAAAGGTTGTAGCACTAAGGATTTGCAAATGAAAACCTAACTCTTGGTTGAGGTTCTGCACGAATATGCTAACAAGTTATTTTTCAGGTATCTTGAATGGGAATTTGCTAGCCATTTGTCTCCATCGTTGAAGGAAAGAAATGAAAGTTTCACCATTTTTCTGTTTGTTGTTGCATAGATCAGTCATGGAGATCTCATGCTCTACGTTGTAGGAGAAATGGGTGGCAAATTTCTCTACTAACTCATTAAAAGACTTGATACCTATGGGTAAGTGGGAGAACCATTCGATAGCTTGACCTCCAAGACTACAAGGAAAGAGACGCATAAGATATGTGTCGTTATGTGAGACCTCAAAGCAAGCAAGATAGAATTCCCTGAGATGGTCTTTTGGGTCTCCTTTTCCTTTATACTTATCAAATTTGTGAATAGTGAAATTTTGGGGAAAAGGGACCATGGGTAATGACTGATCAAAAGGATAAGGACATATCTCTTCTAAAGAGAAGGTTTTCTTGGTGTGGCCAAATGTAAGATCTGATAGTTGTTGTTGAACTTCCGTGATTTTTATCTCCATCATTGTGGGAGGGGTTGGAAACATCTCCTGTTATCCTAGAAGTGGTTGTTGTTGCCCATACGGAAGATTGTAGTGTAAGCCATGGGCATTGGTGTTATAAGGATTGTAAGATTGGTTGGGGTCATATGTGTTGTACGTTGGGCTTATATTGGGTTGGAATTGGATGCTTTGATTTGGAGGAGGTGGGGGTGGCACTAGGTAAGAATGTAGGCTTTGCGATGGTTGAAGAAAAGCATTTGGTGGAGGAAAGCTAAAGTTCGTTGGGTTAGGTTGCGATTGCAGAACATAGCTTTGGGAAGTTTGGTTTTGGGAATGCTGAGGGTGGATAGGCAAGGTTTTCAAAAAGTTTAGCGCTAATGATCATAGTGGTGGGGGGACATAGGTAGATGTGTTTTGCGATGGCTGGGTTTGATTGACAATGAGCGTAGAAGAATGTTGTGGTTGGGATTGCATGACCCTAGTTGGTTGAGAGACATAAAGGTTTGATGATATGGAAGGTGGTATTTGCTGAGACCCTTGTTGCATGGCTATGTAGTTGTTCCCCAGATTGTAATTTGGTGGGAAACCTATTTGTGATGGGGTAACCAAAATTCCACTTGCGATTGGTGTGGACACTTTAGGATTTTGTTGTATATTTGATTGAGCTATGGTGGCTTGTTTAGCTAGCTCCGCTTGACGTTGGAGAGTTTCTTGTTGACTTTTGTAGATCTCCATAGGAGTCAGAAGCAGTGATATGGCCCTCTTTCCTGTTGGGTTTTGATAAAGGGGATTCTCATATTGTGCAATTGTTCTCCCTTGTGAACTTTGTTCGTGTAAGGATGTGGTCATTGTTGACATGGTTTGCACTACTTGTATGGTGTCTTGGGTGTTGTTAGGCTCACTAAGCGTGGATAGATCAAAACCTTTTGGTAATTTAGCTCCTTGCTCTGCTAGCAAGTGAAAGAAATGATCTTGGTTCTCACTAAGGATTTTGTCAAATGCGGCCATGCCTCTAGGATCTTGTATGAATTCATCAAGATCTTGCCCATCTTCTTGAGAGGATTGTCCTATTTCAAAGTGTCACTCTTCTTGAGATGGGGCTTGATCTGCGGTATAACCTTGTGGAACAAAATCTAGAGGCAAACCAGTGGTATAGTGAGGTGTACTTACCAAAGGGACCCTACCTTCTTGAGATGGGACTTGATCAATTGTATATCCTTGTGGAACAAAATTCGAAGGCATGCCAATGGTATAGTGAGGTGCACTTACCAAAGGCACCCTACATTCTTAAGAATTGCTTGGTTGGTCAAACTGTGACATGTTGGGAGAGTTGGTAGATCTTTCTGCAGGTGTTCTAGGAGTAACCTTGGGAGTAATGTTGAGTCAGCTCGATTGCGGTGTATGAGGAGGTGATTTGCACTTCCTAGGGACAACTTTCTTGGACTTCATAGTTTTCTAGAGCCTAGTGGTTACCATGGAACACACTAGGACAAAAGGTAATGCTGGGATTCTGTTTGTATTTTGAGAAAGACAAACTCTTGATGCACAATTCACTGGACCAAAGGTGCTATACCATTTGACCAAAGGTGCAGGACTGTACAACCAAAAGCGTGCTACTATAATACCAAAGGCGATGGACTGATCTACCAAAGACGAGGTACTGCTATACCAAAGGCGAGCTATGGTGACCAAAAGCAAGCTACTGTACCACCAAGGGTGAGCTGCTATAATACCAGAGGTGCTGAAGTAGTGTCTGATGCTTTAAAAGGCAAATTTTGATAGATTTGGTTTTGGTTTTGATTATATTTGTTTTGGCAAGAGAAAACACAGCAAACAAAGTTTGGCAAAAAGGACTGAAAAAATAGATAGTGTATGTTCGAGGCTCACAAAAAAGCCCAATGTTTCCACAGGTCTAAGACAATTACAAACAAATATCAAGCACTTTTTATCCCTAGAGACAAGGTTTCATTGCAGTAGATTAGCTCACAGCTTAATACTCCGTCGATAAAAATGTCATTCCATAAAGGTGTCAAACATTTAGTATCTTTGCAAGAGACGATAGGTAGGGATATCTCACCCTCCCCTTGGAAAGTTCAAGTAGGTCACAAGAGCTTTATGGCCAAGGGAATACTATCTCTTCTCAAGGGAGCCAATGGTGAGTATCTTAAGGGCTTAAATCGATTCCCCTTGCACTGATGATTATCGCAATGTTCGGAGGTAGATCGGGTAGTCACTATCTAGAATGGTTCTTAGTAACTTTGAGGGACCAATGCCTTACAAGCAATTCGACAAGCTACTAAAAGCTTTAACCAATCCTACTAAGAGTATCAAACACTTCGCACGATGTGAAAATTATTTACACAAAGAGCTAGTACACCTCTTTTCAGTTTGGCACCACAAGGTAAGGCTGACGTCAGTTAAGACTTGGCTTTTACCTTATCCCTCTTATATAGCAGTTTGAAGGAAAACTCCACTTAGGGTCATCCCTTTTGGATGAAGCGCAATCTAAAAGCAGGCCCTTCTAAAGGAATTACTAAAATGTAAGAGTAAACACATCAAACAAAGGTTCAATTATCCCATTATAAGAAAAATAAGGTGCAACTAGATTAGGCACACACATGATTGTAGTTGTTAGTTGTCCCTTATGAAATTGAAGTGTTTCGCATTCATGTCCATTCTCCTTTAGAAAATTGAGGTGTTTTCACATACATCTCCATTGTCCCTTAAGCAAAGCAATATGTTCCTAAGACTTTAGATTGCCAAAAGGTGATTTCTTCAATTGTCCCTTAAGAAGGCAATATGTTTCTAAGACTTAAGCAATAAATCAATATTTCTTCAACACTCATCCTACATGAACATGTTAGCAAAACCTATTTGCTCTGTGTGAGTGATAAGAAGCTGCAACAGGTCAGTTAGTTCCACCAAAACTCACAAGTTAGCAAAAATAAATCAATTGACCAAAAGCAAGTTATTGTCTAACTGAAAGTGACTTACTGTGATACCGATAGCGCTGTACTGTGTTGCCAGAAGCATGGTGATGCATACCAGAAGTGACTTATTGTGTTACCAGAAGCACTGAAACAAACCCAGAAGCGACGTACTGTGCTACCGGAAGTGCCGTCCTATACTACCAATAGTGCTTTACTGTCTCAGATCCAAAAAAAGTCATATTTTGTCAAAAATGTTAGGTCAAAAGATAATTTCATGTTTGCTTTGTAGATTTAGGATGTAATAACTGATAGATCTATAACATGGCATCAAGAACCATTCAAAGAATACCGCCAATAGATATGTTAACTCCAAAATTGCAAATACTCCTAAATACTTTAGCTTAGGATGTATAAAAGGCAATTGAAAGACAAATAAACTAGATTGTCAGTCAATTCAATGATAGGTATGTGAGTAAAAGCCCACAAAATCACCAAACAAGATCAGAAAAAACCTATTTTGCCAACCGCGCTTTATGATACTACCAAAAGTGCTGGACTGTTTCACTAAAAGTGCTAGACTGTTTCACCAAAAGCACGTAATTGTGCTACCAAGAGCGCTATAGTATCACCTGAGGGTGATGTACTATGCCTCCAGAAGTGCTTTAAGATACTGCCAATAGCACTTTTCTATGTCTTTTGCACTGTTTCGTACTGTACTTCAAAAAAGAATCAATTTCTCAAAGAAAAAGAGGGATTAGTGGGTCCCACCGGGTGTGCCAGAATGTGTATGAGGAAAATTAACTAAATCAAAACAAATTAAATCAAATGCCCATAACATAAAGAAAACTAATCTAAATAAAAGCCCTTACCAATAAATCAATGAAATATGAAAGCTTTTATTGAGATTTGTATTGTTCCCTTTGGATGAATGTGGATTGCTCAACAGTGCTACGAAACCATGTTTGCAACAACCAAGTAAAGTGCTCAAAGATCAATGTCAAAAGATCATAAAGGTCCTCAATTGATGTGATTTATGCTCAAAGCATTGTAAAGGATGCCCTAAGAATAAGTGATCGAAGAGGATTTGTGAAGGAGATGGGGGGGTTATATACGTTTCAACAAAGATCGATCATTGGACCAGATAATTCAGAAGAATCAACAGAGGAGATAAATCAAATAACCATGATGAATGTGCACACGACATGTGTCAATCCATAAGGATATTTTTATTTAAAATATGATGAAAACAAGATTGATTGAATAGATAACTCAACTTGTAATTTTGTCTTTTTTAGAGTTCTAAAAATAAGACTGATTGTGCACGAGTTAAGAAGATATTTTAAGAGGAATTGGAAGATAACTGAAATTAAATAAATAAATTTATTTAATTGTTTGTGCATGATAGAGGAACAGAAGATTATAAATAAAATACTTGACTTTATTTATTTTTAGAGGATTGAGATAATTTAAATAAATTTGCATGATTTATTTAAATTTAGAAGAACAAGTGATTTAATTAAATAATGTAAATTATTTAATTATAGATAAGATAGAATTAGATGAATTAATTAAATAATTGGATTTATTTAATAGAGACTTGAAATTTGAAAGAGGATAATGATTTAATTAAATAATTGAAATTATTTAATTTTGGATGAATAAAGTTGAATTTAATTGAAATTAATTAAATAAAGAGAATTTATTCAATTAATGTTGAATTTTGAAATTTTGAAAGAATTTGATGAAATTAATTAAATAACTAGATTATTTAATTAACATTGAATGCAGGTGATTAGATAGATTAGATGAAATGCAAGTGATGTGAAGACTTGGTCATTTTAGGGTGTCTACATAAAGTATTATCAAAATCCACAAGGAACAACTGACTCAAGATCAAGATCGACCCTCCTTCTAGTGCCAAACTATTGATGTGGTTTTATGTTACATTCACACAGATAAAAGTTTACACAATAAACCCCTATCTATCTTGAAAGGCTTGAAGATACCTAAGGATTTGAAGTCCCAAATCTCTGTTTGTCAGGTCTTGACTGCCTAGTCTTCACTCAGGGTTTGTTGTGTTTTATTCTTTCCATTTTAGGGCCTTATGTGATCAAAAGTGATCTTCCTCTTGATCTAATTGATCTTTGCAAATATCCTACATATCTTGTATAATCTACACATATCTTCAAAGCTTCATGTCAAATTTGCTAATGAATGACCAAATGGTGCAGGGCACCTAGGAGCAGTCTGACACCTCAAGCATTTTTGATGCATTTTGATAAGCTATGTTTTCTTTTGATTGTATGTGGTGTAATAAGGCTTTAGCCATGTTTGTATGGTCCCTTTTGTGTGGTCAAGATGATTGAGGTGACCTTATAAACCTCAATCATGCTTAGTCCACTTGGATCCTTGTTGTGCCAATCAGGCCTAGAAGGTCTAAAGGATTGGTTTTTGAGTTTTTTTTATTGTTTGTGTGTTTTATCATGTTTTGGGAGTATGGAGGATGGTTTGATTCCTTTGGACAAGATAACCCATAGTGTTAATGCAAAAATACCATAGTGTCAAATATTGTCAATGTATTATGACACATTGGGTGGTTGCAACTCATTTTGGATAGTTCAAACTAATTTTGCAAGTTGCATACTGACTGGGATGGGTTAATATGGTAAACATCTTGCTCCAGTACAGAGGAGGAAGTTTTTCTATGAAATTTGTGCACAGAAATCAAAGAAACTGACTATTTTTTTCTACATTTTCACTGTTGTACGGCCTATACGGATTTTCCAAGGGTGTAAATGTACTTTTTTGAAAGTTCTTGGAGTCAAGGTTCATATGAATCTAGTTTGAGGTATTGAAGTGGTCGGCATCAGGACATATTGATTTTTCTTTCAAAACAGGTCTAGAAACCCTATTTTCTAGGGTAGCCATAGAAATCCGACCCTAGAATGCATTCCCACTGGTGAAAATTCATAAAAAAATGGTGAAATGCAGGCTAGGGATATGTACAATAATATTCCAAAATCTTTTTGTTGGGAAATGTAGTATTCTATTTTTAATTTGATGCCCTAGGTCAAGTATTACCATGTATTTAGCCTGTTTTATGCTATTTGCTATTGTAGGTGACAGAATCCAAACAAGGTGAATGAAAGAATGGTGGTTTTGTGTTGTAGGGACCTAGTAGAGACATTCCAAATTCTTGCCCCTAACCTATGAACCCAATTTGAACCCTTTGCTTTGCAACCCAGGCTTAAAGTGATCAATAAGGCCTAGAGACCTAGTGGGGGTTTTGAACTGCTAGAGTAGAGTTGGGATTGGAGTTTAGGAGGTTTGTTAGAGTCCCATAGAGGGTATCCAAAATCACCATTTGTTTGCCCAGTCCTTTGGGGTTTTGTCATTTGGTGTGAAGAAAATTAGTCTTGGAGGGCTAGTAGCCTCACTAGGCCTAGTCAAGGTTAGAGAGTTGAATGAAGTTAATGATCAAACCAAATGTTGGTAAAGTGTTTCAGACCTGCATGAAGGTGTAGACATAGCCTTGTGAGTTGGACAAGAGCCTAAGTAACAAATCCTTCATTTACCCTTGAATGTGCCTTGGATTGTGTTGGATTGAAGAAGTGAAGTGGGTGAGTGGGCTAAGGAGAACAAACTTTCTTTGTGTTGTGCTTCCCTTTTGCCATCTCTACATCAGGTGGTATCAGAGCCATTAAAGAGATGGGAGATAGAGAAGAAGAGGAGGAAGTCCCTTCAAGAGTGACTAATGTCGAGTTGGCAAAGATAGTGAGAGAGCAAGCAGCCAAGAACAAAAGGATGGAGGCTGAGATAGAAAAGTTGAAGAAAGACAAAGACAAGAAGAAGAAGCTAGAGGTCATCTTGGATTCAGATGAAGAGGATCAAGATGATGAAGAAGAAGTACCTATGGAAGAGCCACAAGGAGGCATGTCAGAGAGACAATTCCTAGATGCACTTGGAAAGTTGAGTAGGAAGGACACTAAGGCAGACTTACCTATGTTTCCTAGTAAGATGAATCTAGAGGAGTGCCTTGATTGGATTGAGGCAATGGAGAACTATTTTGAATGTGAAGAAGTGGCAGAAAATCAGAAAGTGAAGATTACCAAATCAAGAATGAAAGGGCCAGCCTTGAGTTGGTGGAATTTTATTCAAAATGAGAGGATAGAAGAAGATATGAATCCTATCTCTACATGGAGGAAGATGGTACTTGAAATCAAGAAGCAATTTGTCCCTGAGGATTATGAAGTCAACTTGAACAAGAAGTTGTACAACTTGAGACAGAAGGACATGGACGTGAGCACCTACATAGAGGAGTTTCACAAGATGACATTGAAAGCCAAGATGCCTGAGAATGAAAAATAGAAGCTTGCAAGGTATCTCAATGGCCTCAAGTTCTCCATTCAAGATGAATTAACTCTCTTTAACCCAGAGACAGTCCATAAGTGCTTTCAAATGGCACTGAGGATTAAGGATAAGCAGAGAAGAAAAGGATATTTTGGCAGCAGCAGCAGAGGCAGAGGAAATCAGAACTTTAGGGGTAGGGGTAGATTCCAAAACAGAGATCATTTCTCTAGACTCCAAGGTGGCGGATCACAAGAAGGTAGCCAAGGGCAGGCTGATAAAAATATTGCTGATAAGGGTCAGTTTAGGGGCAGAGGAAATGGCAAAGGAAGAAGTGGGGGCAGAGGTCCCAATGTGTTTACTAGAAGGTGTTTCTCTTGCAATCAGATTGGACATCAGTCCTTTAGGTGCCCGGAGAAGATTGGAAACACTGCTGCAAATCAGAAAGAAAGAAGAGTACAACTCCTTCAAGAAGAGGACTGTCAAAGCACCACAAGTTACCAAACAGCCTCTTCCAAGTCTGCAGCACCTAAGAGTGGAGAATGCATCATGTTTAATAGATCCCTCATCATGCCAGCCACCAAGGAGCAGCCCCAAAGAAACAACTTGTTCAGAACCACTTGCAAGGTGAAAGGAAAAGTTTGCAAGGTAATAGTAGATTCAGGTTCCTCTAAAAATTTGGCTTCTAATGAAATGGTGACTAAGTTAGGATTGGAAAGAATGCCTCATCCTAACCCCTATATAGTCTTTTGGCTAACCAAGGAACAACAAATTGTGGTGAAAGAGCAATGTTATGTTGAATTCAAGATAGGTGACTATCATGATAAATTTCTTTGTGAGATAGTGGATATGGATGCATGCCACCTTCTTCTTGGAAGGCCTTGGCAACATGACACAAGTGCCCAACATGATGGTAAGAACAATGTAATTCATTTGTCCAAGAATGGTGAAAAGTTTACAATGACTCCTTTGATTGATGATTGCACAGAGAAAGTCATTTCTAGTTTAGTTATGTTGGTAGGTGAAAAAGAGTTTTTGGCTAACCTCAAGGAAGAGAAAGTGCCATGTTTCGCAGTAGTCATCAAGCCCAAGGATGTGAATCCCAAGAAGGTCAAAGTGCAGCAACCTCTTAGGAGGATTGGACCAAAGGAAGTGGAAGAACTATTGAAGAGGTTTCAGGATGTGATAGCTGATGAAGGCAAGGATGCCCTTCCACCAAAGAGGGAGATTAGTCATTGCATTGATCTCATCCCTGGATCCACCCTACCAAACCAAGCAGCCTACAAGTTGACCCTAGAGCAAAATTCTGAAGTGGCAAGACAAATCCAAGACTTATTGGATAGAGGACTTATCAAGAGGAGTATTAGTCCATGTGCAGTACCTGCAGTGCTTGCACCCAAGAAGGAAGGAACATGGAGACTATGCACTGATTCTAGGGCCATCAATAAGATCACTATCAGGTATAGATTTCCAATGCCTAGAATGGAATATTTAATGGATTGCTTGGGTAGGGCTAAGTATTTTACCAAGATAGATCTAAAAAGTAGTTATCACCGAATCAGGATAAGGGAGGGGGATGAGTGGAAAATCGCCTTCAAAACCAATGAAGGACTATTTGAATGGGTTGTCATGCCTTTTGGCTTGTCAAATGCACCAAGCACCTTCATGAGATTGATGAATGAAGTGCTAAAACCTTTCCTTAACAAGTTCATTGTTGTATATTTGGATGAAATACTAATTTTTAGTGACAGCAAGGAAGACCACATAAGGCATATCCATCAAGTGCTCAAGAGGAGAAGTTGAGAATCAATCTTGACAAATGTGCCTTCCTACAAGAAGAGTTGATATTTTTGGGGTTTGTCATCTCCAAGGGCAGCCTAAAAATGGATCCAAGTAAGGTTGAAGCCATTCTTAATTGGCCAACACCTACAATAGCCTCTGAGGTAAACCTTGGTTTGTGTAGCTTTTATAGAAAGTTCATTAGAGGGTTTAGTGGCATTTGTGCTCCACTTGTTGACACCATAAAAGGGGGCAAGAAATGTGTGTTTGTATGGACAAATGAGGCCAACAAAGCCTTTGAACTGTTAAAGAAAAAATTTTAGAAAAACCTGTCCTGGTGCTACCTAATTTTGACAAGGTCTTTGTGGTAGAGTGTGATGCAAGTAAGAGGGCTATTGGTGGAGTCTTAAGTCAATATGGGAGGCCTGTAGCATTCTTTAGTGAGAAATTAAATGAGGCAAAACAAAACTACTTCACCTATGATCTAGAGTTATATGCAATGGTTCAGTCATTAAGGAAATGGAGACACTACTTATTGCCAAAGGAATTTATAGTTTTTACTGATAACCATGCATTAAGCTTCTTGAACAGGCAGCAAAAGTTGAATCACAGACATGTCAAGTGGATGGAGTACATCCAAGCATACACCTTCTCCATAAAACATAAGAAAGGAGTGGCCAATAAGGTAGCCGATGCCTTAAGTAGGAGAAATCTTGTAGTGCAGACCATACAGTTGGAAAGTACATGTATTCAAGCCATCAAAGAACCATACCTCTCTTGCAAGGCCATGACAGGAAGGTATAATACTGATTTTTCTAATTTTTTGTTGCAAGATGGATATCTTTTCAAGGGTAGCGTGTTGTGTATTCCAAGAAGGTCTATTAGAGAGAATATAATTAGGGAAAAGCACTGTGGCAGCATGTCAGGTCACTTTGGTATTGACAAGACCCTAGAATTGGTTAGGAGGTACTATTTTTGGCCCAAATTGCCAACTGATGTAAGGAAGTTTGTTGAAACTTTTGAAATTTGCCAAAGAGCAAAGGGGCATACATCCAATGCAGGTTTATACACTCCTCTACCTATTCCTTCAAAGCCTTGGGATTCCATCAGCATGGACTTTGTACTTGGTTTGCCCAGGACCAAGAATGGCCATGATAGCATCTTTGTGGTAGTTGATATGTTCTCAAAAATGGCTCACTTCATCCCTTGTAAAACCACACATGATACCTCACACATAGCAGGTCTATTCTTCAAAGAAATAGTCAGGCTACATGGTTAGCCTTTGTCAATCATCTCAGATAAAGACCCCAAGTTCATACGACACTTTGGAAGAGACTAGGTACAAATTTGTCCTTATCATCTGCCTATCACCCTCAATCTGATGGACAAATAGAGGTGATTAATAGGTCACTTGGCAACCTCCTAAGATGCCTAACCAAGGAGCAGGGTGCTAGTTGGGATTCAATATTGGCTCAGGCAGAGTTCTCATACAATGACACTATCAATAGAAGCACCGGCTTGTCTCCTTTCCAAATTGTTTATGGCACTCACCCAAGGGGTATTTTGGAACTTAGGGAGGTTAAAGGACTGGAAAATAGCAATGCCTTGGCTGAAGACTTCATTCAAGTCATGAAAGATGTCCATGAACAAGTCCAACAGAAATTGCTGTCCACTTTGCAGAAGTACAAACCGTTTGCTGACAGGAAAAGAAGGGATTTGCAGTTCAAGGAAGGTGATTTGGTAATGGTCCATCTGAAGAAGGAGAGGCTCCCAATAGGTAAACATACCAAGCTACTCATGATGAAGATTGGACCTTGTGAAGTGCTCAAGAAATGTGGAGAAAATGCATATAAAATCAAACTTCCGGATGGCATTGCTTTGTCTCCAATTTTTAATGTTTCAGACCTTTATCCCTATAAAGGATCTGATCCTCAGACTATTGTTGAAGAAGATCAAACTGATCAGACACTCTAGGAACTCATTCCTTCCTCTCCAAATCAGATTGAGTGCATTTTGGACAAGAGGATTGCAAAACAAACTAGAAGGCACACCTATCATGACTATTTGGTGAAGTGGCTAAACAAACCTCAGGAGGACGCCATTTGGATGAGTAGGGTAGACATTGAGAAGTCAGGTTTCACATTTGACAGCATTCCAACTCAAGAGACTTGAGTTCTCTTTGATAGTGGGTGTATGGTGCAGGGCACCTAGGAGCAGTCTAACTCCTCAAGCATGTTTGATGCATTTTGATAAGTTATGTTTTCTTTTGATTGTATGTGTTGTAATAAGGCTTTAGCCATGTTTGTATGTTCCCTTTTGTGTGGTCAAGATGATTGATGTGACCCTATAAACCTCAATCATGCTTAGTCCACTTGGATCCTTGCTATGCCAATCAGGCCTAGAAGGTCTCAATGATTGGTTTTTGAGTTTTTTTTATTGTTTGTGTGTTTTATCATGTTTTGGGAGTATGGAGGATGGTTTGATTCCTTTGGACAAGATAAACCATAGTGTTAATGCAAAAATACCATAGTGTCAAATATTGTCAATGTATTATGACACAATGGGCGGTTGTAACTCATTTTGGACAGTTCAAACTGATTTTGCAAGTTGCATACCAACTGGGATGGATTAATATGGTAAACAACTTGCTCCAGTATGGAGGAGGAAGTTTTTGTACAGAATTTATGCACAGAAATCAAAGAAATTGACTATTTTTTCTACATTTTCACTGTTGTATGGCCTATACGGATTTTCCAGGGGTGCAAATGTACTTTTTCTAAAAGTTCTTGGAGTCAGGGTTCATATGAATCTAGTTTGAGGTCTTGAAGTGGTCGACATCAGGACATATAGATTTTTTTTTCAAAACAGGTCTAGAAACCCTGTTTTCTAGGACAGCCATAGAAATCCGGCCCTAGAATGCATTCCCACCAGTGAAAATTCACAAAAAATTGGTGAAATGTAGGCTAGGGATATGTACTATAAGATTCCAAAAGCTTTTTGTTGGGAAATGCAGTCTTCTATTTTTAATTTGATGCCCTGGGTCAAGTATTACCATGTATTTGGCCTGTTTTATGCTATTTGCTGTTGTAGGTGACAGAATCCAGACAAGATGAATGAAAGAATGGTGGTTTTGTGTTGTAGGGACCTAGTAGAGACATGCCAAATTCTTGCCCCTGACCTATGAACCCAATTTGAACCCTTTGCTTTGTAACCCAGGCCTAAAGTGATCAATTAGCCCTAGAGACCTAGTGGGGGTTTTGAACTGCTAGAGTAGAGTTGGGATTGGAGATTAGGAGGTTTGTTAGAGTCCCATAGAGGGTATCCAAAATCACCATTTGTTTGCCTAGTCCTTTGGGGTTTTGTCATTTAGTGTGAAGAAAACTAGTCTTGGAGGGCTAGTAGCCTCACTAGGCCTAGTCAAGGTTAGAGAGTTGAATGAAGTTGGTGATCAAACCAAATGTTGGTAAGGTGTTTTTAGACCTGCATGAAGGTGTAGACATAGCCTTGAGAGTTGGACAAGAGCCTAAGTAACAAATCCTTCATTTACCCTTGAATGTGCCTTGGATTGTGTTGGATTGAAGAAGTGAAGTGGGTGAGTGGGCTAAGGAGAACAAACTTTCTTTATGTTGTGCTTCCCTTGTGCCACCTCTGCATCACCAAATTTTAAGCAAATTGTCATGACTTGGACATAACTTTGATTAGTTCTTTTGAATTATCCTTAATTAACTAATGATGCAGGAGCATCTGGGTTCACGTGCAATCCTCATCAACCAAAAATATTTTCTTTACTTTCTTGTTGTTTTTTTTTTAGCAAGAGTTGCTATAGGAGTTGATTGGTTGATTTCAGAGAATTTTCCTAAATATTTTGGCCAAGTGATGAACTAATCTTGAAGAAGGCCCAAATGGGTATCGACATCTCAAATTTGGTGAAAATTTGCTAAAATTTGAAGAAGTTATGCCTCAACGAAGTTTTTGCCTTTCATCAAATATCCTGTGACCTTCCTTTTGCCTACCAAGCTATTTGGACTGCTTTGTGCTAAAATCAGGCTTCAATGGATATTGCACTAAAATCCTCCACTGGATTTGTGCTAAAAATGCTCTACACTAGACATATCTGGTGATGCCTCAATTCCCCACCGGGCACTTTCAACCAGTTTGTGCTAAAATTCCTTGTCACCAGACATATCCTCTAGCAACCAAAATCTTCACAGATCTGGTTGGTCTGAAATTCCCCATTAAAAAGGTTTTGAGACCCAAGCACTAAAAGATGTCTTCACTGAACATATCCATCAACCCATGATTTCCCCACTATCCGGTTGACATTAAAAGGTCCACTAAAGCCATTAAGACAAGTCTGTGCTAAAACAAGCTGTGACTGGATATATTTGGCATTGCCCAAAATCCACCAAATTTGGTTATCATTGAAATCATCACTAAGAACATTTGAAGGTTTTGTACTGAAAAGTAACTACACATGATATATCCACTTAGTGATAAAAGCCCACCAATCCTGTGATGCATGAAAACCTCGCTGGAGATATTTGAGAAGTTGCGCTAAAATTCATGCATTCTACATATGTCCTATGACTTGCAATAACCCTGCATCCGGTGAGGCACGAAATCACCGCTAAATGTGTAAAAGGTGGTAAAAGTCAATTTTGATCACGTGTATAGACATTCCAAGGGTAAATCACGATCTAAAACATGGCATGTATAGGTAATAAGGTTGGTGGCCACCTCTAGGATCTATAAAAAGGGGAAATCCATACTATGATAGGAGATTCTCCTTGGTCAAACTTGTTGTACGCTTTTGGGAGCTTCTAGAGACTTCTCCAGATTGCAAGATCAATTTGGCCTAAATCTAAATGTTGTAAGGCTGAGGCCAATGCATGTGTAATGCCAATTGTACTCCTGTTGTAATCATTCTCTTGCATATGAGTAAAGAATTGTTTATTTTGTTGTCCTGTGTTGATCAATCTTGCTGCTTGATCCCGTAGTTTGATAAAGCCCCTAGATCCTGAGCTGCATTAAGTGGTATTAGAGCAAGGTTTTACATTCCTTGAGGCTGTTGGGTTACTACATAAGGGATCCTAAGGAGATTTTTGTAGGTTGAGTGAAGAAGAAACCTGCAACTATAGAGGATCAGCAGACATGGCACACTAAGAAAGAAGGAGAGGACCACCTCCAAGAACTAGAGATGCAGCATTGCTAGAGATGCTGAGAGGCATCACAGCTAGGATGGATGCAATGGAGAGAACACAACACAGAGGAGTACCCATAGAAGATGTGAGTAATAATGAGAAGGAAGAGGTCAATGAAGAGGAAACAGAAGGAGAAGACAAATATGAGAGGAGGTTTATGAATGCAATGACAAAGATTACCAGTAAACCCCGTGCTGAGTTACCTAGTTATAATGGTAGTCTAAAACCAGATGAGTTGATAGACTGAATTTCAGAGATGGAAAACTTTTTCAAGTTGGAATCTATTGAAGACCCTAAGAGGGTAAAACTTGCAGCTTCAAAGTTGAAAGGACATGCATCTCTTTGGTGGGATCATGTGCAAGTTGAGAGACAAAGAAAAGAAAAGGAAAAGATTAAGACCTAGGAGAGGATGTTAACTAAGTTGAAGGAAAAAAAAATTCCTTCTGATCATTAGATCACCATGTTCAAGATGTTGCCAAACCTCAAGCAGAGGGAGAAAAGTGTGCAAGACTATACTGAAGAGTTTTACAGATTGAACATTAAGGCTAGTCACATTGAAGATGATGTTGAGAAGATCTCTAGATATGTAAATGGGTTGCATTATTTGATCCAAGATAAAATTAGCATGGTCAGGATTACTAGCATAGAGGAAGCTTATCAATTTCTATTGAAGCCAAAAGAAAAGATCTCTAGAAGGTAGAATAGCTCTAGAGGAAGAGGTAAGTCCTCCAAAGGAAAAGGATAGTCAAATCCTGGACATGGATCTCAGGATAAGCAAGGAGAAATAAGTTTCTCATGCAAATACCCAAGGAGGTAGAGGAAGGGGTGACTACCCTTGAGGTAGAGGAAATTTTGGAAGAGGAAGAGGGTTCACTGGAACATGTTTCCAGTGTGGATAGGCTGGACATAGGGTATTTGAATGTCCTCAAGTACAATAGAGTAGTGAAAAGGGAAAAGAGACTAGAGTCCATATAGCACAAGCTGAGGAGGAGAGTTTGGCTAGTGCAGCCTCACCAAAGACTAGAGAAGAAGATGAGGATGGAGAATCCTTGATGATGAGGAAAGTTCTTCTAACACCTGAGAAGGTATGAAAGGAACTAGATGGTGCAGTTATGGTAGGAGGGTTCACAAAATGAATTGTCTAGACCATGCAGCAAGTGTAAACACAACGGAAACAACTCAAGGAAATGGAACAAATGCATATTTAGTCTTTGAGTATATCAAAGAATTCAAATACAGATCAGCCGGTAACATGTGGGCTTACAATTAGGGCTCACAGACCTGATTACATATATGCACAAGATAAAACTTTGAACCTCCTTTGTACAATCTAAACTAAGAATTAAGAATCAATTGCTAACTTCTTTCCTAAGGATCTATTACATCAATATATATCATCTCTGGACCAATAGATTCCTCCGCGTCGGCCAAGGAAGATAACAAACTCTAATGAAGCGTTGTAACATGTACACAGATAGGTCAGACCTAAATGCATAGAACACTTCCTCAAAAGAATGGAATAACATGCGGACCCTCAGGGAAGGTTGACCATGAACCAAAGATCATCAAATGATGTGTCATTATGATCCGCAAGTCAAGGAATGCTCTATAAGCCTTCTTCTTTAGCTAATTGTCTGAGACTGTCAGGACGCTCTATTCTAAGAAATAGTTAATCTTCTGCTAGCGATATCTTTTCAATAACTAATCCAAATGCTCTAAATTATGGATATGATGTAGATGAATGAATGTAGATGCTAAGTCTAGATCCACAAGGTGTAAAATGCAACTGTAGTAGAATACCAGACCAAAAGCTAAAACTACTTTTGACTGAACTGCCTAAACTAAACTGGAAAATGAAATAAACTGAAATGCGAATGTTTTTGGTTGATGCAAGTTTTCTCTTGAACCTAGGATTTTCCTGCATCAGACATCAAGGGCTATTGAAAAAGTGAGTCCCTCACTTTTTTGGGGCTAAGGGAGAAGTAAGACAATCCACCTCAGCCTGAGAAATCCAAGATGAATCTTCTTCCAGTCTGCCTTTCCACTTCACAAGATATTCTTTATATTGTCTTCCTCTTGTGTTGCATCCAACTCTGCTATCCAAAATATCTTCAATCTGCTCCAGTGCTTGTTCTGGTAATTGCTTCTTCAAGTCTTCTTCCATGTTGTCATTGAACTCTGCTTCATGATACTGATATAAGTCTGCAATGTTGAAAATAGGTGATATACCCAATGTCTCTGGTAACTCTACTTCATATGCATTACCTAAATCAAATTTCCTGAGTATCCTACAAGGTCCAAACTTCTTCATCTTCAACTTGTTATATGTCCCATCTAGAAATCCTTCTTTTCTCAAGTACACCATTACTTCATCTCCAATTTCAAATTCCTTTTGTCTTCTCTTCTCATCTGCCTTTTCCTTATACTTACTATTCATATCCTCCAAATGCTTCTTCACCTAATTATGCATTATCTTCATGTGATCTACAAATTCTCCTACTTTTGCACTTCTCTTTTCCTATGTACTAATATCTCTCAATTATGTAACTCCTCTAGGATTCACTCTACTAACAATCTCAAAAGGGATTCTTCTGGTACTCCTATTTATTGAATTATTGTATACAAACTCTGCTTGTGAAAGAATCAAATCCCAACTTCCTGTCTTCTCTCCAACCAAACATCTCAACAAGTTTCTCAAACTCCTATTCACTACCTCTATCTGTCCATCAGTTTGTGGAAGAAAAATTGAACTAAACTTCAAATCTATCTTTATCTTCTTCCAAAGTGTCCTCCAAAAATATCCAACAAACTTTGTAACTCTATCTGAAACTATACTCTTAGGTAATTCATGTAATCTCACAATCTCCTTGAAAAATAGGTCAGCTATATGCACTACATCAGTTCTCTTCTTGCAAGGTATGAAATGAGCCATCTTTGAAAATCTATCCACCCCTACAAATATTGAATCATGTCCTCTTTGTGTCTTAGGTAATCCCATTACAAAATCCATACTTATGTCTTCCCAAGGTCTCTCGGGTACTATCAAAGGTTTGTACAATCTAGTATTCTGACTACTCCCTTTTGCAACTTGACAAACTCTACAACTCTGCACAAATCTCTAAACATCCTTATGTATCTAAGGCCAAAAGTAGTGTTCACTCACCAAAGCCACTATCTTATCAATGCCAAAATGTCCTGTCAATCCACCACTATGCTTCTCCTTGATCAAATTATCTCTCATTGAACTTCTAGGCATGCACAACTAATTTACTTTGAACAACATATCTGCTTGAATGAAATAGTCCAACCACTTACTTCTATTTGTCACAACAAGTTCCTTACATGCTTTTGAAGGTTCTACAAAATCAGTGTCTCCCTCATACATTCATCAAAACCCAACACTTCAACTCTCATTTCTGTCAACAAGTTTCTTCTTCTAGTCATTGCATCAACAACTTTATTTAATTTTCCACTCCTATGCTTCAACACAAAAGTATAACTCTGCATGAACTCTACCCATCTCATATGTCTCTGATTCAACTTACCTTGACTGTTCAAATACTACAAAGCTTGATGATCTGTATACAACATAAACTCCTTAGGCAACAAATAATGTCTCCACTTCTTCAAGCCTTGAATTATGGCATAGAACTCTTGATCATAAACTGAATATCTCCTCCTTGCATCATTCAACTTCTCACTAAAATATTCTAATGGTCTACCTTCTTGACTTAATACTGCTCCAATTACATTCCACTTGCATCACAATCAACTTGAAATACCTTATCAAAATTTGGTAATGCCAAAATAGGTAGCTTTGTCACTTTCTGCTTCAACAACTCAAAACTTTTATCTGCTCCTGATGTCAACTTGAAATTTTTTATGTCACCTCTCATTGTCTCTATAATAGGGTTACAAACTAAATTGAAATTTCTGATGAACTTCCGGTAGAAACTAGCCAATCCATGAAATGATTTGACTTCTCTAATGCTCTCCGATGTAGGCCATTTAACAATTGCTCTTACTTTCTTAGGGTCCATCTTCAATCCTTCCAGAGAAATCACAAATCCCAAATATACTAACTCTTCTTTCATGAAACTACACTTCTTGATATTTATCAGCAATTTCTCTTCTCATATTCTCTGCAAAACTTGTCTAATGTGCCACAAATGTTCCTCTTTTGTCTTGCTGAAAATCATAATATCATCCAAGTATACAATCACAAACTTACCTAAAAATTTCTTCAGAACTTTATTCATCAATCTCATAAAAGTATTTGGTGCATTTGTTAATCCAAAAGGCATCGCTAACCACTCATACAATCCTTCATTTGTCTTAAAAGTAGTCTCCCATTCATCTCCTTCTCTGATTCGATCTGATGGTATCCACTCTTCAAGTCTATCTTTGTGAAATATTTTGCTCCACTTAAACAATCCATGATGTCATCCATTCTAGGTAAAGAAAATCTATACTTAACTATGATCTTGTTTATTGCTCTAGAGTCAGTACACATTCTCCATTCTCCATCCTTCTTTGGTGCTAACACTGCAGGTACTGCACAAGGACTCAAGCTTTCTCTGATCAAACCTTTTCTCAACAACTCTTGTATTTGTCTATTCAATTCTTCATTCTCTGCCAGTGTCATTCTATGTGCTGCTTTGTTAGGCAAACTTGCTCTCGGTATAAGATCCATGTGATGACTAATACTCTTTATAGGTGGCAATCCTTTAGGTACATTATCTGATATGATATCTTCATACTCTGTCAGCAACTCTCTTATCTCCTCTAGTTGTGTCTCTTCAGTCTACTTCTTCAATATTTTAGGCTTCTTAGAAATCAAGGCATAACACATATTCTCATGTCTCAAACCATCCAAAAATTTTCTTCCATCTACCAAGCAAATTCTAGCATTTCCACATACTTCACTCTTAGGGTCATCCTCCAAAGGAATCAAAGTAATTCTATTCCCATTTGCTATTATAGTATATGTATTCTTTCTCCCATCATGTATATCTTTTCTATCATACTACCAAGGTCTACCCAACAAAATATGAGAAACATCCATAGGCATAATATCACACAAGACTTCATCATAATAAGATCCAATATGAAATTTCACCAAACATTGTTCACTCACCAGTACCTTATGATCATCTTGAATCTAGGCTATCTGATAAGGTCTAGGGTGTTTCAATATTTCCAACTTCAGCTTAGTCACCATCTCCTCTAAAACTAGTTTATCTAAACTACCACTATCAATTACAACTTTACAACACTTACCCCCTGATTTGCATCTTGTTCTGAACAGACTCTTCCTCTGTGGTGGTTCATCATTTGTCTCTATTTGAAATAGTGCTCTCCTCATCACAAGTGATTCTCCTTTCTCAGGTTTACCAACTAAATAGGGTGATCCAATAGGTTCTTCTTCCATATAGGTTGCTCTTCCACTATTTTCTATCATCTTACTTATACTACCCTGATTACACTCAATTGCTCTATGTCCTTCACCTCCACACTTAAAACAAGTACCTCTGAATGTTCTCTTATCAAATCCTCTTCCTTCTCTTCTATATCCTTCATTCTGGTATGCACTAGGGTTTCCTCTCTAGTAAAAATTTATGTCATCTCTCCGGTAAGCATTGTTATCTCTACCATCCTTCTTCAATGGGATGTCAAACTTGTTTTGCTCCATGTATGATCTGTCTCCTCTAGAAAATATTCTACCTCTCTACTTTTGATCATATCTCTTATTTAGCTTCTCATCAACTTTCAGGGCAAACTGATATGCTTCTTCCAAAGATGTCATCCTTACCAAGCTTAGTTCTCCTTGAATGTTCAATCTCAATCCATTGATGTATCTAGCCACTTTCTCCTTGCTTGCTTCACCATGTCCTATTCTTATGATCATCTTATAAAATTCTTTAGTGTACTCCACAGTTTTCTCTTTTTGTCGCAGATTTTGTAATCTTTTCAACAGTTCCAACTAATAGTCAGCAAGTATAAACTGACTCTTCAACTTTGTCACCATCCTATCCCATTTTGTAATCTTTTCTTTTCCTATTTTTTTTTCCAACTAAACTTCTTTCCACCATATAGCAGCATGTCCTTTCAACTTTGTCTTTGCAAATTTCACCTTCTCCAGATCTTCAATTTCCTCATATTCAAAGTATTCTTCCATGTCATTTATCCAATCAATCAATTCTCCAGGGTTTAAATTACCAGTATATTTTGGCACATCCACTCTAGGTCTCTTTCCAATCTACGAAATATCTCACAACATCTTTATCTAATCTAATTCTTCCTCTTCATCACCTCCTAGGGTTTCACCAGTTTGTTCAACAGACTGAAATTTTTCTTCATCATCACTTTCAACATTAGGTCTCGGTGTCAATCCTCTTTGTCTATCTTCTTCAACAGTATCCAAATGAATTCACATTGTTTTCATCATCCCCATCATCTCATCAATTCTACCAGCCATTGTTCCAATAGAAACAACTCTCCTTGATGACATTCTTCCTAGGATCAAGTGCAAACTGCGTCAAGTTTAGCAATCAAGATACAAGGTGACAACTGCCTCACAATCAGCAATCAGTTGTTACACAAGTAACCTGCCTCAATTTGGTGATCTATCCACAACAAGATCTTATGGAATTCCCTCACCAACTTCTCTCAATTCACTCCCAAAGATTTGAACTTTTGCTCTAATACCAGATGGTGCAGTCACAGTAGGAGGGTTCACAAAATGAAGTGTTTAGACTGTGCAATAAGAGTAAACAAAATGGAAACAACTCAAGGAAATGGAACAAATATAGATTCATTCATTTAGTATATCAAAGAATTCATATTCAAATCAGTCGGCAACATGCGGGCTTACAATTAAGGCTCACAGGCCTGATTACATATATGTGCAAGATAAAACTTTGAAGCTCCTTCGCACACAATCTAAACTAAGAATTAAGAATCAATTGCTAATTACTTTCCTAAGGATATACTACATCAATATATATCATCTTTGGACCAATAGATTCCTCCACATCAGCCAAGGAAGATTACAAAATCCAATGAAGAGTTGTAACATGTACACATATAGGTCGGACTTAAATGCATAGAACACTTCCTCAAAAGAATGGAATAATGTGCGGACCCTCAAGGAAGGTCGGCCATGAACGAAAGATCATCGAATGATGTGTCATTAAGATCCACAAGTCAAGGAATGCTCTACAAGCCTTCTCCTTCAGCTGATTGTCTGAGACTGTCAGGATGCTCTATTCTAAGAAACAGTCGATCTTCTACTAGCGATATCTTTTTGGTAACTAATCCAAATGCTCTGAATTCTAGATATGATGTAGATGAATGAATGTAGATGCTAAGTCCAGATTCGTAAGGTGTGAAATGCAATTGTGGTAGAATACCGAACCAAAAGGTGAAACTACTTTTGACTAAACTATTTGAACTTGACAGGAAAATGAAACAAACTGAAATGCAAATGTTTTTGGTTGATGCAAGATTGCTCTTGAACCAGGGATGCTCTTGCATCACCAGAATAGTGAAGAAGTCTATTTATAATTAGATGTAAGTCTAGACGGAAATGTTGCAAGGTCATTGTGGACAGCGATAGTACTAATAATTTAATGTTAGAAGAAATGGTGGAGAAGTTAAATCTAAAATAGTTGAAACACCCCACTCCTTACAAGGTCTCTTGGCTGTAAAAGGGACATTAGTTACTGGTAAGTGAACAATGCCTTGTCAAATTTCATATTAGAAATTACAAAGATGAGATACTGTGTGATGTTATGCCAATGGATGCATGCCACCATCTATTGGGTGGACCTTTTCAATATGACAGGCAGGTCATTCATGATGGCAAGAGTAATTGCATTACACTCAAGAAGGATGGGGTTGAGTGTGTGTTGAATCCTTTAAAGGATAAGGATGAGGATGTTGAGAGAAGCAATAGGTTTTGTTTAGTGAGTGGAAAATAGTTTCTAAGGGAAATCAGAAAGGAGAAGGTATGTTATGCCTTCCTACCTCAAATTGTAGAAAGCGTGATAGTTGAGAAAAGGGTAGAAGTTCCCACCAAGGTCCAAGAAATTCTGAGTGAGTTCGATGATATATTAATGAAGGACTTAGCTGATGGATTACCTCCAACTAGAAGCATAAGTCACTACATGGATTTGATATTGGGAGAAAGCCTACCAAACAAGGCACCATTTAGGATGACACCTATGGAAATGAAGACATGAATAGACAAGTGCAAGAGTTGTTGGATAAGGGACTAATTAGGAAAAGTCTTAGTCTATGTGTTATACCTGTAGTACTGGAAACTAAGAAAGATGGGAAATGGCAGATGTGTCCTGATTCAAGGCCTATAAACAAGATAACCATTAATTATAGGTTTCCATTGCCTCATATGGATGACTTAATGAATTGCTTGAGTGGAGCTAAGTACTTCAGTAACATTGATTTGAAGAGTGGATACCTCCAAATCAGAATTAGAGAAGGGGATGAATGGAAGACAACATTCAAAACCAAGGATGGACTATATGAGTGGTTAGTGATGCCATTTGGGTTGACAAATGCACCTAGCACCTTTATGACATTAATGCATGAGGTAATGAATTCGTTCCATGGAAAATTTGTCATAGTTTATTTGGATGACATTTTGGTTTTTAGTAAAACAGAGGAGCATTTGTTGCATCTTAGGGTAGTCTTGTAGGGGTTAAAAGAAGAGAAGTTGCTGGTGAACATGGATAAGTGCAATTTTATGTAGAAAGAACTAGTATATTTGGGTTTTGTAGTGTCTTAAGAGGGGTTGAAGATGGACCCTGAGAAGGTTAAGGCAATATTGGATTTGCCTTCACCTAGAAACATGTTTGAGGCCAGAAGTTTTCATGGCTTGCTGAGCTTCTATAGGAAGTTCATCAAAAAAATTAGTGGAATATGTGTACCAATCACCAAAACAATGAAGGGTGTTAGGAAAGAGTTCCAATGGATAGCTGCTGGAGAAAAGAGTTTTTAGTTATTGAAGAAGAAGGTGACAGAACAGCCAATGTTGGCATTGCCAGATTTTGGCAAGGTTTTTCAAGTAGATTGTAATGCTAGAGGTAGTGCAATTGGGGGAGTGTTAAGTCAAGAAGGTAGACCCATTGCCTACTTTAGTGAGAAACTCAATGAAGCAAAGAGGAAATACTTAGTTTATGACCAAGAATTCTATGCTATAGTGCAGGACTTAAAGAAGTGGAGACATTATTTGCTATCTAATGAGTTTGTGTTGTATACCGATCATCATGTCTTGCAGTACATCAACAGTCAAGGTAATTTAAACTAGAGACATATGGAATGGGTGGAGTTCTTGCAAAATTATTCTTTTGTCTTGAAACATCAGAGTGGTAAGTCAAACAGGGTAGCTGATGCACTTAGCATAAGATGTTTATTATTGAATGAGTTAAGGGTCAATGTTGTTGGCTTTTATGCAATGAAGGATTTGTATTCTGATGATCAAGATTTTAATGAAGCATGGACAATTAGTAGAAGTCCAATGATGGGAAATAGGACACCTTGGTTGGAATATTTTATCCAAGATGTCTTGTTGTTCAAAGAATAAAAATTGTGTATACCTAGAGGTTTAATGAGAGAACTTAATCAGAGAAAAGCATAGTGGAGGCTTGAGTGGACATTTTTGGAGTAGATAAGATAGTGGCACAGCTGAATAAAAGTTATTTTTGGCCTAGGATGAGTGCAGATGTGAAGAGACTCATACTAGGTTGTAGGATTTGCCAACATGCTAAAGGAGCACGACATAATACAGGACTGTATCAGCCATTACCTATACCTGATAGACCATGGAAGCATATAAGTATGGATTTTGTTTTGGGATTGGCTCAGACACAGAGAGGTCATGATTCCATTTTTGTTGTTGTGGATAGATTTTTGAAGATGGTTCATTTCATACCATGTCAGAAGACTAGTGATGCATCCCACATAGCTACATTGTTTTTCAAAGAGGTAGTCAGATTGCATGGATTGCCTAAGAGCATAGTTTCTGATAGGGACACAATGTTTATTGGCCATTTTTAGCATACATTATGGAAGAGAATGGGCACTGAATTAGGATTCAATTCAGCTTATCATCCATAGACTAATGGACAAACTGAGGTTGTGAACGAAAGTTTAGGAAACTTACTGAGGTGTTTGGTGGGAGACAAACCACATCAATGGGATCTTATCTTGGCACAAGTAGAATTTGCTTACAATAATTCAGTGAACAAAAGTGTAGGAAGGAGTCCATTTCAAATAGTTTATGGGTACAGTCCAAGAGGTGTTGATGAGCTTCACGATAGTGCAGATTTAAACAAGAAGAGTGTTGTAGCAGATGATTTTGCAAAATACCTTCTTAAAATTTACAAGCAGATGAAGCCACAATTGGAGAAGAGTGCCAGCAAGTACAAGGAGTATGCTAATGTGAATAGGAGGGAAAAAGAATTCTAGGTAGGAGACTTAGTTTTGGCACATTTGAGGAAAGAAAGGTTTCCATAGGGAACATATAATAAGTTGAAATTCAAGAAGATAAGTCTATGCAAGGTGTTGAGAAAGTTCTCATCCAATGCCTATGAGATCAAGTTACCAGTAGGAATAGACATATCACCTATTTTCAATGTGGCTGATCTATATAAGTTCCATGAAGGAGAGACAAGTTTACAAGGGGGTACACATTCACATTCACTTGATGCACAAGGGTGGATAATGTAGACACCTAAATTTGTCCCAACTTTGTCCATGTCCTACAACACCTTGTTAAAACATTATCCTAAACATCATAAGCCATTTTTGTCCTAAATCTCACTCTTAATCCCATTTATCCATTAGCCAATTAATTAAATAAATTTTATTTATTTAATTAAAATCCCATTTAATCCCATCCTCATCCTACTTAGCCAATTAATTAAATAAATTTTATTTATTTAATTAATTTCACATGCATAATCCCACTTTCCAATTAATTAAATAAATTTTATTTATTTAATTAATTTCCACATCATATCTTATCTCATCCTATTCATTTATCCTATTAATTAAATAAATTTTATTTATTTAATTAATATCCAACTCATATTACAACTAATTCAAATATTTTATTTGAATTAAACACTCATCTTTCATCACATTCCAACACTTGTCTAGACAATCATGTGTTGTAATACAACTTTCATTCAAATTCTTCACATGCACAACTAATGGGATCTAATTTTAGTATTTATCTACACAAGCACACCTAAGCCTTATCCTCCCTTGCCACATGTCACATGACTACAATTTCTTAATGTGCAAGGAAACCTAACTTAATCCTATCCATCCATTTCATCTAAAGCCCTAATTGATCCTAGCCATCCATTTGAACTAAGTCAAGCCTATAATTCAAACCCCTCACAAGCCATTAGCGATGCATTGAGCTTCAAGTACCCTTATTCTGCCAAATTTTCTAAAATGCATTGATCCTCAAGTATCCACATGCTGTTGAAATATCATTAGAGCCTTTGCATCCTTCATCTATCATTCATTCTAGCATCTTCATCTTAATGTTATGCTGCAGAAGTGAGCACCCAACATTCTTCCAACAATAATCCTTCAAAATCTTGCATGCTCATGCGAGGTGGAGAAGAGCAATGGAGATAAATCGAGCATAGCGTGGAGATCAATTTGCATTCATATTTGTTATTTTGATTTTCATGTTGTCTTGTACTTCATTGTGCATTGCTAGGGTTTTTATCATTGCTATTTATTCATTTGCCCTGATTTGCAATTTTACCCTAACTACATTTGGCACGCCCGGTGGGACTTACCCTCTTTTTGCAGGTTTATGCACTTTGATTTGTAGGTTGAAGATATTTTATTTTGTTGATTTTTTTTATTTATGACCAGATCCGTTGCAAAGGATTTTTTGTTTTACATATGTCCTGAAAAAAAAAGATCTTAGATTCGTTGGAAGGAGGACTTCGAGAGCTTTCCAAAAAGTTTTTACATTAAAGATTTTGGCTCAGTATTCAAAGAATCTGTTGCAGAGGGTTTTTTGTTTTACATAGGTCCTGGAAAAAAGAGATCTTAAATTCGTTGGAAAGAGGACTTCGAGAGCTTTCCAAAAAGTGGTTACGTTAAAGATTTGGCTCAGTATTCAAAGAATCTGTTGCAGAGGGTTTTTTGTTTTACACAGGTCCTGGAAAAAAGAGATCTTAGATTCGTTAGAAAGAGGACTTCGAGAGCTTTCCGAAAAGTGGTTACATTAAATATTTGGCTAAGTATTTAAAGAGTTATGGCGATTTGAAGTTGACCCTGTGATTCTAATTTTTCAAAACAATTTGACGCGTGACTTTTAGAAAAAAAAATCATATCTTCCAATCTAGCGAACCAAATCACATTTTGTTTTTTGCAGTGACTTGTAGGTGAATCAAAGGAACTGGAGCAACATTTGGATCAATCATAATAGCAACTTGAAAAGCAATTTTTATGAGGTGTACTCATTCTAATCTCTCATCTCTAATCATTATTTGATCACACATTTAGATTTTGGGCATAAAACAAACAACTTGTTTGTCATCACACTTGGATTTGGGCTTTGAAATGAACATTTGTTTGCTATCACATCATCAAGAAATTGGGCTTAAAATGAATCATTGTCTTCCATCATATTTAGATTTGGGTTTAAAAAGAACAAGTGCTTGAATTGTCTTCCACACATCTCATTTCTAAAGGAGAATTAACCACTGCGAGTGTGAATCAAGTGACAACTCACTTGGTTCACTTTTGTAAACCCTATCTAGGAGGCCTGCTTGGAGACACACCACTCTAAGGGACGACCAAAGGGAACCAAAGCCTAAGATCACAATTAAAGGAGCCTCTCCTCCTAAGACCAAGTTTATACTTCGAGGAGGATATATCTTTATTGATGAGGATGAGATAAGTCCAAAACCCAATCCATCCACACATCAAATCAATTCTACATCAACTTATCCCACTTCATACCAATCTAATCCATCCACACATCAAATCAATTCTGCATCAACTTATCCCACTTCATCTCAACCAAATTCATCCACATGTCATATCAGCCCTTTATCAACCTATCACAACCCTTATCCATATCAATCCATATCACAACAATCATTATCCTATGCAACCCCTCCATCATCATCACATCAACACATTTACCAACATCAACAACAAATCATATCACAACAAGAAGTCCAAACACCATCCCAACCTCAACAAATTCCACCTCAAACCTATGAACATCCACCTCAAGTTTATCCAATCCCTCATGCCACCATTCCAATGCACTACCAAGCCCATCCACAAAGCAATCAAGTGATATTACAAGAACAACATCCAAGTCCCAATGGCTCTTTGTACATAAATCAAGCAGGTCCAAGTACACCTTTTCAACAAGACCACCAAGCACCATTGATAGATCTAAATCCACCTTTCCAACAAGAATCATATCCAAATCCCAATGGCCCCTTGTACATAAATCAAATGAGTCCAAGTTATCCTAAGCAAGACTTAATTACCTTTGACAAGGGAGATACCAATCTAGCCAATGCATCCTATGAGTGGCCTCCATCATCCAATCACATGCCAACACATGAGCCAACAAGTCCTATCCCAACACCACCATGTGATCCCAATCATAATCCCTTGATCCCTCCATCTCCCAAATCACCAAGCCCTTCATTACCTTCATCACCATGTCATTCTAATCCTTCACCAAAGGATGCGGTTGAGATAGTTTTACAAAGAATGCTTGAAGCAAAACTCATTGAACTTCCTGAAGTCAAACCATGTGAAGAAAGTCCATATGATGAATATGATTATTGTGCATAGCATAAGACTAAAGGCCATAATACAAATCAATGCCCAATATTTCTCTCAATTGTTTATAAGGTGTACCTACCTATAATGGGAAAACATGCCACATCATCCCAATCCTATGTATCACCCCCCTTTAATCCTAATCCATCCAATCCAATTAGCCCCCAGCCTAATCCTAGTCCTAAGCCTACAACATCATCTGCTATTATTGCTCATCCATTATATTTCCCATCCACTCATACCCTTGCAAGGGATGTGATCCATTGGCTACTAGCTAGGAATGAACTACCTCCATGTCAAACACCCATTCATGAACCTACCAAAGAACTTCCAAAGGTCATGTCCAATCATATAATCCCATCATATGGTCCACCTATCCTTGAGCCTATCCAAGAGCCTTCCATTAACATACCTATCCCTACAGTCCCATCATGTGACCTACAAGCCATCAAGCCTATTTGTGAACCTTCTATCCTTAATCCAAGTCAAGAGTCATCATGTTCTCATGTTGTTGACCAAAATTCTATCCAAGAGCCTTCCACTTCCATTCAAGCAACCCAAGAGGTATGTCAAATATTTAATCCTAAGCATGTGGAAACATTAAGCCCTAGTCCAACTCAAGATCAAAACACTTTCATGCAACCCATCCATAACATTTACCTTCTTTATGATCAAGATGATACCTATGAAGAAGCTATCCATGAGCACCTTGATCCTATCCATAATCTTATATCCATCCATGAGCAAGATATCCAAATTGCTTCTAATCATACACCATCTAGCCCTATCCATAATGAGCAAACATCAACTTGTCATGATGAGACACTCGTCCCCCAAGTAAACATAAAAGATCAAACAAATAACTTGGATCAACATGAACACAATGCTAATCAAGATTCTAATGATCCTCCTTCCACATCCACCATCGATTCCACTTCAAATCCACTATCATGTCCTAGTGGTCTTACCACCTTTGTCTATGAATGTTCTTCCTTAAGACAACAACAACCTTTGTCCTCCACTTCACCTTCTCCATCCAATAACAAACTCAAGTCTAATGTTCACAGTACATCTAGTCCCATTGTCCATCACATACTCCAAAACATGAACTGCCAAGGTAAAGGCCTAGGCCTTTATGAAAAAGGTATTTTGGAGTCAAACCATGTCAAAGTTCCTCCATGCTCATATGGCCTTGGATACACACCCCAAGGTAAACAAGGCCAAGATGTTGGTAATCCCTTCATGCATCCTAAACCTACCACTTTTCATCACAAACCACATCATCTACCCAACACATATGTTGCCATTTCACCTCCATCATCCTATAAATGTCAAAAGCATGTGACCGTACACCTTCCGTCATCCACTTTGCCTCCACTATTACCAACTCCAGATATCCCTCCATCCACCTTGCCACCATTGCTTCCAACACCTAACATACCTATCATTCGTAAGTATCCTTACAATCCTAATCATGGCCAACAAATGCACACATCGTTTAAGCATAAAGCTTCCAATCATTCCATCCACTCCACCCACCCCATGCGATTCAAAAGCAAAAATTTGGATGCCTTTATCTACAAAGCCAAAAATCCAACTAAAACTCCTAAGGACCCTCATGCCTTGGGGCATCAATGTGAAAAGTCTCTAAATCATCCATCTTCTAAGCAAAGTACATTCAAAAAGCTATCCAAGCCCATATCTCCAAAAGGAAAGCCTAAAAGCAAAATGGTTTGGGTTCCTAAGAAAATAGCTAACAAGTCAAATGAGGCATCCTCATCCACCTCTCAAGAATCCCAATCACCTATATCCATCCAAAAGCCTACTTCCATCCAAAACTTCCATTCCCTTCAAAAATCCCACAAGCAAAGCAAAAGCACTAAAAATACTAAATCTATGTGGGTTCTTAAATCACTTCATCAACCATCTCCTAAGCAAACATCCCCATTGCTTCCTACACCACCATCTCATCAAAAGCTTCAATGTTTATCACGGTGTGTGCAACCGTTGGTCATGGTTCCTTTCCACTCTGCAGCACCTCCACATAACTACATCTCCCCATCTTTCATCCATTACCGTACATATCTTCCCAATCACCTTTCTATGGTCCATGCTTTTGCATAAGCCTTTTATCCATCCATCCTTGCATGAACCTTCCATAATCCATTTCATCATCCACTATCTACCTAATCCATCTCTCATCCATGCAATCCCTTATCAACATCTATGAGCATAACAACATGGTCCATGCGATGACATCCATATCTAACGGGACTAACAACATCCATCGAACTAGACACTTGAGTCCCTCCTATCCATTACCATGGTGAAAACCTGGCAAATAGGCACCATGTGTAATTGTCAACTCATCCAAAAGCAAAAAAGCAAAAAAAAAAAATCAAAAAAGTAAAGAGAAATCCCTTCGTCCAATGGTGAAAACTTGGTAAACAGGCACCTTGGATAAGTACCATGATGAAAACCTAGCAAACAGGCGTCATGTGTAGGTTGATCTTCTATGTCACTTACACTTGGGGGCACATTGTCTCATCCAACCTATCTATTTCCAAACTATCTATCCCATTATATCATTTTCCATCTTATCATGTCCTATCTTACCATCCTACCATCCTTAGCCATTACATAAACATGTCTATCCTATTGAACCCATTTATCCATCATTCCTCCTTTTGATTTTGATGAAGACATAGGGGGCAAAATGTTGAAACATGTTTGGATATTTCTTGACATACCTTCTTTCTAAACCAAGTCCTATCCATTGACCATTTATCCATCCCGTTCAAACCAATCCATCACGTCATCCCTTGGTCATGAACTTTTTCATGTAAAAATCCTCAGCATTACCACCTAGAATGGGGCAAGTTTCTCCTATGCATCATAGCCTTTGAAGATCACATCCTAGCTCCCTTATGATCCATCCACTATGGCATATCCTTATCACGAGTTGTCCATCTTATAGCTTATCCCCATCTATTTATCATGAGCTTTCCACTATAGCCTACCTATCTATTTATCATGAGGCATGCATCCATCTCTTATATCACATATCCCTTTATCCACCCATTTATCATCAGCCTTTCATCTTATCCACTATCATCCATCCTTTTATCCATCCAATCCCATTCATCCATCCTTGCACCTAGACTTGGTTTTTCCTTGTCATTAGTATCAAGCACAAAGTCTACCCAAATTGTAAATCCATTGACATCCCAAAAACATTCAAAAACACAAAAAAAAATCAAATATTCTCTAAAATACAAAAAACAATCAAAATATCTAAAAAAACACAAAAAAAAAAAAATCAAATATTCTCAAAAATCCAAAAACATCAAATATCTATTGAAAAATCTAAGCAATAAGATCATCAATCCAAAACAGTCCACTCCATCAACATTCAATCAAAATCAAATCATCATCATCAATCAATTCTTCCTATCAATAACATTCATTCATCCATTTCAATCAATTACTTCTTCCAATCATATCAATCAAATCAATCTAAGCAATGATCTTAAATCCAAGTCACACTAATCCATATCAAGCAAGCTAATCAATCAAGGAACATTATCCAATCAAATCAACAAGTTTTTGATCCCAATCTTGTCATGAGCCAAATCAATCATCATCAATCATTATCAATGGTATATAGCATTCCCACATCCTTGTGTTGCTCTAGGGATATAGTTTTCCCTGCAATGACAACACTATCTATAATCATCAGTCAAACAATCAATCATTGGTTTATGACTTGACAAGGGAAATACCTTGTTTGTTTTGCATCCTTTGAGCACACTAAGAACACTTGCTTATTCTTAGATTGAGTGGACACTCTTATCATCACATCACAACCAAAGCACATCAAGCCAACCATCAAAACAAATCCTATCAATCAACAACAATCATCAAAACCAAAGAACATCAAGCCAACTATCAAAACAAATCCAATCACTTCAACAAATCAAAAACAAATCATTCCAACACATATCATCCCATTATCAACATTTCATCAATCCATTTATAGCAATCCATCATCATCAAAATCATAGCACATCAATCCAACCATCAAATCAATTCATCAAATCAATCTTCATCCATCAAATCAAATCAACTCAAATCATTCAACGCAATGATCCAAATGCAAGTCATTATAAAGCTATACCAATCAAGTTAATCAATCAAGCCATATTATCCAAATGCAATCCATGGTCTTGATCCTAGCCTTGTTGTAAGCCAAAGCAATCAGCCAATCAGCAACCAACTCAGCAAACAACCTTGTGTTGATCTAGGGATATAGCTTTCCCCGCAATGACAACACTCTCAACTATCAGCAAAACAACAATCAATTAATCATTGGTTTACAGCTTGACAAGGGCAATACCTTGTTAGTTTTTGTATCATTTGTGCATGCATGCTTGCTTCCTTGTGTGTGTTATCATTTTATCTTGCATTTGTATCACATCCAAATCTTTCCAGCTAATATTCATATCTTGTGTATGTTGGAATAACTTTTTGCACTATCCTTTGCATCTAAGGTCATATCATACCTTTTGTGCATTAGGACTTCAATGCTCTAAGTTTACTTCCTCATACGTTAGACATGGTTGTATTACGCTGGGGCACAAGACACATCGTCACCCTGGATCCTTATACCTTGGTGCATAATGTCTAGTGCTATATCAAACATCATGGTTGCTCACTTTCATTGCAGCATAACACATCATCATTTCTTCTATCCATTCCCTTATCTTTCTTTCTTAGCCAAGTCATTTCTTTTCTAGAGCATACCCATGTTTGTCCAACCCACCTATCCTCTCGAGGGGGCATCACCAACCTATCCTTTCTATCATCATCATCATCATCAGCATCAACATCCCTATCAATTATCCATACCTTAACTTCTTTGAAATGAAGTTACTCGACACAAAGCTCATCATCTCAAACATCATCTCAAAGAGGGGCAAAATGTAGACACCCAAATTTGTCCCAACTTTGTCCATGTCCTACAACACCTTGTTAAAACATTATCCTAAACATCATAAGCCATTTTTGTCCTAAATCCCACTCTTAATCCCATTTATCCATTAGCCAATTAATTAAATAAATTTTATTTATTTAATTAAAATCTCATTTAATCCCATCCTCATCCTACTTAGCCAATTAATTAAATAAATTTTATTTATTTAATTAATTTCACATGCATAATCCCACTTTCCAATTAATTAAATAAATTTTATTTATTTAATTAATTTCCACATCATATCTTATCTCATCCTATTCATTTATCCTATTAATTAAATAAATTTTATTTATTTATTTAATATCCAACTCATATTACAACTAATTCAAATATTTTATTTGAATTAAACACTCATCTTTCATCACATTCCAACACTTGTCCAATCAATCATGTGTTGTAATACAACTTTCATTCAAATTCTTCACATGCACAACTAATGGGATCTAATTTTAGTATTTATCTACACAAGCACACCTAAGCCTTATCCTCCCTTGCCACATGTCACATGACTACAATTTCTTAATGTGCAAGGAAACCTAACTTAATACTATCCATCTATTTCATCTAAAGCCCTAATTGATCCTAAAAATCCATTTGAACTAAGCCAAGCCTATAATTCAAACCCCTCACAAGCCATTAGCGATGCATTGAGCTTCAAGTACCCTTATTCTGCCAAATTTTCTAAAATACATTGATCCTCAAGTATCCACATGCTGTTGAAATATCATTAGAGCCTTTGCATCCTTCATCTATCATTCATTCTAGCATCTTCATCTTAATGTTATGCTGCAGAAGTGAGCACCCAACATTCTTCCAACAATAATCCTTCAAAATCTTGCATGCTCATGCGAGGTGGAGAAGAGCAATGGAGATAAATTGAGCATAGCGTGGAGATCGGTTTGCATTCATATTTGTTATTTTGATTTTCATGTTGTCTTGTGCTTCATTGTGCATTGCTAGGGTTTTTATCATTGCTATTTATTCATTTGCCCTGATTTGCAATTTTACTCTAACTACAGATAGATTAGTTGCCTGAAAA
Source organism: Cunninghamia lanceolata (assembly GCA_027924645.1). NCBI lineage: Eukaryota > Viridiplantae > Streptophyta > Pinopsida > Cupressales > Cupressaceae > Cunninghamia > Cunninghamia lanceolata. The sequence continues at coordinate 7,377,538 of BSBN01000499.1, read as the reverse complement.
GAAGATGGAAGAAGTGGATAAGGTGATTGACTCCCAAGTGGCTAAGAAGACCAAAGGAAAGGACTACATGGAGTATCTGGTCTGATGGAAGAACAGAGTTGCAGATGAAGCTTCTTGCCTAAGTGTTGCAAAACTAGTCAAGTTTGGGATTCTGGTTCCAGACTTGCCTAAATGTTCATGAGTTTTCAACTCATGGAACATTTCAGTTACCCAACATGTCTGATGTAGGAGCATTTGGGTTCATGTGCAATCCTAATCAACAAAAAAAATTTGCTTTACTTTCCTGTTGTTTATTTTGCTGTAGGAGTTTCTACAGGAGTTGATTGGTCAATTTCAGAGAATTTCCCTAAAGATTTTGGCCAAGTGATGAATTGATCTTGAAGAAGGCCCAAATTGGAATCTACATCTCAAATTTGGTGAAAATCCACTAAAAATTGAAGAAGTTATGCCTCAGCAGAGTTTTTACTTGTCACCAGATATCATGTGACCTTCCTTTTGCCCGCAAAGCTATTTGGATCGCTTTGCACTAAAATCCTCATTCACCAGATTTGTGCTAAAAACCCTCTGCACCAGACATATCTAGTGATGCCTCAATTCCCTGCTAGGCACTTCCAACCACTTTGCGCTAAAATTCCTTGTCACCAAACATATCCTCTGGCACCCAAAATCTTTGCAGATCCAGTTGGTTTGAAATTCCCTGCTAAAAAGGTTTTGAGACCCCAGTGCTAAAAGATGTCTTCACTTGACATATCCATCAACCCATGATTTCCTCTCTATCCAGTTGACATTAAAAGGTTTGCTAAAGCCATTAAGACAAGTCTGCGCTAAAACAAGCTATGACCAAATATATCTAGCATTCCCCAAAATCTATGCAATCTGATTATCATTGAAATCGCTGCTAAAAACATTTGAAGGTTTTGCACTAAAAAGTGACTACACATGATATGTCCACTTAGCAATAAAAACTCCACCAATCCTGTGATGCATGACAACCCTGCTGGAGATATTCAAGAAGTTGTACTAAAATTCATGCCTTCTACATATGTCCTATGACTTGCAATAACCCCACATCTAGTGAGGCACGAAATCGCCACTAAACATGCAAAAGGTGATAAAAGTCAGTTTAGATCACGTGTACGGCCATTCCAAGGGCAAATCATGATTTGACACATGGTATGTATAGGTAATAAGGTCAGTGGCTACCTCTAGGATCTATAAAATAGGGAAATATGTACTATGATAGGAGATTCTTCTTGGTCAAACTTGTAGTACATTTTTGGGAGCTTCTAGAGACTTCTCTAGATTGTAAGATCAATTTGGTCAAAATCTGAATGTTGTAAGGCTAAGGCCAATGCATGTGCAATGCCAATTGTACTCCTATTGTAATTATTCTCTTGTATATGAATAAAGAATTGTTTGTTTTATTCTCCTGTGTTGATCATTCTCACTACTTGATCTGGTAGCTTGATAAAGCCCCTGGATCTTGTGTTGTATTAACTAATCCTTGCACAATTCCTCCAAATTCACTTAAAGATCTATTATGCCGTAAAATGTCCCCCTAGGACTTTTACCTCCTAAGTTTAGCTCCCAGGTCCCTTGTTTTACATCTTGCATGTTCATTTTAACTCTAAGAAGAAAATGGCCTGAAACCCATGTCAAATGGGGCTTAAGGGACATTGTGGCATTTGATGCTACCCTGAAATAGGACCTAAGGACTTGGACACTTGCACCCTAGTCCTTACCTATTTTAGGTAGGTCCCAAGTTTAAATGTCAGTTATGTGACCTTTAGAAGGTTTCATTGCTGACATCTTAAGTTTGAATTAAGAAATTTAAAGTAGAAATGCATATATAAGCATGTTTAGGGTTTCATTTGTAAACTAGAAGATTATTATGAACTCTTGGCAAACTTATGATTTTAGAGCATTCAAGATATTCATTGTTGTAGAGTAGAATATTGTTGTTGTATTTGTGATTGCAGATTTAGCTTCATCTTCTCATGTGTTGAAGGATTTTCATCTACATGCGAGCTACACCTCTGAGGTGATATCTATTTGTGTTTGAATCATTTATCAATTGGTTTTTTCCTCTATCCCATAGGGATACACACTCTTTATCTGGCATTAGTGTTTAGAAGACTTGAATGTCCTTCCAGGGATTGACTGAGGCAAGCTTCTAAACACCACAACCCCCAACCACACTCCTTTTGATTATAGGTTATAGGTATCAGATTTCACGGAGTGGAGTTGCAAAGGAAGGTTGCAGAAGATAAGGATTCTGGATCCAGCATAAAGAAACAGTCTGGTGCACTTTTAGGACTAAGGCACTAGGGGCAAAGACCTCTGAGGTTGTAGATACAGAAATCTCCATGACAGTGATAATTAGCATCAAAAGAAGTCCCAACATCCTGAGGAATATACTTCATTAGTCGACGGTGTGAGTCATAGTGTCCTCCGCATCTACAGAGATAGAAACAGACAGAACAGTGATCATTAGTGTCAGAAGGAGTCTGAAACCCCCTAAAGAAAACACTGCATTGGACTAGGGTGTGATTCATGAAGACCCTGACTGTTTCACATCATGAACTTCTAAAAATGGTTAGTAACTAATCTCTATCTACTATCTTGGTCTATGAGCATTTGTAGTAATTTATCAGTTTGCTTACGATTTTACATAATTATGATTTTGAGCATATTTGAGCATCAAATTAATACATTAATTGATAATTTTTGAATTTTCACATCATTACAAGTGACCCTCAACCTATAGGTGAATCCTCTTGCAAGAGTTCTAATTCAACTCGGTTGAATGTCCTTGAATGTTTGTAGTGAAAGGAGGATCTAGCCATCAATCCCATCGCCCCCCTTTTCCTATAAAACATTTTGGTGAACCCATGTTTTATTTAAATTTTGCACCTTACTGAGTGTTGTACTTTATATTTACATTCATTCATTTAATTATCATCTTATTGCATTTGAAAATTTACAAAAAAAAATGAAAATTTTGACAAAATTGATATTTTAGGCTTGCATTTTGACATAATTTAATAAAATTTCATTCAATTTCTGATATTTTCATTAGATCTGATATAAATTATAGAAATTCATCTTATTATAATCATTTTTCATTGCACTTTCATGCTTAATTTGTTAAAATTTGCTTGAAATTGTGCATTTTTCATGTAACCTAGTTTTTCCAAAAGCTAGAGTTTGTGGTTAAAATCTTGTTTCAGATTTTATTACTCTTTTAAAACAATCATTCAAATCTAATTTTTTATTTTTGTATTGAATTATTGTGTGTGTTTTTGCATTTGTATTCAAAATTTTGCATTTTCACATAATCAATTTCAACAAAAACTAGCATATTCACTCATCTCTCTTTAGAATTGCACTTGCATTGAGCATTGTAGAATTTTTGCATCATTTTCAGATCTAAGATGAGCTATTTCACATCTTAAATCTGATTAGAATTCATTCATACATCATTTTGCATATTTTCATGCCTTATTTTCACAATTAGGATTTAAAATCCTTGCATTTTTCACTAGATTTTGACTAATTTTCATCTAGATTTGCATGATAGATGTGTTGTGAAAGATATTACTGCATTAGTGGACTAATAATAAGAATTTTATTTTATGCCCCTTATTAATTTCTTCACAACACTACTTCTTTGAGACATTAGCATTGAAAAAAGTGAAAAAATCAAGCATTTTTAGGTCATAAACATACATAGTTGGCATTTATTTTCTTACATATATCATGGATTCTTCTCATCATTCATCTTTGGAAGATTTATTTGAATACATTGTAAATTTCAATAACTTCTACAAATTCACTGATAAATATGTTCAAGTCTTACATCAAATAGCATACATCAATGGTATTGACATGTCTATAAGCACAACTTGTGATATTCTTCATTCAATATCCTATTTTGAAAGCTTTCTCACTATCATGGGTGTTTTCCCTTCCATCTTGGAAAATTTCACTAATTTCATTTCTGTAAATAATCACGAGGAAAGTAGTGATGAAAATATCCTTCCTTCCATCCCTTCATTTCATGACAACATAATGGACATTCTTTCTAGGACCTATGAGACTGATACAGCCCTGGGTGATTCATCAAATAAAAAGACTTCTACCATCATAACCTCACTTGGTGAGGATATTTTGGCACAGGAAGAAGACATCATTGACACATTCCTTAACACCACTCTGTCATCCATGCATGCTCTCCCTGGCCAAGATGAAGCATTGGATGATGTAGATGCTCTATGTGAACAACTTCTTCAACCTATTGACAATAAAAATTTATCGATTGATCTTCAAAAACTTCTCAACTACATCTTAAACAAAGAAACAAATCATATGCCCTTACCTGAACATTCACATACCTTGGACGCTACTCAAAATTTGGAAAACATCAACAAATATATACAGACTGAAATGGGCATTTTTTGGGTTCCTTCACAAACTCACGAAAATGTGGAAGAAAGAAGAAGAGATAGAGATTTAACAATCAAGGTAAAAATTAAGATCAAGGACAATAGGTAAGTATTTCTAACCCTGGTGGTCACCTATGTCATAGCATTGTTTGCTCATTTATGTGACCTCCCCTTTTGTGTTGTGTTCCCCTGTGATGTGTTATGTGTTGTTTAGGCCTCCTTGGATGACCCTTGATACTCTTGTGAGCTCAAGGATACCGGGAGACCACCTCTATTGTGACCCTTCTTCAATTTGTATCATCATTCTTCTATCTTGCTTCTCCTCTATTTTCATTGTTGTGTGTGGTGTCTTAGGGGCATAGCATTGTGATTGGTGACCTGGGGGCAACTTCCTACATGACGACCCTAAGGCACTTGTTCTCCTCTCTTGATTTATTATTTACCTTCTTCTAGTGGTTCTATCTAGCTAGTGGATGACAAAAAATAAACATAATACTGATACAGACCACATGTCCCTTCAATGAGTAAGTAAAAATGGACCTAGTCCATACATGACAATGAGGTTGATTTATATATCTGACACTTGGCCAGTAGAATCAATCCATGTGATATTTTTATGATGTCTTATATTTTCTAACAAACCATAAAAATATAGCTGCTCCATGCACTTTGTTTATCTTGGGTCTCACCTTAGCTACACTCAGTTCTGTGATCTTTACAGTATAGCCCCATGGTTATACTCAGTTTCTGAATCTGTAGTATAATCTTGGATTTTGATGTGATTACTTTCATGCATTTCTTTTATTATGTAATTTGGTTATTATCTTAGGAAAAGATTTCTAACCTCTATTCTTGCAGGAAATTGTGTGTTTGTGGGAACATTCAGCAATTGTGAAGAACATGTGACCTTTGGGGGTATGGTTTTTGCATGAGCTCTTGTTCCCTTGTGTGTTTAATCTACCTTAATGTGCTTGATATCAATACATGATATCAACCACCTTAAGGTGGGGGAAAATAAGGTAAGCTGTTTGATGATTTTGGTACTAACGAAGCATGTTTGTAAGCCCTCTGCGGAGATGAGAAATTGTATCTCTTGAGCTAGTGCATATCCTTTTATTTAAAGCCATCTGTGAAGGCGGGGGTGGTGTATCTCTTGAGCTAGAGTACATCTTTTTTATTTCAAAAGTCCTCCAAGTAGGTGGGGTTGGTGTATCCTCCTTTAAGCATGTCTTTGGTGGTTGTTGTGGCATAAGCCCTATCACCAAGTGTGCATGTAGCATGCTTGAGATGGCAGGGGCTTAGGAATAAGTTCCTTTCCATGTTTTAGACATATAATCTTTCTTTGGCATGCTATATAGCACTCGTGTTTTCCATGTGTCTTCCATGTGTTTGTTCCCAAGTATAGTCCAAAGAGCATGGAGAAATGCCCCTCCTATGCTTTGGGATTTGTATGGTGTGTTTGATCCCTAGTGTAGTCTAAAGTTGTGTGGTGATGAGTCTCTCCCTACACCTTGGGTTTTGTATGGTGCATTTGTTCTCAAAGTGTAGTCTAAAGCTACATGGTGATGAGTCGCTCCCTACACTTTGAGATTTGTATTGCATGTCTGTTGCCCCATATGTAGTCTAAAGTTGTGTGGCGATGAGTCCCTCCCTACATTTTGGGGTTGTGTATTGCATTTTACTTTCCATGCATTTGCATTCATTTATTTATAAGTGAAAATGAAAAAGAAATAATCACTGCATTCATTGTATTCACTATGTTTTGCATGTCTTCAATATTGTCTTCTCCATGTTTTACATGTCTGTGACTCTCTTCTCCATGTTTTACATGTCTATCACTATCTTTACTATGTTTGGCATGTCTCTATCATGTTTTCTCTAATGTCTACCTGAGACTGGGGGCTAGAAATAGTTCCTCGATCTTTGTGTATGCATTAGCTTCAAATGTCTGGTGTGTTTGATGTCTTTTGACCAAACTTTAATGCATGTATGGGTCTTACATTCATACATACATTAAAGTGGGGGCTAAATTTTATGTCGTAAAATGTGCCCCTAGGACTTTTACCTCCTAAGTTTAGCTCCCAGGTCACTTGTTTTACATCTTGCATGTTCATTTTAACTCCTAGAAGAAAATGGCATGAAACCCATGTCAAATGAGGCTTCAAGGACATTGTGGCATTTGACCCTACCCTGAAATAGGACCTAAGAACTTGGACACTCACACCCTAGTCCTGCCCTATTTTAGGTAGGTCCCAAATTTTAATGTCGATTATGTGACCATTAGAAGGTTCCGTTGCTGACATCTTAAGTTTGAATTACAAATTTTAAAGCAAGAATGCATATATAAGCATGTTTAGGGTTTCATTTGTAAACTAGAAGATGATTATGAACTTTTAGCGAACTTGTGATTTTAGAGCATTCAAGAGATTCATTGTTGTAGAGAAGAATATTGTTGTTGTGTTTGTGATTGTAGATTTAGCTTCATCTTCTCAAGTGTTGAAGGATTTTCATCTACATGCGATCTAGACCTCTGAGGTGATATCTATTTGTGTTTGAATTATTTATCAATTGGTTTTTGCCTCTATCCCATAGGGATACACACTCTTTATCTGATAGTGGTGTTTAGAAGACTTGAATGTCCTTCCTGGGCTTGACTGATGTAGGATCCTAAACACCACAACCCCCAACCAAACTCCTTGTGATTGCAAGTTATAGGTATCAGATTTTACAGAGTGGAGTTGCAGAGGAAGGTTGCATAAGATAAGGATTTTGGATCTAGTGGAAAGAAGAAGTGTGGTAGTGCTAGGGGAAAAGGTCTCTGAGGTTGCAAATACAGAAATCTCTATCATAGTGATAATTAGCATCAGAGGAAGTCCCAACATCCTCAAGAATATCCTGCCTTGGTCTACGGTGAGAGTCATAGTGTCCTCCACACCTACAGAACTGGAAACAAATAGAACAGTGATCATTAGTGTCAGAAGGAGTTCGGAACACCTAAGAAAACATTGCATTGGACTAGGGCATGAGGCAAGAAGACCTCGATTGTTCTGCATCATGAACTTCAAAAAATAGTCAATAACTAATCTCTGCCTACTGTCTTGGTCTACGAGTGTTTGTCATAATTTATCAGTTTGCTTATGATTTTACATAATTAGGGTTTTGAACATATTTGAGCATTAAATTAATACATTAATTGATAAATTATGAATTTCCAAATCGTTACAAGTGACCATCAACCTATAGGTGAATCCTCTTGCAAGAGTTGTGATTCAACTCAGTTGAATGTTCTTGAATGTTTGTAGTGAAAGGAGGATCTAGCTATCAATCCCATCGTCCCCCTTTTCCTATAAAACAAGATCATCTTTAAAATGTGAAATTCATTACTATTACTAGTTATGTGCTTTGCATTTATCATTATTTGCAATTATTTATGATGATTTGTAAAAATTAAAGGAAAAAGATAGGGTTGAGAAAGGAAAGGTTCTAAAAAAATAAAGTTTTCAGTGATTCCACATGCACATCCAGACACTTTCATGAATTGAAGTTAATCTAATTATACTTAACCAATTCTTAGACAGCTATGTATAATAGATGCAAATCTTTGATTGAAAATTCATGACAGTAAGCAATAATTCAAATGCACTCCAAAACAACGCAGGAATTTGACATTCCATTACCAGAAATTGACCAAGAGATTACTCAAGATTTACGATTTGGTTGTAATCCACTTCTTCAAATTCATTGAATGCACAAAGTGTATAAATGTCTTCACTGATTGAGAAAGAACCATGAGGTAAGTCAAGAAGTTTCAAGAATAAAAACTTAATGCTTAATGAACTTCATCAATTCAATCCCTCTATCTACAAATGATCTGGATCCTTTTAAAAGACAATGATTCAGAATTAGTTACAATGATCAACGGTCAAAATTTCACTTCAAATATCAATGACCATAAAGTAGAGCACGTGACTACCAATTGGCAATCAAGGGTGGATGACAACTGGCACCCGACATACTCCCTAGCACCTTCAAAGTTGTGTTCTTATTGAATATTCCCACTGGATCTGTTGCTACCTGCATTGCCAACCATCTAGATATCCCTTTTGAAATGCATCCTTCGTACCGATATCCTATTGCTACAAAATCTCATCATGAGGATATTACACTACTCTATATTCAATCATGGATCTTCCTCGACCAACATGCCACCTGACTCCAAAGTCTTATACTCATCATATGCTACTATGGTCTTCTCAATGTCACTTTTCTCAAAATTTTGGACCTTGATCTTGGCATACTCCTACATCTAGAGTTGCTCACCCAATGATATCCACTTATTGGTCTAGATATCTAACTTTCCTTTATATGCTTTTATCTTAGCTGACAAGTCCATGACCTCATCAATGGTGTTTTTTGAAAAATTCCCAACCAGATCTTTTACAACTGGCTCATACTTGGCCTTGAACTCTGCAATAGAGGCCTATTCTTCATATGTTTACTTCTCATCCACCATGTTCCCAAGAACCTCCTCCAAAATTTCCATCTCATCAATCAAGAGGTCATGTGCCTTGGTGCTGATGTCTATAGCTTTATGTCTATACCCTTTTAGGACTTTATCCTTGAACTTCAAGTCCTTCATCCAAATGGATATTTTCAGCATGGTCTGGACCATCATGATGTTTCTGCTCAACAGTACCTTATCTTGCATCTTTATAATGATCTTCAATTTTCCAAGATCCTGATCACCTTGATCCAACCTTGTAGCGCACTCCGCCTTCAAGGTATCTACTCTATTCTTGATGAATGTCAAGGTGTCCCAGTTTGATAATGTAGTTCAGATGACCTCCTCCTTATCTTTTAGGAACTTGAGGAACCAACTTTCCATGACCTATGCTTGATGCTTCTTTACATCCAAATCACTTATTTGATCCCATGTCACCAACACCAATTTGGTTGGGATTTTTGTTATTGATACTCCTAGGGTGAATAACCCCTTGATAAATCCTTTGAGCTAGGCAATGTGCCCTTTCAACTCTTGTTTCTTCAACTTATCCTTGCAGATTCTAGCTGTGGTAGGCTCAGTACTGCCCATGAGCTCATCAATTTCCTAATCTACAGATGCATTTCCCAAATCAAGAGTGGTGATTTGGTATTCTCCCATGGTGATTTCACCCTTGGCCTTGTCTACTATAGGCACACTTAATTGGGTTGTCTTACATCTTGTCGCATCCCTTCTAATAAAGGATGCAACCCTTGCCTTCCTCCTGGGCTTTATTCCTTCCACTGAAAATAATGACTTAAAATCAAATGGAATCAAATTGATAGGAGGATCATTTACCTCTAAAACTAGCCAACCTGAGACATTGAGTGTAGGTCCTTCTTGACTAGATTATCCAATGAGAACATCTTTGATTACTAATTATGTCCCTTTGTCTGCTCCTTTCTCCTGTTGAGAAGCCTCCTGCTGAGGAACTTCCTTTTGTGGTGGAGCTTCTTGTTGTGGACCTTCTTTCTATGGAGCTAGTGTGTCTACCTCCATAGGTTGATCTTCAACATTCTCCACCTTAGGGCAGGGTTTTTTAACTCTTTGGTCTTTCTGACCTTCATCAAGTGATAGCATCTGTTGCATTTCCTTATCCTGATCCTTTATCAATTGCTCTTCACCCTATTGTATATCTCCTTCTTTGGGTGTATCCTGAAGAGATTCACCTTGATCCTTTAGAAGAGTAGTGTCCTCACCTAATTTTTCCAACTCACTTTGCTGGGATGGACCTGCTTCTTCTTGTGCTACAATACCCATAATTTGGACATCCTGTTGGTCTATCGGTACATTTGAAAATCTTGACATCTTGGTGTTAGAAATCTCTTCTACCTCCAAAGCCTTAGTATCTATGACCTTTGGGGCTTCTATCTCCTCCACTTCAACATGCATCCATTGAGGTTCTTCTAGTTGCAATGCCTGATGTACGAGCAAAGAGGAGACTAGATCATTGGTCATGGCATTTTTGACCTCATCATCAGTCAGGTAAATGACCTAACTTAAGAGTAGCTGCAATTCTTTAGCCCTTTCTTGTTGTTGTGCCTTTGCTTCCTTAGACATTTCTTGTTTCACTTAGATAAATTGTTGGACCCTTTTACCTATAAGAAGCTCTACCACCTGACCTCCTATTTGAACATGATGGACCACCACTTGCTGCAATAAGTTCCTGATGTATGTAAAAGTCAAGAACTTGATAAACTAGGACCCATGTGTAGTGATAACCCCTTGAGCATCTCTTGATATCTTTTTTGCTTTGTATCCCTCCATGAGCCAAACCAGCCACATCAAGAAGTAGTCATTGACTCTTATGTGATGTGCTATTGATTGGTTCTTTTCAAGTTGTGGATAAAACTGCCACCTTATTTGTTCTTCTAGCTTATTCCCTAGCTTTCCTACTGTGTTCAAGCCATCAAATTGTGACCTATATGCACAAGAATATACTACATACAAAGTCATAAAGAACCTCCACTTCTTCTTTTTCTAGTTGACCATACCATCATGTATGGAGTCGTTGATTAGTTGTGTCTAGTGCACTACATCTCGAACATGTATTCTGAAATGGATGAGGCTAAACTATTGCAAGTATGGGCCTAACTGGTGTTGTCATTGATGTCAACATACTCCTATTGCATTAATGATAAGGATTGGATGATCTATTTGCTGAGGATATTGAGAAAATTTGTCATATCAGGAACAGTGAAGAACAGTGAAGATAGTAAGGTAAACATCCAAGTGAAGTTAAGGATCAGAGGATGCAGTTTAAAGGGTTTGTAGATATGTGTCTTAAGTTAATCCAGTAAAGATTTTAGAGGTCCACATGAAGATCTGAAGAAGTTGTGGTCCCTCAAGTAAAACTGGTTCTGACATATGTTCAGAGGTGACAGAGTGTTACAGATATGTCCGGTGAGATCCGGAAATGCATTATCATGTTCTATGGATTTGAGGGAGTGTTAAGGAAGTCTTTGTGAAGTGTCAACTTGTTTGGTTCATGGTTTGAAGGTCTGCAAGCATCTATTCCTTTGTGACAGTGATGACAGACTGTGTTCTTGAGGTTCGAATGAAGGAGAGAAGGATTTCAGTAAGCAGATGAAGTGTGGATGTTCTTAGTTATTCAGACAATCTTATGGAGGTCTTTGGATCGTGTCCAGTTTGTGTTGGTGGTCTGCATTAGAGTTGGAGCTTGCAATTGAAGAATAACTTCTAGATGATAGTGTTCTTCATGAGACTAGCCGACCGAATGAGTTACTTATCCTGCAGATGTTCTTGTAGATGTTTGCCAACTTAGATGATTATTCCTAAGTCGATGTCTTGTATAAATAAGGAACTGTGAAGTCATTTCAAAGGGGATTTTGTGGAGATGAGAATGTGGTAGCGAAGAGGAGAGTGAAAGGTAGAGTAGAAGTATTAGGCTTAAATGGAACTGATTCAAGCATGGTGAAGATGCTATTCTCTAGTTCATGTATGTGATATTTATCATTTTGTAGACAGTGTGTCTCTTGTAGGCAGTAAGACTCTTATGAGTAGTGTGCTTGGTCAGTTAGCCCTAATTGGCAAGTGTGATTTTGTTCTTTCTATTCTTCTAACAAAGAATACAATCTTAGGTTAATCACCTCGTGGTTTTTCCCTTAACCGGGTTTTCCACATCAAAATCTTGGTGTCTTATGTGTTGTTGTGTTGCTGCTCTTGGTTTAATGCATTGTGTTTCCATGATTGAATTGCTATTATGATGCAGAGCATCAAGGATAGTAGGACAGTAGTATTCATAGACTATCATAACTTGAACAAATCAACTTCATACTAGCATTTTGCATAACACAACATGACCAACACATGATCTCTGACCCAAAAACTTCAATCTACACCTTCCAAGATGTCTAATTCCAAACAAGACTCCCTCTAACCCACCAAACAGGGTCTGCAAGACAGCAATCACAACTATGCTTTCTTGAGACAGTCACAATAACCTTCATAAGGTGGTCTCTTTTAAGGCAAACTCTTGTCTAGCTTATAACATACAAAATCAATAACTCACTAAGCATCTAATGCCTTTCTTGGCAAACCAATAATATGACTAACAAATCCATTACCTTCCTTGGGTTGGCTGTCTTCTTGGAGGACTGTCAGAGACGGTGAAAGGCAAAGTGGATAGTTGTCTTAGGGAAATTTCTCCCTACTCCTTGTCTTGGATCCTTGATCAAGTCTAGGGCATCATACATCCTTAGTAGAGACTGCATTTTCACAAACTTTCCATTCCACAGTCGGTGGACTTCTCCCAAATGTTGTTGTCCTCTACCCCAACATCCAATACATGACTTATATGGTGGAACATTTACATGGCAAACCCCACTCTATACTAGTTCTTTCCCCTACAACCTTCACAACATTCTAACCTAACCACTTTACATTCTATTCCTCTGATCACAACTAGAAAATGATCAGAGGAATGAGGAAAAAACCCATGGGACTGTCAAAAGAAGCCTTAGCTAGGTTTTCAAACCTACTTTCAAACAAAAGGGAATTGCACAGATGTATGAGGTTGTCAAAAGCCCAAACCACTTGCAAAGGGCAGGTAATTCAACCACCTAAACAACCATCATAGACTCCTACCTCCACTCTATCGTACAAGTCCGTACAACTTAGGAAAACAGCGAATAACTTAAAGAATAGAAAATTCTAAAAAATAGTTTTCGGGAAGTTAGCAATATCTTCCATCTAGTTTTGTGTTAAGCCTCCAAATAAGATTCAAAGCCAAGCTACCTTGATCCTCTAACATTCCATTGGGCTCTTGTGCTATGACAGTGCCGTACATGTACGGAATAATGCAGGAAAATAGTGAATTTCAAAGGTAAACAGTAGTTTAAAAGGCAGTTTGGTATTTCAAGAACATATCCTATCTTCCTTCTATTTCAAAGGCTGAAACTTACATCAAATGGTAGTTAGTCCATCAACCTTCACCTTCAAGCATTCCACCCTCCTTGGTTGTGCCGTACCACAGAGTAGTACGAGCTCTAACATGCATAAGAAAACAAGAAATGACAGCAAAAGGTAGAAAATTAGTTTTTTCTTCTTTTCTATTTCATCTTCATTGAATCAATCTTACAATGGCCACCTCCTTGGCTTAAAACAAGACTCATACATAGCATGGAGTGGTTGGGGTCGATCCACACTGCCTGACCATCGGGCTTCTTCAAGAAATGTAACTGCTGCCTTTTCATTGTTTTAAGAAACTGTCCAATTTTGGACTGCAATTACTATTTTATGGTCTCCTAATGATTTTTAATATGTGGTTTAACCTTGGACAAGGCTATCACAAACTTCCAAACCCAAGACATGCCTTTTAAAGGCTTACAAACATAGAAACTTTAATGACTATAAAGACTGTCCTACTTGACACAAGACTATCCTACTTAGGACTAAAAACATAAACATAGTAGATCTTAGTTATTTGGACATAATCCATTACAACATGGCTTTCAAGCATTATACATCAAGAAAATGGTCTCAGAGACCTTATTAAACCAAACAACCTCAAGTAAAATCTTGACATCTTGGTGCTCCTATACCATATTATACTACTGAATTACAAAGTGGATTTAAGTGTGTAAATTGGAAGAAAGTTTTGGACAACTGATTCACCCCCCCTCTCAGTTGTCTGTCCTAACTCTAACACAAAGATCCACAACTCTAAGGATCCAGAGTCCTTCCTAGCCATTTGATTGAGTAGAGTAATCATATATTGGACCTCACAATTGAAGTCAAATTTGTATAGCTTCTATTGCATCTTCAACACTGCCTTAGGTCTGGTTGCTAGATCCAACCATGATGTGTGCATTATTTTATGACATTAGGCAACATTTGAATTATAGTATGTTGACAGTGCATTGATGTCTTGTTCGAAGACATCCCAAGTCCTCGAGAGATTAAATGTTTCACAGATGCCCTTAGGTGATAAATCTACATATACTTGGTCAGAGGGCTCTACCCTCTAACTCACATGGTTGTACTTTTGAGTGCATTCTATCACCAACTCCATGGCATCCATTTTCATGGGGTGGGCAGTTGCATTGAACATCCCACTCTCTACTATATTCTAAAGTAATTCATCTACATCTAGTGCCTGGCATGTCGTACAGAATGCATCCATGTCCACATTGTCAACATGGGCATCAAATGAATATCCAAACTTGCACCAAATCTCTCTAGGGGTTTTACCTGGTGCATCCTTAAATTCGTCATCTCATTGTTTTAGTTGTTCCATCATCGTACCCTACATGATGCAAATGCATGTAATTAGTTCCTGCATAAGGGTTTAGGGCTTGCAATTTTTTTTAATCTCACACAATCATATGCAATTTACTATGGTAAAATGGATCAATGAATTTACCCTAAAAAAATGAGATTAAACCCTTCGTAAAAGAGATTATTGTAATCACTAGGCACGGGAAAATTTTCTCATATATATACCTAGAAAACAGGAAATCACCTTTGCTATTATGAGATGAGGATGTATGTTTACCTTTCAAGCATTTGGTTCACTTAGCTACTTTGATTAACCTTATTTTCTCTATAAATTCACCCTTTTGATCTCTTAAGAATGCTTTATGATTAACAAATCAATCAAAAATTAATTTTATCCTTTGTGAAATTTTCTATGTAGGGAAATGCATTGAATGTTAACTGTAGTTGGTAAGCAATTACTATTCAGGAGCGAGGAAAAGTGACAACCGGGTATAGGTTTGCATTTTGAATTTCAACTCCAATGGCAAAAATCAATTCACAATATGGGACAACCGGAGGCCATGAAAACTTGCATAGAGCCATAATCAATTATTTAAAACATACTCATGTCCCCAAAATTTGCACCACAAAAATATTTTTGAACCTCCTTTGTAAACTAGGCCCCCGGGGCCCGGTCTTTCAAACAAAATTTGTTTCACACAAGGACATCTCTGATTACCATGAAAACAAAGCTAGGAACATATGAAGGAAAATCAACAACTGGGTTGTCATTAAAATTGGGAAATTTGAACTTTTTTACGAGACCCTTTGGAGCATGCTTGAAGATAACAGATTAAAAAATCTGTTAAAACACATCTTGGAATAACGGAAACTAGTACACATACTTCTGATAACCCATAAAAACTTTCACCAAAGGATTTCTCATGAGGAATCACATATTGAGAAATTTTAATTCCAGAAGTTAGGAGCATGCTAGGTACCAAGGGGCCTAAAACTTAACTAAAACCACCATATGAGATGCTGCCAAACACTGAGGATTTGCCAAAATTATAGGTGCTAACATTGGCTCTTGTTCAAGGATGCATGCCTCTTGCAGGCATGGTGAGATTCTAGATGTCTTTGGGGTGCAGACCAAGTGCGAAATCCATTGGACAACCTCTAGTCTACATTAATTCAAAACTTATGTTTTAACTTTCATTTGGTGGCCCCAGGCCACCAAAAATGAAAAACCAATAATTGTCTCTATCAAACACCATATTCTTAGTAGACTGCTTCAAGCCCAATCTGAAAACATATTTGCAAACTACTTTCTCATTGATATTTTTACTGACACTTGCCATTAAACCAATGTGATCGTCACTTCTACCATTAAGAATCTATAATTTGAAATCAAATATCAACTAAAAAGCACCATCAAATGGAAAGCACACATCACTATCATATATTATTGAATATCCTTCCCACTAATTTGTAAAACAAACTATTGAATAGCAAGCATCACAAAATCTAACAAAATCTAACTTCATTCCTCATTTCCATACTAAAACTGAAATACTCATAAAATATCTTTGATGACCCCTGTTGCAAGTTACCATAATCACACACAATCTCTAGATCATAAAAAATACAAGACTCATACATGTCCACTGGATCAACATTTGGGGTTGTTCCCTCATTCAACAAGAAATCATCCTTTATGATAAACATGAAATGCTCATACACAAGAAGCACTTCAACTTGTTCTATTAAACTTTGACACTCACCTTCACATGGATTTTTTGATACTATGGTAAATATTTTTAGAGCATGCTCACAATCAAAGTCAATTAAAAATTGATCATACTTACAAGTATAATGACAAGCACACTAAAAGGATCCATCTTCTAAAATGTGCATGTACCTATCTTCATTATCAACACTTCCATCACCAAACTCCATTTTGAATGCTTCAAAAGGAGACTTGAAAAATTTAGAATATAACCCATTGTCAAAAGCTTCATAGTCACCCTTACCACAAATATCATAGCCAATACTATCCTCTATTGTATCAATATGAATGTCTAAAACTTGTCCACTCACATTAGAAAAGACACCTTCATTAATGCATTCATCATTGAAAGTAAACACCTCCATTTCCATATTATGACAATGATCAACATCAATAGAAAAACAAACATATTCATCATCCACACAAACTTTATCACCTACTGGCTTCACGGATGAGCAACTATCATGTTCATGCAAAACATAAACCTCCATCTCTGCTTTATATAAACTATCATGAGTAGTTGGGACATACTCACTTATAAATGCATCATACTCAATATTATTAGTATAAGTATTTAACCCACATGTTGATCCACCATACCTTGTATCTATGCATTCCTTTGATCCCTCAACAACAACACTACTACAAGATGTAATTTCATGTATGTCCTTTATTTCATTATATATGTAACCTACATCTGCATATCTTTCTCCTATGGACTGATCACAAACCACATTGTTTTCATTGCAAACTTTATCATTATGTTGTATCATGAGCTCTTCATCTTTATTCCTTATACCAAGCATTTCCTTACTCTCATCAACTAGATAGTTATAACCATTATTATTTTGAGATAAAATGCCATCAACATTCTGAGGCATAGAAAACATACCCCCTGATTTGCTTTGCATGCTTGCATGAGATCTTTCATAGTAACACTTGTAGCCATTTGTCCTTTTGTCATCCCATATTTCTGATTATTTTCTATTTCCATTGCACTTGCAAAGGCTTGATGAAGTGTAGTAGGCTCTTTATCCTGTAACATGTAATTCAATTCCTCTTCTAATGCACTTAGGTAAACAACTAAACAAAATGCATCATTTGGCCTTATGTACTCTAGGATACTTCTAATTGCTTTTGAAAATCTTAAATTAAAGGTTGGAATTAATTCATCCTCCTTTTGAATGTTCATAAAATTTGTAATCAATCAAACCATATCAAATCTTTCACCAAACTATTCTACAAATGCAACTTTGAACTCAGTCCATGAAGAAATAAAACACTCAGGTAGGTATGAAATCTAGTCTCTAGCATCATTTTGTAAACTTTGAACAAAAAACTGCATAACAACATCTTCATTTTTAATCTCATAATCAGCCATTAAATCACAAAACTCCTGCACATGTTTATCTGCCAAATCTAATTTTTTTCCATTATATTTTGGAAAACACTCTCTAACTTCACCAAGAATAGCATTTGGGTATCCATGAATATAATTAAAATTCATAGACTTGTATCTTTCAACAACTAGACCATTCATTTTGACATCTGATTGGAAAATGCAAGCAAACTAGAGTACTTAGGAGTGTATTGCAACCTCAAATAGGTTCAGAGTTGTCACCTCTCAAAGAGGACAAAATATCAATCAGATTTTTGGGTTCATCCTTCTAAAAGAGCCCCTTTTACAATCTTTCAAACAAGCTACAACACTTTTCCAAATCAGGCAATTCATTAATTCAACTAACTCTTTCCAATGAATACTCATCTGGGTTTTCTCCCTAGTAGAGTCACCATTTTGTTGGTTCTCAAATCTACACACATCAAACTCTAAAGATTTGCCATAAGAGACTTGGCCAACAAATGGGAGATTGTTTGCATCTATCTCTCCTACACTTTAGGCTCTACCATACCTAGGGGTAACCCTTATCACAATAGCATCAAATATATCTTTCATTCACAACCATATAGATTTACATTGATGGCTTTGAGAACATGCAGAACCTAAACTAAAACAATACATAAAATAAATTGATTCAAATGATTTGTCTTTAAATTCTTAGGTTTCTTAGACATTTGGGCAAATTTACTCCAACTCAGTACTTTATCAAGGCAACAAAGCCAAACCCAACAAAGTAAATGCTTCCTTATGATGCCAAAACTTCATATCCAGAGGATATACTTGTATCTCTGCCTCACAATGACACACTTGAGAAAGAGTATTTCCTGCAATTCTACTTACAAATCCTTAAAAGAATGCACAGTCCTCCATATTTCACTTAAAACACTTTAATTCATTCCTTGAATGAAAGCAAGAAAGAAAATATACAACTCACGAAATCTGAATTGATAAACATAAAGATCTTTGATCTTCTATTTAAAAAGAAAATGCATACATCCAAGGAGAGTTGCAAGAAACACACACACACAGTGTTTTTCATACAACTCAATCTGGAAAGAAATAATGTCATTCAAAAATTTATTCACTTACAAAGAAAAATATACCCCTACAACCCAAAATCCAATCATGTGCTCCTATAGAAAGCTATTTCCCAAATGTGTGGATAGCTTGTATCCAAAGCCCAGAATCCCCTTATTACAATCTTGCAAGGTCTATATAAAGGAAAAGCAAACTATGTCAGTCTAGAATTCCCATTACAAATTTTTAATATCCTTTGACTTTTCATTAAATATTTGTGACATGGTAACTTGTGTTTTTAACTGATTGGATCTTCTTTGTAACACATTTTCTCAAATCAACTTGTTTTCTTCCCTGAAAACCATGAAATTCTATTCATGTGATTGGACATTGAGAAAAACTCCCTAAAATGTCCAATGCATCATTTTAGTGCAACCAATTTGAGTCCAGACTATATATAATTTGCATTTTAACCCTATCTTTTAATTCCTTTGTATCTCACTATCTTGGATTCCTCAGTTGGGAAAACTCTGCAGCTTCTTTCCTTGCTAAAAGGTGGCACTAAACATTCATTGAAATCTCCAAGCAAAGATTGGAATCAAGACTTCAACATCCCTATTCGTATCTGATCAAAATGGTGGAAGGCTCCATAAATACCTCCAAAGATAGTAGAGAAGACAACATACCAAACCTGCATATCCATGAAATAAACCAAATTTATTAAATCCGGTCTAAAACAATGTATACTTGAAAAGAGAGGACAAGTTCTCTTGTAATCCCTATCTAGCATATAGTCTTAAGGTTTCTATATTTTTAATTTTTCCATGCTTGACCGATGGAATGCCTGGCGCAGCAGCACAGGCCTAGGGGAGGAGATTGGAGTGAGATGTGTGTTGTTACGCTTAGCTCACTCAATGCCTTTGTCTTGGATTTTATAAGGTATAAACATTATAAACATAATGTTTAGTTTAAAATATTTGTTATTTCGAACATTATTCTTTCCAATTAATTAAAACATATAAATGTTTTAGAAACTACACTTGGCAATCATATAATTCCTTCTTCCTAGCAAATGGTGCAATGACATTGTAGGCACATGGGACAACTAGAGGCCATGAAAACTTGCATATGCCCATAATCAATTATTTAAAACATACCCATATCCCCAAAATTTACACCACCAAAATATTTTTGGGACCTCCTTTGTAAACTGGGCTCTTGGGGGCCTAGTTTTTTTCTTTTAATTGTTTTCACACAAGGACATCTTGGATTGCCATAAAATTGGATCTAGAAACATATTAAGGCAAATCAACAACTGGGTTGTCATCAGAATTGGGAAATTTGAACTTTTTTATGTGACCCTCCAGAGTAGGCTTGAAGTGACGATAGATTAAAAAATCTATTAAAACACATCCTAGAATAATGCAAAATGGCACACATACTTCAAATAACCCATAAAAACTTTGCACCAAAGGATTTCTCATGAAGAATCAGAAATTCAGAAATTTTAATTCCGGAAGTTAGGAGCATGCTAGGTGCCAAGGGGCCTGAAACTTAACTGAAACCACCAAATGAAATGCTACCAAGCACTAAGGATTTGCCAAAATTATAGGTGCTAATGGGGTAGATAGAGAGATAAAGAGTGATAGATGGAGATAGAGACAAGGAGAGGGAGAGAGAGAGAGGGGGGTGCTGAGTGTTGATAATTGAGAGGGGGGCGTGAATCAGTTATCCTAATTATTTCTTCTTTTGAACATTCTTATTAATCAAAGCATCATTGAATCAAACAAACAAACATTACCATGAAATGAGAAACACATGACACAGTATTTTTGACGTAGAAACCCGGTTAAGGGAAAAAACCATGGGGTGATTAACCCAAAGATTATTCTCTGTTAGAAGAATAAGGAATTACAAGATGGCACTTGCCAATTAGGGCTCACTGCCCAAGCACACTGCTCACAAAGAGGCACACTGCCTACAAAGAGACACACTATCTACAAAAGAATGTTATACTATACTTGAACTGATTGGAAGCATCTACATATGCTGGAGTTCAGTTCCGGTTAGGCTCAATATACTGATCTATTGCACTTCATCTTTCCTCTGCTCTTTATTCTACTTTCCTTTCACATACCAGATCTTTCTTATTACTTCTACTCTGCTCTGCACTTATTCGCATACCCCATAACTCAACTACACTTCTCACAACAAAATCCATCCTCTATTTATATCCACACTAGTGATTTCATTATCTTTCTAGTCGGCACCCGGAATAGTCTATCTTCTCACAAACTTTGTTCTGTCGGCTGAATCCTTGCATATCAAGTAATGCGGATCAAGCATATACTTGTAGATGTCATTAATCATGTCGACCAAACATGATTCATGCCTTCACAACCTTTACCATCAACAGTAACACATCCGGAAAATAGTCTGATACTCTGTCAGTCAGTTCTTCCTTTGTTCTCACTGTCTCTCAGGAATCCGGTACTCAACTATTCATATCTTCTTCCTTGTCCATCACCGGAGGCTAAATCCTTGGAATATACTAGTCAAGGTAGTCCTCTTGACTTCCCCAAATCCGCACTGCACCAAGACACTTTCTCTGAGAGATCCGGACCAATCTGTTGGACCTTGCCACATGCTCTGTTCTTGTTCACCGGACCACAACAATCTTCATTTAGACTTCCGGTAGAGACACACCATGACTTGCGGATATGTGGGATGACCTTTGTTGCCATCAATGACAACAACCATGAATCCATATAGTGTCTATTGCCAACAATCTCCCCCTTTGGCATTGATGGCAACACTTAGTGAAAAATGACTAACTATTTACACTATGCTCCCCTTTGGCTGATGCTCTATCTTTATATACAATTTACGGAACTCCCCCTTGGTTGGATTCCTCATTTTTCACTGCTCCTCACTCCCCCTTTGACATCAATGGCAAAGGGTAGGGTCCGCACACCAAAATTTTCAAAAATTTACTATACTTAGCCACATATTACATACTCACATAAACTGAAGAATGTCTGCAAAGGATGTCTTCAATTGGACCAGTTCTGTAGCCCAACTTTGCTTCATTCTGTCCAAAATTGAAATGTGGCCACTTAACAAAAATGCAAAAGCTTCTGCCCTTTTGAGATCTATCGGATCATTTGTTTGGGCGGTAGTCTGAGCATCACTTATGGCCTCATGCATAGTTTCTAACTTAGGGATTATAATCCTTCTAAGTTCTCCCATCCAATTAGTTATATTCTTCCTTTCCTTCTCAAAGTTCTTTATTGCATTTGTGATTGCAATAGTTTGACATTCTTGATTGACTATGGAGGAAGAGAGAGGATCAAAGCTTTGAGACAAACTTTGTAGTTTGTCTTGTTCCTCTTTTATTTTCTTATCAATTTCTACTGTTGCCTTTGACCAGGAGATACAAAATTTGTAGATGTCACCACCATCCTTACGAGAACTTTCTAAGCTCTTTATTCCAATACTCATATTTCTCCTATCATTAGAGATTAATCCTAGTACTTCTGAAAATCTCTTATCCAAAAACTCCTTTCGGACCTTTTCTTCAGCTGATTTTTCTAGAGAATCAAAATGTGTATCAACACTGCTGACTAAGGTTTTGAGATTACTAGAAGAGGAGGCTGTCAGATCTATCTGGACTGATGGCATAATCTTTTCAAGCACTCTAGAAGCAGCCTCTATCAACTCACAGTCTTCCATATGAGACTTTAGGAGTTTTTCATTTGCCTTAGCATTTGCAAATGAAGCTATCTTCATCGTCTGTACCGGAGAGAGGTAGTCAAAGTTGAATGGACCTTTTAGAAGCTCTGGTTCATCAATCTCTATTGTTTCTTGGCTCAGAAATTTTTGAACAGTTTGTACAGTGTCTCTTGCCAGAGACAGATGTTTCTTTTCTTTTGCAGTTTTTCCCTTTGGAATCTTTTCTCCTTCCACATTCTTACCACTTTCAGTTGTGGTTTTCTCTGTTGGAATCTTCTCTTTCTGTGCATCCTTGGTGCTGTCAACCTCTTTTTCTTTTACTACTACTTCTTTCCCCTGTAATTTCTCTTCTTCTTGGGATCCAGAGACTGTAGAGGAAGTCAAAGGAGAGATGTTAGTTTGTTCAAGGGCCACTTCTTCCGAAGCAAATGATTCCAAGTCCACAGCTGTTTCTACACATAAGTCCTCTCTACAGGAAAATTAAACCTTTTGAAGGCCTTTCAGAGGATCTATTCTGTCTCTATGGCCACCTTGTCAGTCTCACCAAGCATGAGTTGATTCATTCTTGCTTTACTCCTAAACTCATCTTTACAGTCTTTGAATATTATGTTCATTGTCTTGGGATCAATTTGAGGATATAGCTAAATAGCTATCTGCTCCCGGATCTCAAGATCTTTTGCCTGAGCATTATTCTTTCTTATTTCTAATTCCTTCTCTAGACTCTTAGGAATTTCAGAGATAATCTCAATAAAGGCTTTATTGTAAATGTTGAGGTACCTAATTATAGCTTCTTGCAAGATCTTTTGGTCTACCTCATTGTAGTCATCATAAAATTTGGCCACTGGTTGAAGATTCCCATCCACAGTGACTGACTTGATTACACTCTCTAGAGACAGGGTGGGCTTTCAACAAATTCCTCTGCCATTTCTTCCTTGTCTTGACCTGTGGAGGGTTTACCAGATCCTTTCTTCTTCTGCTTCTTTATTTCTTTTACTCCCTCATCTGACTCAGTTTCCTCTTCATCCTTTTGGCTTTCATAAGCCCTTGTGGCTTTTGTCTTAGATCTTTTACCGGATGCCTGGACTTCCAGTTTTGAGCTTTTGGTTCTGACAGGTGTAGATCCTTTTGATGATCTAGTCTGGGTTGAGGTTTCCACCGAAGCACTTTTCTTGCTTTTCTTTTCTGCCTCTTTCTTTTCTTCCTCAGCCTTTCTTCTCTTTTCCTAGTTGGCATCAAGTGCCTCCTTTGGGATGCCTAGGCCTTGAGCAATATGCTCTACTTCTTTTCTCACCTTCCTCTTTATCTTAGGTTCCCTGAGTTCCACATGGATCTTCACACTCAGCTCCTCAAAGGTTCCAAACCTTTCTGCCTTTGGATCTTTGGGCTGACTAAGCATGTGTTGAACATGCAGTTCTACAATCTGTTCATCAACCTCATACCCCATGGGCATGATCCAGACAGTCCTTGGCTCCACTGCCTCCATTAGGCACTGATCAGTATCCACCATAAAGCAAACTGAGTCTTTGTATTTTTCAACAAGAGACTAGGGAATTCTTTCTCTTGCTTGCATCGTGCTCTGGAAGTTTTTGAAGTATCCCCATAGGGCTGTATTTCTCGCTTTGGCATCCCCAAGCCCATGTAAATAATCTCTTATCTAGACTGCAACAGGTTTGTCATTCTGCCATGCCCATCCACTTGATCCAGGCAGCTCATTCATGAAGTAGAAAAATAGACATAATATAAGAGTACCATACTTAAAAGAATTCTTTTTGTCCTTCTTGATCTTCTGTATATTTTCCATTAATTGGCTTAAGAGAAGTTCACAGAGATCATAATCTGCATTCTTCCTCAGCATTTCATAGGCAGTATATACTGCAGTTCCGGATACAGAATTCTCCCTACTAGAGTGATAGATCTTGTATCCTATTATCATGGATGCATACTTGATATCCGGATCAGAAATATCTTCAATGGTCATTGCCCTCTTATCAAATTTTGATCCGGTGGCCTCAGTTACAATGTTATTTTTGACATATTTAAGGATAGGTATCCCTCTAGAAGAGTATAGACTAGTTACTGCCCTAATTGCCTCTTTTGTGATCTTGCAGGGTCTATCCAGCCATAGGAAGTTGTCATGCATCCTGCTCAATACATACCGGACCCATTCATCTTCTTCAAAGCAGGGGAAATGAATGAATTGATCAAACTGTTTCTTTTGGATACCCTTATACTCTGGTTTAAGCTCAAAAGCATTGTCTATCAGTTGTTTGTGATAGAGATCTCTCAATTTGAATTCCCTGAATTCCTCAATGCTTGCATGTATGTAAACCCTAACGTCTTCTATGTGTAAAATGCCATGAGGAACACTAGAGAATGCTCCTAAGGGATCTACCTCCAATGACTTGTATGGATGTTTCTTAAATTCAGGTTGGGGCCTATCTGAGATCTTTACTATATTTGGAGTAGCCATTTCTCAAAATATTTGTAGCAAGATATCGAAAATGGAAAATACCTTATGTGTCTTCGGTTACACGGAATGGTTGGATTGATTTGTGTATGTAATGACTTCGGCAGGAGATCTTTGGTGAGCTTGATGAATCTTGTTGTAGAGCTCCACTTTTCACTTCTTCTTGAGTGCAGAATGAGTAAGTGATTTTATGAGAAATCCCTTATATTGCTCCGCAAACCCTAATATCTGATGGCAATAAATGCTCAACCTACATTATTCTGGTTTGCCTTATTCAGATAGCTTGGAGTACCAGATTAGTCCTAATCTATGAACATCATGTGGATCTTCCAATCATGAACAAATCAAGATGACACATTACAAGAACATCCCAAACACTCTGTCCAATCTGCAGAATAAGACAATGCACTTCCAGATCTCTCCAGACCCTTTTGTAATCCTCTGTCATTCCGGAGCATCTCCCAGAATAGGTCTTACTTGATTGATCACAACTTCTTTACATCTTCATGCGGACCTTTGAAATCTTATTTGGATCATCTCAAGACTTATATCTTCAAACCCTTTACTCCGCATCTTGTGCCACATCCGGCACCACTTGATTGGCTGGGGGAACAGGATTTTCTTTGAGTCTCCCCCTGAGCAAGAGCTCACTTTTTAATTTCTGGAAGGAATATCAGCACCAGAGTCTGGTGTAGATCCAACTTCTATATTCTCTAAACTTTTCTTCACCCAAATCTTGTTCATCTGATTCCTAACTTCATCCGCATTCATCTTTTGTTTACCCTTGTCTTGATTCTGATTATACACCGAACCTCTTCTGTCCTGATTCTTGCTTCTGCAAACTTTTGCATTATGACCGGACCTATTATAGATTTGGCAAATAACATTTCTTTGCATATTTGACTGATAACCTCTTGATCTACATTGATTAGCCATATGACCTACTCTATTGCATGCAAAGCATCTACCATTGAATGATTTGTTTACTTGCATATTTCTGCATTCATGAGACTTGTGTCCATACCTTTTGTAGTTAAAGCACTATCCGGAGAAGGATGAATTAGTTTGATTCATTCTCTTTCTGCACTGATTAGCTTTGTGACCAAAGTGATTGTAGCTGTGGCAGTATCCATTGAAGGATGGATATCTTTGAGCATTGGGCTGTCTTACCGGAGGTCTTCTAGGCCTATTCCTTGGATTTTTTGATCCAAAATTCTTTTGACCAAATCCAGAGCTTTCTCCTTTCTCATATCCCAAACCATACTTGTCATCTATCCTCTTTTGACTTCCAAGAAGTACTTCAAGTTGGGCAGAACTTATCTTGAATTTTTCTTTATATTCATTTGCTGTTTGAAGATATCTTTTGAGAGAGACAATTTGATCCTCAAGTTTTTCTTCATTATCTTTGGCATCTTCAAGATCAGATTCAAGATGTCTGATAATCCTATCCATCTAGTGGCATTCTTCTGATTTCTCTTTAAGAGATTGTCTTAGATTGTCTTCATCTTTTCTTTTTTCTTCAATCTCTTGAGTAAACTTTATAGCTCCTGATTCCATTTCATGTCTTAATATAATGACTTCTTTTGATAACTTTTCACATAACTTGGTTTTCTCAGTCAATTCTTCATTTGTATTGCTTTCTTCATTTTGTCTTGCTAATTGTTGGAGCAACTCCTTTCTCTTTTTCATAGAGAGACTTAATTTGTCCTCTAGTTCTCTCATGAATTCATCAGCCTATTTGAGTCTTTCCTTTAATTCATTGACTTCAGAGTTTGACTGTTCAAGATCCTCAAGGGCAGTCTTGAGTTGCTCCCTTAAACCATATGCATCCATTTAAACTCCCAGATCTTCCTCAAGCTGTTAGGCTCTATTAGGAGGAACTTAGCTCTGATACCAATTGTCGATAACTGAGAAGGGGGGGTGAATCAGTTATCCTAATTATTTCTTCTTTTGAACTTTCTTATTAATCAAAGCATCATTGAATCAAACAAACAAACATTACCATGAAATGAGAAACACATGACACAGTATTTTTGACGTGGAAACCCAGTTAAGGGAAAAAACCATGGGGTGATTAACCCAAAGATTATTCTCTGTTAGAAGAATAAGGAATTACAAGATGGCACTTGCCAATTAGGGCTCACTGCCCGAGCACACTGCTCACAAAGAGGCACACTGCCTACAAGGAGACACACTATCTACAAAAGAATGTTATACTATACTTGAACTGATTGGAAGCAGCTACATATGCTAGAGTTTAGTTCTGGTTAGGCTCAGTTTACTGATCTGCTGCACTTCATCTTTCCTCTACTCTTTATTCTACTTTCCTTTCACATACCGGATCTTTCTTATTACTTCTACTCTGCTCTGCACTTATTCGCATACCCCATAACTCAACTACACTTCTCACAACAAAATCCATCCTCTATTTATATCCGCACTAGTGATTTCATTATCTTTCTAGTCGGCACCCAGAATAGTCTATCTTCTCACAAACTTTGTTCTGTCGGCTGAATCCTTGCATATCAAGTAATGTGGATCAAGCATATACTTGTAGATGTCATTAATCATGTCGACCAAACATGATTCATGCCTTCACAACCTTTACCATCAATAGTAACACATCCAGAAAATAGTCTAATACTCTGTCAATCAGTTCTTCCTCTATTCTCACTGTCTCTCAGGAATCCGGTACTCAACTATTCATATCTTCTTCCTTGTCCATCACCAGAGGCTAAATCCTTGGAATATACTAGTCAAGGTAGTCCTCTTGATTTCCCCAAATCCACACTGCACCAAGACACTTCCTCTGAGAGATCCGGACCAATCTGTCGGACCTTGCCACATGCTCTGTTCTTGTTCACCAGACCACAACAATCTTCATTCAGACTTTCGGTAGAGACACACCATGACTTGCGGATATGTGGGATGACCTTTGTTTCCATCAATGACAACAACCATGAATCCATATAGTGTCTCTTGCCAACACTGAGATAAACAAAGGGATAGATAGAGGGAGAAAGATAGATACAGAGGGAGATAGAGATAGAGATGGCGAGAGGGGAGAGATAGGGAGATAAATATATATATATAGAGAGAGAGAAGGGTAGATAGAGAGATAGAGAGGGAGGGAGGGAGAGAGGGGGGGGAAGGGAGAGAGGGGGAGGAAGAGAGACATATAGAGATAGTTACAGAGAAATATAAAGAGATAGAAGAAGAGGGAGAGATAGAGAGAGATAAATAATAAGAGATATATATATAGAAAGAGAGAGAGAGAGAGAGAGAGGTAAAATCATGGATTATTTCTATCCATGATTTTGTTTAAAGAAGGTGACCTAGTCTTCAAGCTTGAAAATCTCCTAAAAAAATGCTTAGGAGGACTGCCACTTTCTTGAACTTGACCTAGTATTTTTCTTGGATTCATTTCCAGGTCTCTTACATAATAATAGGTCCTCCTATTTCTAAGGAGAGGCTTGATTATGTTTTGAATAGTTACAACTACCCTTAGACAACTGCAAGATGATAGGAGCCTATTGATTACTAAAATTTTAGTAAGTCTAAAAAATTATAGGATCCTCCAAAACCTAGAATTTGCATTATAAAATTCTAGAGATTTGAAACCATTCTCAAACATCCTAAAAGTGTATACATGAAATATAACTTAAAGTATAAGGAGGTAAATGTCCATATGTAAATGTCACTTATACTTAAATGTTTATTTCATGTATATAGCCCCAGCCTACTCTAGAGTGAAAGAAGTTGGAGAATTTGTAGCTACACTTATCATCCAAAGCATTGTAATTTCTCTAAAACATGAGCATGTTATAATGTGCTCACATTATAGCGTGATCAAGTTATAATGTGAGCACACTATGACTTGGTAGTAATCATGCCTTGGATTGGTAACTACCCATCCATAATGCAAGTGTGTTATAATGCACTCATTTTGTATCTTGTTTGGACAAAAAAGTGTTTTTGGCCACTTTTTGGTCCCCCCATCTTTCTCTACATGCCCATATGAACCTCTAGATTTTGAGTGCCCTTTCAAAAGGAAAACTTCATATATCATATCTAGTTGTATACATCCTCAAGAAAGTTTCCAAATTCTTGTCAAGTATATTTCTTATCTTTGATTTCAATAACCCCAATGCACTGAAAACTCACTCATCCTCCACTGACCCCAATATGATGGTTTGACATATATCAACAAGTTTGAAATATTTTGATATTGAATCACATAATATATTTCTCTAGCTTAAGGGTGCCCAAATCTTTGTTATCAATCCATGTTGGAAGGGACTCTCCATGAGTTTAAACTATTCCATCATTGATGTTGAAAATGGGTTGATTGTTTTGTAATATTATATTTATTTGTAATTCCTTCTATTTGTTGTCCATTAAATTCTAAACTTTTGGAAAACTGATTGACCAAGGTCTTTATCTTGTTATGAAAATTAGTTGGTTGACATTTGACCCAACATTAAGGATACATAATAGACATGGCTTCAAGAAGATCAACATGAGGGAATTGATCTCTAATATCTAAGGAAAGAGATCTCACAATATCCTTTAAAGTAGTACTTACTTTTGATACTATAAAAAACTTACTCATAATTTTAAATGCTAAATTCATTTTGTGGGTCATGTAGTGAATGGCAATCATGTATGGTGAAAATTTTTTTGTAGTTTTGCACAAAAACCATTCCTATTACCTTGAATTACTAAATCTCATGTTATGTCGTAAATTATCAACACTGGTGATTTACACTAGGTTTAGCACCCTTCTGGACTGACATACAAACTCCTTTTGAGAGAAGACTGGATTCTAAAGCACGAACTGGTTTCAGATGTCATTATCTAGGTGTAGGCCCTAAAAGAACCTCAAACACCTAGACAGTAGCACCCAAGTGCTAGTGTCCTAAACAATTGCAAAAATAAAGTTTGAGCAGCCTTGGATGTCAACCTTGTTACTTCGGGTGTTGTACCTTGTTAACTTTTCTTGAAAGGTTTTCTCAAAAATGAGTTGATATGCATATATAAAGAATTTATTCCTCACATTTGAACTAGATGAAATATATTAAGGAATTAATATGATCAAAAGTGGTATGCAAGTGATGAAAGCTCTATTGTGAAGATTATGCAAATTATATGATGTTCTCCATTGCAGGTTTTTGACATTCATTGTAGATTCTAAGAGAAGCTCCTTCCTTCATCTCCACCCTTGTGGTGATCTTGAGTTATCCCACTAGGGTTTATGTTGTCGTAAAGGTACTTTATTACATCATTGCTTTATTATTAATTTTACCTCTGTCCTCCAAGGACACGTGCTCTCTCATCATTGTCTTGGTTTTTATGGAGGTGGAAACACCATTCACAGGGTTTGACTAAGGCAAGCCCCTAAAATGGCCCAAACCTTTTCCCCTTTGTGTTTGTACAGATTTCAAAAGATCGAGAGCAAGTACAGGAGATCCGAAAGTAGATAGACAAATATGAGCTCTGACTCTCAGAAACCCCTTTCGGAGGGCCTGAAACCCTAGGACACCTACACTCAGTCAACTTTGTCCTCCCAAATCTTCCCTAATTTCCAACAGTAACCTCTAACAACTCTTCTCTGCTCATTCCATATCTAGTTTCTTGGGTCTTCAAATTTGCAAGGTACAATTTATCTATTTTGGTATGTTTTCATTATAAAACATTAGATCTAGATCACTTTCTCTCTAATCTCTCAAATCTACAACAAAGGAATAGAACCACCCTCCTGTAGCTTGGCTCTCCTTTAGGACTATAGCCAAGCTCAGCTTGTGTTCGAATGTTTGATTCACAAAAAGAAAATTGAGAGGCTTAGTTAAAACATGATTAATTAGGTCTCTCTCTTTTTGATCAAACATTCTGGTGAACCTAACATGCTCCACTTATCCTTCTTTGCCCAGATCTATAGTTGTGTTTAATTAGTTGATGAATTGGAATATATGTTTATGTTACACACATCCTTTTATCTCATAGATTTAATTTAGAAAGTAACGCACTTATAGATCTCTATAGTTAGGGTTACCAAAATCAAACACTTTGGGTGAACCTAAGAACTTTTAAATTCTTGCAACCCTCTTTATTCGGACCTAATATACTTGATGTTCTAAATCTAATTAGTAAAATGTTTATCTAGATAGCAAGCACTTATACATCTTCATTGCTTTGATTGCTTGTTGATTTGATTGAATATTAATTGCATATATTTGTGACATATAGTTAATCATTCAGAAACATTACTTTATCTAAAAAGCTAAAACAAAAATCTTTCTTCTATCACATCATCCACATATTCTGTCTTATCAACACCTTCTTCTATAAGTGCACTTTGTGTGTCATAAAGCTTGTGAAGTCTTTTTATGAGTTTTGTGACCCAGTGTCCTGAATCTAACATCCTTGTAAGGAGAAGTTATAGGCTCATGGGTTCTAGTGTTTTAAATAGCTCTGATGTTACCACATTGGAATCTGATGTTGCTAACTTACATGCACATGGGAATTCATCACCTTTAGATAATACGTCTACTTTACCTATGATATATGCAGTACAAAATTCTCATGACTCTATAGACATGGATAGTCTCATGGCTCATGTATCTGAAACACAAATTTAGAAACTAGACATTGAGTTGGATCCTTTTCAGCAATTTGTGGGCATGGAACACTTAGCTTAGGAAGTTGTACCTCTTGTAGAGGGTCTCAAAAATTTATTACTCGAAGGTCAAGAAGGTATAGAGATTTTATGTAGATTAGCTCACATAGTGGATAACAACATTATGTCATCAGCTAGTTGTGTGGAAGTCATCACTAATGTATCCTCTCAAAAACAAATAGGGACACCGATGTCATTACCCATACCAACATCTTCTACATTGACATATACTTCTTCTATTCTCACCACCACTACACATCCCGGTAGTAGTGCTAACACAAGTCTTAGAATTTCAAGTGGGAATCCTGTACACAACTATAGTGTTGTCCCCTTTACATATCATAATGCTATTTCAAATGTCTCATCTCCTATTTTCAATCAACCTCCATCAAATGTCATTTACCAAAAGTCTAATCACATATTGTCATCACCTATTCCTAGCCTTGACTATTCCAATCCTACACAATCTCAAGCTATTCCGTAACTTGATCCTCTCATTAACCAACTTTTATAGAATGTCAGCTCTTTACAACAACAAATGGATAGCATGAATCAAGGTCCATATCATCCTTCTATTTCATTCTACTACACCCATAGTCCATTGTCCTTTCCCATTCTAAAAACATTGATTCCTAAGAAATTTGAAACCCCACGTTTTGAGAAGTATAATGGGAAGGGGGATCCCAATAGTCATGTATTGGCCTTTATAGCTATGTGTAGTTATTTCCTCTTTGATGATGCTATCTTAGCTAAACTCTTTCCTTGGTCACTTAAAGATACAACCTTGGATTGGTTTTTCTCTCTACCTACAAATTCAATAAATTATTTCCAACAACTTATCAATCAATTTCTACAACACTTCCAAGTGAACATTGAACCTCAAGCCTCCTTGGTTAACTTGGTCCATTGCAAGCAAGGAGTGAAGGAGAAATTGACTCATTTCATTGGGTATTATCAAGCCCTCTTCTCACAAATACCTTATTCTCTTCTAGATGCCGATGTACAAGAAGTTTTCATTGGAAACTTACAACCTCACATCCGTGATAAAATTTTGTTGATGTGTTATAGCTCTTTTACACATCTTTGCATGGCTCTCCATGATTATCAATTGTCAGTTAGTCAGTATGAGGAAGCTACCTCATTGGCTCATATTGGTAAATCCAAGGCCACTGCCCCACATTATCATGCATTCAAAAAGAAAAATAGAAACTTCATAAAAAAATTCATCTTCAAACAACATTTATAAAACAAGTAATGGTCACAACACCTCCTACTCCTACCCCTTATAAGTTAAAACCAAAAATATGACATTTTTCATAACTTTCAAAATCTCTTCATTCAATGATGTTGTAGCTTCTAAACAATAACCTCATCAAACTTCCACCAATTCGATGATTGATGCTACTAAGATGCAATCGCCTTCTTTTGATGTGGACTTTCACCATTTTCATCATACCCCTGGACATGACATAGAATGATGTATGCATCTTAAGCATGAAGTTCAAGACCTCATTGACTCTAATGTTATCTGGGTAGCAGGTGAAAATGACAAAGGGAATAAGTTAGTTGCTCCTCCAAATTAGAATTTACAAATCTACACAAATTCATTACCCCATCATCAAGAAAACATTATAGAAAAACACATCGAATCACCACCTAATTCTAAAACATTCAATCATCAACATGGAGACTTTGATAGTGTAGTTGGTATGGTAGATGCTCACCCTCACCGAGAGTGAGTGGAACCTGAACCTACTATCTCTTTTAAACCTCACTATGCTTCCATTCAAGCACCTGAGAGACCTCTCTACATCACTTCCAAGATTAATGACAAACCCATAAGGGGAGTACTCATTGATCATGTATGCATGGTTAATGTAGTTACTGAAGAGTTCCTCATTATGCATGAATTACATTGAGATAAGTATGACACATCTAAAATCTTGATTAGAGCACATGATGGATCTATGCATCCAACCCTTGGTGCCTTGACTATTCCTATCAAGGTTGGGCCAAGAACATTGGACGTGTCTCTTGTTATCATTCCCACTTCGAACTTGTTCCATGTGAAGTTGGGTCACCCACAGCTTACCTCCATGAAAGCGGTCCCCTCAATGATTCATAAATGCTTAAATTTTACATTCCAAGGATAGGTACATGTTGTACATCATAGCAGGTTATGAACCATGGCTCATCATGGACACTTTTCACTTGATCATTTTTTGCCTCAGCTAGAGGGTTCTATTCAACCTCATAATGACCTATTCTTTCTATCTTATCAGAAGTTTAAATCAAATAAAATTGATTAATTATCCCTTAATACACTTGGAGATTCTCAATCTTCTGTGGTTGTGACAGTAGTTCCCCTACCCCATAGGAGTTGAATGAACCAAAGCCTAAATTGAAGGATCCTTCCCATTCTCAAGCATCTGGAACTTATGCTACAATTGCACCTCTACCATCTTATCTAGGACAACAAGACATATGGCGAGCACAAGCCAGACCTCCCTGCAATCCAAGGATTATTTTTGTTCCCCTTACCTCTTCAGAACCTAGTGAAAAGAAATCAGTTGTGTGGAACCTATTGCCTACAGAATCTCAATCTCTTGAGGATGCCTTAGTGCATCCACCTATTCCATAGGTTGAGAGAGAAGAGCAGTCTACTTTGAGAGACCCTTCCCCCATGGTCACCCAACCTTTGAAAGTTCCTTGTGTTCCTCCTCATGCTCCTCAAACAAAGGAAGAAAAGGAACTAGCATTGGAAGATGTCACAGTTCCTCTCACAAATGTTACAAATAAGACAAAGAGAAATCAAAATGTAAAAGAACGTAAGAAGCGACATCATTCTTTGGCTTGCCAACTTGTTGCAAGGGAAGAGGACTTTCCTCCTCACAAGTGTCAGTCACCAATAGATTTGAAGGATATATCTTGTAGACACCTAAAAATGTCTAGACCCTTTAACCATTTTCCACATCATCCATATCATTAATTTCCCCTTTCATCTAATTAATTAAATAAATTCATAATTATTTGATTAATCATCCCTACATCATCCCTAACCATCCATCCTTAACCATTCATCACCAATTTACCCATTGCCCTGAATTAATTAATTCAGAACTACACCTTACAACTTCATCCCAATTAATTAAATAAGTTAAATATTTATTTGGTTAATTTTTCCACTTCCCTAATCCTGATTCATTAAATAAATCATGATTATTTAACTAATCTACCCTATCCTATCACCTAAACCTAGCCTAGTTGACTAAATATCAATTATTTAATTAGCTACCCTAGTGTACATGACCCCTAGACCAAAACTAATTAAATAAACCCTTATTTAATTAATTTTAAACCATAATTAGCCCATCCACTAATTTTCTCCAGCCATATTAATTAAGTTAATCCCCCTAATTAACTTGGTCAAATCATCATTAGCACCTTCTCCCACATCCCACAAATAAAAAATTACCTTTTAATCTAAAGGGTAACATGACCCTTCCACCTCACCTTTCTATTTTCATGCTAATCTCTTCTCTATGAAATGATCTCACACATGTCAGTTCCAAAAATGCTTAAGTGTCACATGACTCTCACCCTTCCACATAAAATGGAATTTTAAATTCCATCTCATCCCAAAGAAATAATTTTGTATTTCCTCATAACTCCTAATCAAATTA
This sequence comes from Cunninghamia lanceolata, assembly GCA_027924645.1. Taxonomy (NCBI): domain Eukaryota; kingdom Viridiplantae; phylum Streptophyta; class Pinopsida; order Cupressales; family Cupressaceae; genus Cunninghamia; species Cunninghamia lanceolata. The sequence goes on along the minus strand of BSBN01000499.1, from coordinate 7,342,072 downwards.
AATGCAAAGGCTTTCCCAAAAATGAATAAAAGATTGCAAATATTCTCCACCCTCCAATCTTGTTGATCAAATCTCAACCCTTCATCCTCTCATCTCATCTCCACCCTTGATCTCAACTTTCAATCTCCACTATTGGATCAAATCCCCCCTCAAATTTCCTATAAATACAAGCCTCCACAAGCCATTTTCATAATCCATTTTCAAGCAATTTTAATTATAATGCAAAAATAGCCTTCAACCATCTCCATCATATCATCATAATGCTAAATTTGTGTTGAGTTTAAAAAGCATATCCACATTCAACCATTGCATTTGGGTGAAGCTAGAGTGTTTGTTGTCTACCTTATCAAGGAGTGAGAAGGACTTCAAAGCATTTGGGAAGGTATAAATCTTAGTTTTCAGGTTCTTTTTCATGTTTTATGATTTGAAATATTTCCTCATCTTGATTTGGCATGCCTGGTGGACACTTTGGTCCCAATCTAACTTTTATTTGAGTTTTTGTGAAGGTTTCTTGACGAACAGGCATGGATTAGCACTATCAATTCTTGCAATAGCACTATATGCTCATGGATTAGCGCTATATACTCATGGATTAGCACTATATGCCTCTATCATAGCACTATATGACTCTATAGTAGCACTATATTCCTCTATTTTAGCACCTTTTTCCTATGACATTGTTAAAAAATTTCTTGTCAAAAAAAAATGTATTACTGTTTTGTTCTCCTCACCATTCTCTACAAGTTTTAGCTCTCTATTTTTTAATAGAGTCTCTTGGTCCTAAGGGGTTATTATGCTTTTTCTTGGTATATTTTAAGAGCAACTAGGCTTCATTTTATTTTCCATTATCTAACACAAGCTAACCCTGTTTTTAGCTAACCAACTGTGGCATTCACTCTCAGTACTGACCTTCTAGGTTGTTTCATTTTTTTCATCATTTTGTGCAAGTTGGGTTTCTATTTTTATGCAGGTCCCTAGTTTTCTATGGATTAGCACCATCTACACTCCGAATCGCACCACCGAGTCCTCAGCCAGACAGTCAAGAATAACATTTTTCTATCTCTATCGTTTAGCATGATTTTCCTCTATTTTAGCACTATCTTCTATTGTAGTAGCAATATTGGTCTCTGAATTAGCACAATATGCTTGTCTATTAGTGGCATATCTCTTTCTATTAGCACCACTATCTAGTTAACACAATCTACTGTCTGTTTAGTGCTATATGTTTCTAGTTCAGTGCTATGTTCTACTTTTTTAGCATTTTCTATATGTTCTTTAGTGCTTTATGTATCTGATGCAGTGCTGTTTGTCTCTATTTTAACACAAACATTAACTATTTCAACACCATATGCTACCTTTTTAGTGCCATTAGCCTATTCCTTACTGTCATTTAACTTTGTTTTAGCACCATTAACTTTGTTTTAGCACTATCTTACTCTGTATCAGTGCCATTTTTTTACAACATCTTGAAGTTTGTCCAGGGTTCTAACAGGTTTGTGCAGGTACCTAAAACATTTTTCCAAGGCATTTTATCAAAACTACTAACTAATTTAGTGTACATTCGCTTGTCCAAGACCTTGTGTGTTTTTACTAGCTTAGTTGCACTAATGTAGCTTAGTTGGGAATTAACCTTGTTTTTCATGTTTGGCTTGTGTGTAGACGTATGCTCTCCCCTCACACCTTAGGGTGATCTTGGGTATCAAAAGTCTACATTCAAACATTTTTATTTCTTTTAAGTTTTATTCCCAAAGAGGTTACCTTTTTTTGTATGCTCTCCCCTCACTCCTAGTATGATCTTTGGTGATCAAAAGAAAGGGGTAATTTCTTCTTAGGAGGCCTTGTTGGGGATTTCATCACCCCAAGGGATGACCATAACCACATGTAACGGCGGTGTATATCAAAGGGGGGAGAAGGAAACTTGTATCCCAATGTAGTTGCATTGTCATTGGGATAGCCTTGGGGCCCTAAGTGATTTCAAACACAAGGTGAAGTGGCTTGCCACATCCCTTTAATGGACTAGTGTTCACAGTCTTGTGCCTCATGTACCTTGTGTATGAAGAGGACTCCCTAGAAACTTTTACTATCCTAGCTTAAGAACTTTTGATTGTCATACCTTGTAGTGCACCACTGCAGAGGAGGGGAATATTGCTCACCGTGCCACTTTGCGATAGGGGCTACCTTGGGCAAGACAAAAGTCTCCAAGGTAAGGGGGTAAGGTGGTCCATGACCTTACTTTCCCTATCTATCCAAGCTAAGGCATGAAGTTATTAATGGGGGTGGGAACTTTGGTTCACTATTGAGTTAAGGTTGACCCACAACTATTTTGTGAGATCTACAAGGTATGACACTCCCACTTGACTACTACTAGGATGTTCATGTGAATGATGTGTCTTCTTTGTCGAAGATTGTAAAATCCAATTATCTAAAGTCCACCTTGAGTCAAGCCATTATGTTCTCTTGTTTGATTTCATGCTTTCCAAAAGCTTTCAAAATCATTCAAGTCCAACATTTGATCCTTTGACATCATCCAAATCCAACATTTGAGCCTTTGAAATCCAACATTTGAACCAAAAATCTAAAAAATCCAAGTTTGCCAAAGATCCAATCAAAGTTTCAATCTCTGACTGTCAATCAATGCCATATGTTCACTATTTAATGCCATATGCTTGATTGTTAGTGCCTCTCTATTAGCACTATCCATAAACCTATTAGCGTTATTTGATCTTCTATTAGCGCCATTTGTCCCTCTGTTAGTGCCATCCAAGTTTGAATTAATGCCACTTTTGTCCCGTGTCCAAAAGTCACTAACTGATTTGTGCCTAAATTCCTAAGTTTAATTTGATCTTAGCATTTGGAAACCTTATCAAAATCACCCCAAAATCAAATCATCCATTTGAATCCAACCTTTGTCCATATTTCCAACTCCAACCTAGTCCATCTTTTGTCCAATTCCATTTTTCATCTATCTATTTGACCTTAGAGAAATATCATTTTGATATTGGACCCTTGACCATACTTCATTCATTAATCAATTATTATCCCCAACCTTTGACCTCATTTCTATCCCAATCCAAAAGGTTTTTCAGCTCATGCAAACCCTAATCCATATCGGAGTGAGTGAGTGATGAGTTGCAGTTGCTTAAATATAAAGAGTTGTGTAGGTGCAAGTGTAGGTGTAAGTGTAGGTGGTGTTAAGGTAGGTCCACCAGGTCATTTTATGCAGATCTCATCGGTACAAATTGGAAATGACTTGCCCCTCTCTACTGAGGTCATTTTATGTAGATCTCATCGGTACAAATTGGAAATGACTTGCCCCTCTCTACTGAGGGCATTTTGCCGGCCCCCACCAAGCGAGATTCCATGGGATCAATCTGGTAGGCCAGTTACAATCAAAAGATTTTATTTAGATTTCATCGCGGGGCAAAGGAGGCTAGTTACAATCAAAAGATTTTATTTAGATTTCATCATAGGGCATTGGAGGGTATTTTTCCCTGCTGCCTATGTACCCATAAGATTTGATAAGATTTTGACAGTCCCTCGTTCTTCGTTTCCTTCGTTCCCTACTTCCCTCCATCCTTCGATCATCCTTGTTGGATTCCTTGCTTCGGTGCTTCCCTGCATGGATCAATGCTTGGTGTGCATCCTTCCCTGCTTGCTTCCTTCATCCTCCATTATCTATTTGACCTTAGAAGAATATCTTGATTTTTACTTTGGACCTTTTCACTCCCCAATCTCATTCATTTCATCCAAATTAACCATTATCAAACCTTTCATCTCAAATCCATCCAAATCAAAGTTTCAAAATCACCCCAACTTTAGTCCAAGTCCCATCAACCTTATCCCAAATATCAACCAACATTATCCAAATCTTATCACCCATCAACCAACATCAATCAACGTCAAAATTCAAACATCAATCAACCTTATCCAAAACATCAATCCAAAATCAAACCTATCAACAACATCAATCATCAACATCCAGAAATCAAATTCAAACCAACATCCAAGAGTATCCTTCAAAATCAATTTTGTGCAAATATTAATTCTAGATCTTATCATCCCCTAATTTATAGAGAGCTTAAGAATTTGTCTACCTTAAGTTCTTTTATAAATTATCCTTTTATCAACCCTTAGATTAATTAATTTAGGAGCCTAGAAAACTCCTAAGTTGGTAAACTCTAAGGCATCCCATTTTCTTGGTGGTCATTAGTCTACCCTCAAGTAAAATAATCCTTTTCCCTTTTTTCTTAAGGTCATTAGTCTACCTTGGGTGAGAAGAGGACATCCTTTCCAATCGAAAAGATCTATATTTATTTGAGATATACCTTGATTTGAACATCCTTTCAAATAATCATCAAATTTGTCCAACATCCTTGATCATCCAACCTTATCCAAAATCACTACCCAAATCATCCAAAGTATCCTTGTTAAATTATCATCCAAATTGTCCTAAGTATACCTTAGTCATCTATTAAAAAATAATCATCCCCAAATTTGCCTTAAGTACCCTTTTGATCACCCATCCAAAAATCATCCTCAAATTCTATTCACCCTCACATCCATTTTCCTTTGGTCCAAAAATATTTTAAAAATCAATCTTTAAGGTCACCAAATCACCCATTTATCCATCAACCTTTTATCCCAAAATCCTTCCCAAATCTCTAAGGTCATAACCTTCACCCCATCCATCATCTCTCATTATCAACTCATCTTTTCATTTATCCATCCTTGGGTCCAATATTTTGAGATCAATTCTCTAAGGTCGCAATATTTACCCACCGTTCAACACCAAATAAATTCATACCCAATCCATTGCATGCCCTTGATAAGGTCCCAATCAAGGAAAAACAAGGAAATGGAACCCTTTAGAATTACCTTTGGGATACCTCAAACCGATCAAAACAATGTCCCTACAACCCAACAACAAACATCATTTGATGCCAATGCTATGATAAACCCTTGGGGAGCCCAACAAATAGGACAATCATCCAACACTAACAACCAAGATCAAGAAGTAATATATTTTATGCAAGATCTCAATTCCATGGACTTACTAGATAGATTCTTAAAGTCGGACCCTACTAAATATCTTGAATTCTTGATCCAAAATGTTGCTAAGGTACCTACCACTTCCCAACCATCCTCATCAAAAAATATCCCCAACACATCTCAACCTTCAAATACCACCACATCAAATCCTACCTCCACATCAACTACATCAATCCCTATCTCCGCATCAACATCAACCATAACGACATCTACCCCCCAAATCACCCTCAACATTCCCAACAACACCACATACACAAGTGCTTCCACAAGTGTACCTCAATTTGATGCCAACACCATATCCTTCATGATACAATTATTTTCAAAACCACCTTACAACACATCCAACAATAATCCATGCAACAACCCTTCATCTAATTTCACATACATACAACCCCCCATTTTCTAACCTCCTATTTCAGAACCACCCATTGTATCATCCACCCAAACCTTACAAAATCAAAACCAACAACATCAAAACCAAGCCCAACAAAATCAAAACCAACTCCACCCCAACATCAACAAATCCCCAACTTCCTTCAACAATTAATCCAACAACAAACACACATACCACAACTACCCCTATCCAAGACCTATCAAGCATTGTGTAAACCTTAATTCAAAAGGTTGATGATATGCAACATGGGCATAAAAGGAAATAATACTCATTTGAGGACATTTTACCATATCCATTTGATCGAACCATCCCCATGCCACCTTTCCCTAAAAATTTTGAGACACCTAAATTTGACAAGTACAAAGGGAAAGGAGACCTTAGGGAAGACCTTAGGGAGTTTTACATTTCTTTCCTAGAGGTCTCATATGATGACACATACTTAATGAGAATCTTTCCTAGAAGCCTAGGTGGTCAAGCCACTGAATGGTTTTCTCATCTTCCCTCGGCATTAAGACATTCCTTGAGCTTGCAGAGAAATTTGTTAACCAATTCTCCTATAAATTTGAACATGAAATATCTATGATGGACCTTTGCAATACAAAACAAAAGAATGGGGAATCCTTCGCTGCCTTTTTATAAAGGTGGAGAAGCCTACCAAGCAAATGCCCTTGGCCTATTCCCGAGAAACAATTAGTCATAATGTTTGTCATGAATTTAAATCAAGAAATGGGCTTCCATTTACAAATCCAATGTGCATAAACCTTTGAAGATGTTATAGGCAAAGGAACTACTATTGAGAGAGCCCTCATTGCTAAGGGATCTATAAAAAATTAAAACAATAACAACACCAAGGTCAATGGCAACAACACCAACACCCCCAACACAAGCAACAACAACTAATCCCAAGAAAAACCCTACTTTTGGGGAAAAAACAACATACCCTTAACAATGGTTTCACCAAAGTTAAGAGTGTCCAAAATGTACAAGCCATCACACCATCAAACCCATCCATGAGCAACAATGTAAATATTCCTAAGGGACAACCTAAGAAAAACAACGCACCTAAGAGGAGATTCACACCTCTAGGTGAACCCATCAAAGATGTTTTGAGAAACCTCATCAAAGTGGATTTGATCACATTTCCACCCATTTGTGCCTATGACAATAATCAATTTAAACCCTATCGGTTTGATGAGAATGCCTATTGTGAATACCACCATGTTAAAGGGTATAAAACATCTAACTGCATGAGGTTAAAACATTGCATCCAAGACCTTGTAGATAGAGGTGACATAACCATTGATAAACCTCCCAAACAATCGCCTAACACAAACTTAGGAGCATACAAGGATCCACTCCCTGACAACAAAAAAGGAAAATTCTCTTCCTCAAATCAAACCTATAACATTGTCCCTCCACCCGCTTCTTTTGATTCCGTTGTGGGTCATATAGAAGAATCATCTAACCAAGTCAACACCATTACTATTCAAGCCAAAACACCCAATTGCGCTATCACTACTTGACGTGGATGCATCTCCATTCGAGGAGCCTTCTCTAATGATCAAGTGACTACTTCTGCACCTACCAATCCTCCATCCACTCATAAGTATAACCTCTTCGATCACCTTGGAAAGACTCTCACTCAAATTTTCATTCTTCAGTTGCTTCATACATCCCTGTCCATAAGTATGTCCTTGATAAAGCCTTAATGGAAACCCATGTCCCCAACAACCTAAATGTTGACCAATTCCAAGCCATGGTGGGACACATTGCTTCACCGCATCATCTCACATTCTCTGAAAAAGACCTTCCTACATCCAACACATCTCACAACAAATCTCTTCACATTGAGGTCCTTATCCATAAACACATCATAAAATGAGTCTTAACATATGGTGGCTCTGACCTAAATCTTTGCACTCTCAAATTATTAAAACACTTGGGATACTCCGATGTGGTTGTGGATTCTAGTGAATGCATCACCACAAAGGGATACGATGACACCGAGAGATTGTCTGAAGGCACCATTAAACTCCCTTTTCAAGTGGGACAAAAGATTCTAGAAAACAAATATCACATTCTTGGTCTTGACCTTCCCTATAACATCCTCCTTGGCTGACCATGGTTTCATGCCATGCAAGTCATTCCCTCCACATTCCACCAATGCCTCAAATTCCCGTATAATGGCACGGAAGTTACTATCTATGTTGATCCTCATACCTTTCCATATTTTAGCTTTTTGGAAGGACACGATAGAACCTTCTACCCTTACAACAATGCCATCAAAGTATCCACCTCTAACGGCAATTCAAAACCTTCCACCTCGTACATTGATCCTTCAAACATCACATCCACATCAGAATCACCCACCCCTCCTAAGGTCAAAATCAAGATGAGTGACATAGGATGTGGTGAATATGATCTACATGGCACATTTTATGTAGGCTTACTCCCACCATCCCCCAATGCATTTGGTGCCCCTAAAGAAAATGAAGTCTCCATGGTCATCATAAAATGCAAGCCATCCCCAATCTTTGAGCAAAAGCATCTCATGGAACAAGACATCCTTAAAGATATATCATCATGGTTGTACAAAGATGAAGATGAACAACAAGAAGCTCCTATCCTCCCAATCGAAATATATGGAAAAGGTCTCAAAATTGTCAAACACATGGGTTATAAAGGACAAGGTGGTATGGGCCTACATGAACAAGGGATTATTGAGTCTATTCAAGCAACAAGGAATCCTTATCTCCGTGGACTAGGGTATGGAAAACAAGAATCTACCCCCACTGAACTTGAGTATATCTTGAGTGAAGTTGGTAAGGCTTTCCCTATGATTGATAATGTCAACAAAGAGGACCATCAAGACTCCTTTTCTGATTTCATTGAACTCTTTGAATACTCCATATGCACCATTTACACATTATCAACTATGCCATCAACATCCAACGACCTACCTCTCTTCTATCCACAACTCATAGATTAGGAACAATAAGGACCTCTTGTCCTTGATATCACACAAAATGATGAAGCTATTGTAGAATTATTGGGGGTTAGAGACCATATGCCCCTTGGTGATCATAGAGATGGCTACATCATAGAGCTAAACACCTCTGCATACTTTAGGGAGACGTCCCAATCTCTTAGTCACAAAAGTATAAACATAAGAATAACCTCCCCTAGTGAAAACCACTTTGTGGCACTTTTGGATGATGAAAAAATTAAAATAAAGGATGTATCCCCTAGTGAAAACCTCCCAAGGTGCTAGGGAATGAGAGAATGGACCTCGTTGAAGCCTAGAATTATATCAAGAAAGGTCACCCATCCTTGTGGAAGCATAACAAGAAATGAACCTTGGTACCAAAGAAACGCCTAAGATCACCTTTCAAGTAGCATCCCTTATAGCAGTAGAACAAGAGGCCTTCTTGGCCTTCTTCAAACAAAGAAGTCATAAATTCACATGGACATATGTTGATATGCTAGGATTGGATCCCACCTTAGTGGTACATCATCTCACTATTCATCCTAAAGCAAAACTGATGAAGCAAAAGCTTAGGAAAATGAATCCTCAAATTGCACTATTGGTCAAAGCCAAGCTCAAGAAGCTCTTGGATGTAGGATTCATTCAACCTATCAACTATCCTGAATGGGTGTCGAATATTGTCCTGATAGCCAAAGTCACTAGGGGCATCCACGTAGGCACAAATTTTAGAGATCTGAGCAAAGCATTCCCTAAGGATGACTTACCACTTCCAAACATAGACATCATTATTGATCTAATGGTTGGGCATGAAATGTTATCCCTTATGGACAGATTCTCTAGTTATAATCAAATCAGAATAACAGAAGAAGAACAACACAAAAAGACCTTCATATGTCCATGGGGAACCTACTGCTAGGTCTTAATACCCTTTGGTTTGAAAAATATAGAAGCTACATATTAGAGAGCCATAAAAATGATCTTCCATGACCTATTCCACACCATAATGGAAGACTATGTAGATGACTTACTGGAAAAATCCAAGACAAGAGAAGGACATTTGAATGTGCTAGCAAAGATCTTTGACCGCCTAGAGCAATACAAAGTACATCTGAATCCTAAGAAATGTGTCTTTGGAGTCACCTCCAGCAAACTCCTAGAATACATTGTATTAAGAAGAGGAATTGAAGTTGACCTCGCAAAGGTGAAAGCCATAGTGGAAATGCCTCCACCAAAAATACTCAAACATCTTTGTAGCCTTCAAGGAAAGCTTCAATCTATCAAGTACTTTATAGCCCAACTAGTAGATAAGTGCCAACCATTTCAACACCTTCTCTAAAAGAATACAACATTTGTATGGGATGAGAATTGTCAAAAGGCCTTCCGGTAGTTGAAAGAATATCTTGCCATGCCACCCATCCTCATACCACTAAAACAAGCACAACTCCTTTTACTCTACATTTCCACAATAGAAAAAGTGATAGGGGCCTTGTTGGCACAACATGATGAGCAAGGAAAAGAAAGAGCCATATACTACATTAGCCGCACTTTAGTGGCGTATGAGCTAAACTATAAACCTATTGAACGAGCATGCCTTGTTGTTATCTTTACCTCCCAGAAGTTAAGACTTTACATGTTCAATCACAAGACTGGGCTCATTGCACAAATTGACCCACTAAAGTACCTATTGACAAGAGAAGTTCTCACTGGATGAATGGAAAAATGGGTAATGATTCTGAGTGAATTTGACATTGAATACATAGGATGGAAAGCCATCAAAGGACAAGTAATTGCAGATCAATTAGCTGATGCACCCATCCCGATAGAGTAGCCTTTGCTTTCAAAATTTCTAGATGAGTCCATCCTTACGGTAATGCCAACAACAAAAACATGGAAGATGCATTTTGATAGATCCTATACACATCATGGCTTGGGGGTAGGCATCCTATTTGTCACCCTACAAGGAGACACTATCCCAAAGTCATACAAAATCACATTTCCTTATACAAACAACGTAGCTAAGTATGAAGCATTGATCACAGTACTCTGTGTGGCTATCCAGTGGAAAATCAAAAAGCTCAAAGTTTATGGTGATTCCTAGCTGGTTATAAAACAAGTCAACAATGAGTATAAAACAAAAGATGATAAGCTCCTGCCGTATAAAAGAATGGTTGATTACTTCAAAGACTATTTTCATGAAATCCATTTTGAACAAGTACCAAGGTTGAACAATAAAGTAGTAGATGCCATAACTACCATAGCTTCTTTGGTTGACATGAAGAAAGACAGCAAAAGGTGTGAGTTCTTGGTAGAAGAGCTTCTGACGTTAGCCTATGGTGTCCCACAATCTAAGTTAGTGTGTGATATTGTTGGTCCCTTGTCCCCATGGTATCAAGAAACCTACCTGCATACACCTAAAATTGGCTCATCTCGAATTAAGTAAATATTTTAATATTTATCTTAATTTTTATTTTCTTCTATCAATTAAACAAAATATTCTAATTTTATTTGATTAGTTCATTATCCCATAATTAAATAAAATCAATTTATTTAATTAAATTCCCTAAATTCTTCTAATGTCTCACATAATTAAATAATCCTAAATTCCTTTATCCTAAGTCCTGGTTCCATAAATCCACCTCACCATGTTGCACATGTAATTAAATATTTTAAATATTTAATTAGATAATATTCCCTCACCCACATGTCCTATTTATCCTCTAGTCAAAATTAGTTAACTCATCAATCAAATCAGTTAACTAATTAGTCATTTGAATTCACTAATCTATCAATTCACTTAACTGATTAGTCAATTCAGTCAACTCCTAAATCAATTCACTTAATTGATTGGTCTATTCTGTTAACTCTTCAATCTATTATGTTAACTCCCTTGTTGCATGATGGAGCTTGGACACTTGTCCTCTTTCTATTCACGCACATTCCTCAACCATTCTCAACTGTTCTCAACCATTTATCTTCTCATTTATTCTCAACCATTGATCTCTTCTCTTCTGATCCTATAAATTGAACCTTATTCCTCCATTTCTATAATCCAAGCTTTTAGTACAATTACTCTATCAAATTACCAGTGCGCCTTTGGCATGCCCACTACCGTACATTTGTTTGAGATCACCCCCATTGCTTTGAAGCTCATCTTCATAGCAATAAAGTATCACGGCCATTTCTCCATCGCCATCTTGAAGAACGAAGCAAGGAAGTGTGCTTCCTAAGGGAAACTTTCATTACAAAAGGTCAATCAAGACTAGGCGAACAATGGAAGCCATAGGATAACAAGGTTTGTGAGGTTTGTGCTTTATTTGTTCAATCTTGTTATTCACAATTTCTATTGATGTTCATTGATTTATTAATGGTTTTATGCTCTTAACCACAATTCCTGATAAAGTTTCTAGTGCCCACCGTGATCTAACCCATCTTGTTTCTGAGTGTTTTGTTGAGTGTGTTTTGTCACAAGCTTCAAGTGTGATTTGTCACAAATTTGGACATCAACTTTCATACACGACCTTTTATGTTCAATCAGACCTCACCATTGAGCTCAGGAGACGTCACAGGTATCTTCAGTCCACTGGGTCAAAATCATCAGGTAAACATCAGGAAACTACTAATCCAATTTTGGTGTAGAACATCCACTGAAGACCATCATTTTTTCACTAAGTGTTAAATAGGATTGATTTGGGCATTATCTTGCAACTTGCATACAATTTCCATCTAGTTCTAATTAGGAAGGAGTAAACCATTGTTCATGTAACTTGCATACAATTTTAATCTAGCTCTAATTAGGAAAGTAAAAAGATGCTCATTGCAAATCACATGTAGTTCTAACTAGGAGGGTGGTAACTGAATCATTGCTATCTTGATATCATTGATCATTGCTATATTGCTATCTCTTTAAGTTAAGAATATTGCTATCTTGTAAAGGAAAGAATCATTACTATCTCCTAATCACTTCAAAGTTAACAACTATGTGTGTGCCCAAGTAGAATAATGCATATAGTTTTTCTCATTTTAATTAGGATTGGATAAACCATTGTTTACTGTGTCTTCAGAATGACAATAGGCTTATGCTCTCCCCTTTATTGGGTAACCAAAAGGCTAGACTTGTCATTTTGTGTGTATAACCTTTAGAGGGGCCTGCCCTTGGATGCCCACCTATCCAAGTGGGAACGACCCTGAGGTGAAAGCTTCCTGCAATGAGTGTTGTTGTGTTATACCGATAGCCAACCTCCCCCAAAACCCTCCAAGGTGCAACCCTTGCAGGCTGGGAGACTCCATAATGGAGAGTAGTGATGCCACATGTATAACCACTTGAATGGTTGCACTTATTAATCATCCACTATTTTAATAGCCAAAAACCTCTATAAGCTAGTGTAGGGAAAGGTAATTATCACCTCCCAAAGATGCCTCAACTAGAAATAGTGAGAATTCGGTTTATATCGTCCCAGCCAGTCTAGGATTTGTACTTGCTTTATTTTAGTCAAAGAGTCAAAAAAATCACAATAAAAATTCAAAAAACCATGAAAACATTCTGTGTTTGCTATGTCTTCTTGCTATAATTGAGAAAATCAAATCAAAAGACCGACTTACAACCAAGAAACCAAAAAAACACTAAAAAAACATGTCAAAATCTTTTGTAAAATCATTCAAAAAAAACTATAGCGGCACATATACACTCTGAAGCTGCACATCCATCTAGACCTACTACGCATTGACTGTGACTTCTTATGCATTTGCGTCCTGTTCCTACGCATTTGTGTCCTGCGCATTTACTTCGACCTGTTGCATATACATCTTCTATTTTAATGCATATATCACTGCGCATCTATCATAGTGAGCATTTCCACATCTTTTTTGAGAAAAGTATGCCCCTCTCTAGATACCCATTTTGGTCTTGTGTCAATTTCTGTAGAGATGACAAACTAATTAGAAGCACTTGCTCAAAAACTCCAATACCTACAATTGCAAATAACCTTAGGTACCTCGCCCCAAGATTGTATAGCAGTTGCTCAAGAGCTCCAAGTCTCACAACAAGAAATAGCAATCTTGCAAGCTGAACAAGCCAATACTAGCTACACCTCGCCCCAAAATCATACATCCTTTTCCCATCTTAATGATGCTCATGACAAGGCAAGCACCACCTCAAGTTGGAAATCGTATACCACTCTGTCTCCTAGTCCTTCTTCACCATCTTCTAAGACACATATTCCAAAACATACTAGTCCTACACCAACACCACCATCAAGTTCCCCAAGCTCTAAATGGACAACCAAAAAAGCCTCGGATGATTTTTGGGAAAGATGTTTTCCAAATTTACACAGCAAAAGAAAAGCTATGGAGAACTCCAAATCCACTCATCCATTACCTCATTCACCTACCCATACACCTACCAATGATGTGATCCAAGGGCTACTAGTAGAGAGTCAACCATGTCCACAAATTCTGGTCCTTGACCTTACCAAAGATCCTTCCAATGCTATGTCAAATCCTACGACCTCGTCGTGTGATTAACAACCCCTCGAGCATGTTGAAAAACCTCCTACCATGAACCAAAGTCAAGGTCCATCACACCTTCATATTGTTGACTGAGATCCTATCCAAGAGACCTCTATCTCCACTTCCATTCAAAAAACCCAAGAGTTATGTCAAGAGAACACTTTAGAATAGGTGGAAACATTAGACCTTTTTCTAAATCAAGATCAAAGCACCCCCATCCAACCCATACATAAACTTTATCTTTTCGATGATCCTATACCTATACATGAGAAAGAAATCCAATTTCAAACCATTCATAACCTATATCTCTTTTATGATCAAGATACTACCTTTGATGAAGAAGCTATCCATGACCAACTTGATCCGATACATGAGTAAGGGATCCAATTCCAACCTCTCCATAGCATATATCTTCTCTATGATCAAGATATTATCATTGATGAAGAACCTATGCACGAGCACTTTGATCCCATCACGCTTAATCCTATCTATGATCAAGATCCCATCTACGATCAGGAGCCTATCTATGATCAAGATCCCATCTTTGATCAAGATCCTATCTATGATTAAGCAGACCATGATGATCCTCTTAGCCCACTTTATGCATTCCATGGTCCTGAGCTTATAACCCCATCTAGTCCTATCCAAGATCCAACAATTTCCACTTTCCTTGATGAGACACTTGCCTCCCAAGCTAGCATTGAAGATCAAACCAATAATACTCCTCCATCATCCATTATCGACCATGTTGCAAATCCCCCACCGTATATCCTTGGTCTTGCCACCTTCATTCATGAGTATTCCTCCTTAGAACACCAGCAACCATTATCCTCTATCTCACCTTCTCCATCCAATAAGGAACTTGTGTCTAGTGTTCCACCTATACATAATCCCATTGTCCACCACATGCTCCAACATATGAACTATCAAGGTAAAGGCTTAGGCCTTCACGAACAAGGTATTTTGGAGCCCGTCCATGTCAATGTTCCTCTTCCTTCATATAGCCTTGGATACATACCCCAAGGTGAACAAACTCAAGATGTTAGTATTTCCTCCATTCCTCCTAAATCCCCCACTTCCCATCGTAAAAACCATCATATCCCCAAAACATATGTCGCCATTCCACCTCCCTTATCATACACATCCCAAAAGCATGTGACCATACACCTTCCACCATCCAATCTACCTCCGCTACTTCTAACTCCTAACATCCCTCCATGCATTTTACCACCACTTCTTCCAACACCTTATCCTTTTGTCTATGAATTCTCTAATAATCCAAATCATGACTAGCAGATGCACATGTTGTCTAAGCGAAGAGCTTCCACCAACTCTATTTATACCATCCCAAAAGATTTCAATGATAAACACTTGGATACCTCTACCTATCAAATCAAAAACCCTAAGAGTCCTCATGACCTAGGATACAAAAGCCAAGAATCAAAGAAACATCCTTCTCCAGAGCTGCATGTACCCACACAACTATATGCCAAACTAAAAAAGGTGTGGGTCTGCATCCAACAAATAATTACCTCTAAAGCTACGCAAAAGTTGCATACACCCAAGCCCATACCTCCACAGGTACTATCTAAAAGCAAAATGGTTTGGGTACCTAAGAAAAAAGCCTTCAAGTTACATGAGGCATTCACCTCTCAAGAATCTCAACCATCCACTTTCTCCCATTCCATCCAAAAGTCACAAATTCTTCCATCCCACATGACAAACAAAAATTAGGAAAATACTCAATCTATGTGGATCCCTACATGCCTAAGTCATTCATCCACAAGCAAAAGTCTCTATTGCTTCCTACACTACTTTCCCATCACCAGCTTCAATGTTTATCACGATATGTGCAACCGGTGGTCATGATTCGCTTCCATTCCATGACCTTTTCATATACCTCCATCTCTCCTTCCTTCCACTATTATCCTACATATCTTCCTCATCCTATTTCTATGGTCCATGCTTTTGCATAATCTTTCCATCCATATTCTACATCATCCTCCACTATCGTACCTTCCACAATCTGTTGTCTACCTTCTCCATCTCACTATCAAGCAGTCTCCTACCAACATCTATGAGAACACTTGACATGGTCCATGCAATGACATCTTTCTAGTGAGACTATCACCTTTCATGGAACCTGACAATTGAGGCCCTCTCATCCATTCTACCTATCTTATCCAAATGTTCAAAAAAAAAAGTCAAGAAAAATCCCTTCGTCCAACGATGAAAATCTGGCAAACAGGCGCCTTGGATAAGTACCATGATGAAAACCTGGCAAAGAAGCATCATGTGTAAGTTGATTTCCTATGTCACCTACACTTGGGGGCACCTTGTCTCATCGGCATATCACTCCTCTCCTATCAATTTCCTTCCATTCCATTTCCTATCCTATCCTTCTATCCATTGCATACCTATATTGTCGAGTCCTTTCATCCTAATCCTCCATTCCTCTATTTTTTGATCTTGATAAAGATTGGGGGCACAATGTTGACAAATGTTTTAGATGTCTCTTGACATACCTTCTCCCTAGAGCATCGCGCAAATCCTCAAGTATTCTCTCATCTTCCTATCATCCTAAGCATTATCATGGAAAAATCCTAAGTATTCTACCTACAATGGGGCATGTTATTCCTATGCAACTTAGTCCTTGGCAATCACATCCTTGCCTTCTTCTGTGTACATTCCTTCTATCCACTATTGCCCATCCTCATACCTACTCATTCCATTCCTTTTCACTCATACATCTGACTCTCTGTGGTGTTTCCTTGTCATCAGTATCAAGCATTAAAGCTATCCCACATCCTATCCACAGTGTCAACCTAGCATAGCATCTATCGTTAGTATCATAGGGTTCACCCCAAACTACGCTATGTCTGCATCATCACGTAGGCAAGGCCATTATCAAATGCACCCCTAGGGCATTAGGGCAGTCCCTTAGGGTCCGTTTTCACCAATAAGGATTGTGGTATCCCTCACTAGGCGAGCAAGTGCAAATTAGAGCCCGCTTTCAAACAAAAGTTTCGACATAAGACATCAACCTATCCAAAGCAAAGAAACTACATGAGAAAACTGATCCACATGATTCTATCTAAATTATGGCAAGAAAGATACATCTAATGCAAGAATGTTTTGTTTCGATTAGTTGTATCTTAAACTCTTGATTTTTGTTATTATGTCTTCCTATGCTACTCGAGGATGCCAAAAGCTAGAGATGCTATGATGGGGGCATAATCACTTTTCTTTGTCTATTGTTTGTGGATTAATCTTTAGTAATATGAAGCCTTGTCTAACGACATGATCGGCAAAAGATCATCGAGGACTTCAAAGGTCTAACATGAATGGCGGCAATCCTTGTTTGTTGACACGTAAGAAATACTCAGGTCATCTCGGTTCAATTATACATCGATGCTTGTATTAACTTGCTAAATCAAAATCCATGTAAGCAATACTCAGGTCATCTTGGTTCAATTATACCTAGATGCTTGTATTAACTTACAACATTTGGAAAAAGTACCCAAAAAAAATTGCCCAATGATGAAATAAGCACTTCAAAATACTTGCAATATCAAGATGACAAATATCCATATCCATATCCATAATGTATCTAATTGCATTTCATATCCATATCCATAATGTATCCAATGGCATTTCATATCCATATCCATATCCCATGCAATAAAAATTCCTATGTAGAGTATCAATATTTATAAATAAAAGCTTGTGAATCCTTCTGTTGAGTCATTCTTCTATCAATCATTGTATCTCTTGTCAACAGTTCTAGCTGTCAATTTGAGCAATGTTCCAAATGCAATTCTATCCTTAATCCATATTGATCAAGTCAAGTCAATCTTGTCAAATGGTCCAATCACAATCAGTGGTCTTGATCCTTGTCTGGTCGTAAACCAACTCGATCAATTGTAATCAATCAATTATCTTATACAGGATGTCACATTGTCAAAATTAGACCAATACATGTGTCTTACATGACATGTTTCATTTTCTTGGAACTAGACATTATCCTTTGTGTTGCTCTAGGGATATATCATTCCCTGCCATGACAACACTGTCATATATTGTTATCAATTAATCAGCTAGTTTATAGCTTGACATGGGCAATACCTTGTTTGTTCTTGTATCATTTGTGCATACTTGCTTGCTTGCTTGTGTGTGTTATCATTCTATCTTGCATCACATATCATTCAGCTCTTTCTTCAACCAATTTCTTCATTCTAACCTATTTTTCACCTTCTTCATTGTGAGATTGTCTGTGTCACGCCATCTACCTTGGCTTCCCCGTCCAATCTCTCGAGGGGGCATCTTGTCATCAAACTTGTACCAAGGGCAAATTGGGGCATGTATCATTGTCAGAAAAAATCTTTTTCTTTGAAATAATGTGATAAAACACATTGCTTCAAAGAGGGGCAAAATGTATACAACTAAAATTGGCTCATCTCGAATTAAGTAAATATTTTAATATTTATCTTAATTCTTATTTTCTTCTATCAATTAAATAAAATATTCTAAGTTTATTTGATTGGTTCATTATCCCATAATTAAATAAAATCAATTTATTTAATTAAATTCCCTAAATTCTCTAATGTCTCACATAATTGAATAATCCTAAATTATTTAATTAATCCTAAATTCCTCTATCCTAAGTCTTGATT
Organism: Cunninghamia lanceolata; assembly: GCA_027924645.1. Classification (NCBI taxonomy): domain Eukaryota; kingdom Viridiplantae; phylum Streptophyta; class Pinopsida; order Cupressales; family Cupressaceae; genus Cunninghamia; species Cunninghamia lanceolata. The sequence goes on along the minus strand of BSBN01000499.1, from coordinate 7,323,465 downwards.
CCATAAATCCACCTTACCTTTCCACCTCACCATGTTGCACATGTAATTAAATATTTTAAATATTTAATTAGCTAATATTCCCTCACCCACATGTCCTATTTATCCTCCAGTCAAAATTAGTTAACTCATTAATCAAATCAGTTAACTAATTAGTCATTTGAGTTCACTAATCAATCAATTCACTTAACTAATTAGTCAATTTAGTCAACTCCCCAATCAATTCACTTAACTAATTGGTCTATTCTGTTAACTCTTCAATCTATTTTGTTAACTCCCTTTTTGAATGATGGAGCTTGGACACTTGTCCTCTTTCTATTCATGCACATTCCTCAACTATTCTCAACCATTGATCTTCTCATTTATTCTCAACCGTTGATCTCTTCTCTTCTAAGTCTATAAATTGAACCTTATTCCTCCATTTTTATAATCCAAGCTTTAAGTACAATTACTATGTTGAATTACTAGCACACCTTTGGCACCCACACTACCATACACTTGCTTGAGATCACCCCCATTGCTTTGAAGCTCATCTTCATATCAATAAAGTATCACAGTTATTTCTCCATCGCCCTCTTGAAGAATGAAGCAAGGAAGTGTGCTTCTTGAGGGCAACTTTCATCACAAAAGATCAATCGAGAATAAGCGAACAATGGAAGCTATAGGATAACAAGGTTTGTGAGGTTTGTGCTTTATTTGTTCAATCTTGTTATTCACAATTTCTATTGATGTTCATTGATTTATTAATGGTTTTATGCTCTTAACCATAATTCCTGATAACACTATCTTTTCCTCCTCGACAACTTCATTCCACCTAACCTTACATCCACACAATGTCAAACCTTCATCCACTAAGCCACTCATTTCACCATCATAGGCGACACCTTATACAGCAAAGGTCTTGATGGTACTCTTATACGATGCCTTGATTCTAGAGAAGCCAAAATAGACTTACAAGAGGTACACAAGGGTATTTGTGGGGCACATTCTAGTGGACCTACTCTAACGAAAATGATTCTAAGAACAGGATACTACTGGCCTACCATGGAACAGGACACCCATCAATTTGTGAAGAAATGCCTCCCGTGTCAGCAACATGGTGATCTCATCCACGCACCATCATAGGAATTGCAACCAATCATGACCCCTTGGCCCTTTTCACAATGGGGGCTAGACCTCATAGGTAAAATCCATCCATCCTCATCAAATGGGCATAAGTTCATTATTAGCACCACTAAATATTTCACTAAGTGGGTCGAAGCCATTCCACTCAATTATACCATTGGAATCCAAATCGCCAAGTTCATACTCCATTACATAATATACCGCTAGGGCATCTAGCTTTCCATCATCACCGACAATGGGAAACCATTCAAAAACCAAGAAGTATGTAGCCTTTGCCAAAATTCCACATCCAACATCACTTTTCCATGTCATATTACCCTCAAGATAATGGTCAACCTAAAGCTTCTAATAAAACCATCTTACGCATTCTGAAAAAGATGGTTATTGAAGTTGGCCATGACTGGCACCTTCAACTCAATCTTGCCCTTTGGACCTACCGCACAAGCATTCATACCCCACAGGAGCCACCCCATACTCCTTAGTATTTGGTTCCAAAGCCATCCTGCCAAATGAGGTCAAACTCCCCTCTCTCAGAATCTCACTACATAATATCATTAATGAGGTGTATCGAGTTGCAAGACTAAATGAACTAGAATTTTTAGATCAGAAGCACTTGAATGCTCTAAACTGCCTACAGGCCTATCAGAATTGTCTACATAGAAGCTATAATAAGAAGATCAAGAACTACCAATTTGAGATAGGCGACCTAGTCCTTATGGAAAATCAAAGGAACCTACAAGAGTGTCACAAGAAGGGCAAGTTTGAGCCTAATTGGTTGGGACCCTATGTCATCACAGCTAGCTATGGATCAAGAGCTTATCAACTTGCAACACCTGAGGGGTAGCCTTTGGATGAGCCGATGAACATAATGCACCTAAAAAAGTTCTACACTTAACCCATCCAGTATCCCAAGTCAAAAAATACAAAAAAAAAAAAGAAAAAAAAAATCAATAAAAATTGAGTGCAATAAAGTCATCCAATGGTGAAAATCACTTTGGTGATGCCTTGGATAAGTACCATGGTGAAAACTTGTCTTAGATGCCATGTGTAGTGGTCAGTTCTACCATCTAATAAGTCCTCATATCTGTCATATCACTCTATAGCACCTCCATCATATGGCTTGGAATTATAAACATTCAGCGTCACCCATCCCATCCCTTCATCACCCACCTGAGGTAGATTCTTGAAAAAAAGATCCTTATATGTCCCCCTTGTACAACATAAAATTTGAAAAATACCAAAAACATCATAAAATCATCAAAATCCAAAAACATTAGAAAATCAAAAAACCCTAAAAAAATTAAAAAATTAAAAAATCCCAAAAACAATCATCCAACCCATCATCATCATCCAACTCATCCAAACCATCCCGAACCATTCCTACATCATCACTACAAACCAAAACTACATATCATCACCACCCACATCTTAATGTGCCTTGATCCCATGGATATAGGGTATGTAGGCAGTCTAGAATATGGAGGAAGTATCCAGTAAGCAGGTACTTAAGATGCACCCATCCAACCCCTTTGGATGGTCCCTATTCCCTAAGCTTATCATACTAGATCCAAGAGCAATACATTTGCTAATCATACTTCCAAAAACATTATATCTCGCACAAAAATCATCAATCAACAAACCAATTACAATCACGACACATGGCTTACTATCTTTTTGCCTATCTTACAACTTTTATCCTTATCATCTAGTCAGTTCCTACCTTAACATATATGTCATTCCTACAATAGGTAGAATCCATTATCCTATCAAATCAATACTTCTCTTGGCAAAAGATACACTGATGGTTTGTTTGGTCCATTGAACTTTTTGGTTATTAATTTTTATCTTTTGTCTCATTTCTAAGGATCATTCCAAAACTACCTTGATCTCACTATATAATGGTATATGGTGGAAAACACCTGGAATGGGGCATGGTCATTGCTTTCTTGTGTCATGCTTGTGGGTTGGTCTCATTACTCCTAGTCTAGTATTCATATCTTGTGAAATGTAGGGTTAGTTCTAGCATATTATTTTCCTTTTTGCATCTAAGGTTCATCATACCTTTTATGTATTGAGGACTTATGCTATGAGTCTCCTTCCCTCATCTAGGAAAGATTGTACTACCTTGGGCATGCATGGGATCATCCTGATGTTTGTGGGTCTAGTCCATGCAAAGATGGATATGTATCATTACCTTGGTCTTTCATACCTTGGTGAAAATATCCCCTTTTGCTATAATAAATCTAGGATTGCTCTTAAAAATATCAACACAATATCCCATCCCAACCCATCATCCTTAATCTACCCTCATACCCCATCCATCAAAATCATCACCTTGGCTTTGTATTTAATGAATAAAAGGACATAAACAATCCCATCCCCTAATTACTCAATCCCATCCCACAACCACCCTAACCAACCTAACAAACTCTTACCCTCCCATCCCATAACCGATCCTATCCAATTCCAACCAACTCAACAAAGCCCCTTTAACAATGTGGCATCTAGTGACTTAATACTCACCATCTCCCCATCGATTCCTAAAACTATTCCCACCCATTCCTAAACCTATTCCGAACATCCCCAACCTATTCCACTCACCCCCAACCTATTCCACCCATCTCTAAACCTATCCCACCCATCCCTACACCTATCCTGACCATCCCCAATCATTCCCCTGATCCTCCCCTACCTCCTCACCATGGTTCTAAGCATCACAATGTATCATGACAAACATCCATCATCCTGCATACATAACATCATTGCATTAACATCAATTACCACTACATTGCATTACCATTATATTAATCAATGACCATAATCATTGCATTGCATTATCCATCTACCACAACTTGCATACATAATATATGTTTATTAATCTAAGCATATATTTCCATTTACATGTCATTTATCCATCCATAATATATGTTTATTAATCTAAGCATATATTTCCATTACATTGCATTTATCCATACATAATATATGTTTATTAATCTAAGCATACATTCCATTTTCCATCTCGTAAAATCATATGCATGTAATCCACATCATAATCTATAAACCATAAAACCATAAAATATATGCATAATCAGCATAATAAAAACATGCATAAACATCCATAGCATCATTACATCATCACATAATCACAACCATCACACAAAATCATAAATGCATAACACATCATATATCGCCGCCAAAAATCATCATACATATCACTCAAAATCATAATGTCATGATACAAAAATGTGCCATGAGGGTTGAAGTACATCAATATACAAAGCCTGAAGGTTTACAAATACATATCAACCATGGGTAGAACTACCCTGTGTAGAGTCAGTAGGAGAATCAGGTCAACAAGGAGGAGGTGGACCCATGGGTGCATGTTGCTGCTGAGCTGGTGGTTGTTGATGCTATAAGGACTACTGAACTGATCTCTAAGAGTGGCCTGATCAGTGAGAACCTGACATACTAGATTGGTTACGTTGGTTGTAACTCAGTACCCTCTATTCCTCAGGCATGGCCATCTGATATGCACCATAGTAATAATCAGCTTGTGCCCTCTGATCTGCCAACTACTGCTACACCTAGGATAGTTGTTGTTGGATCGCTGGGTAATCCCCCCACATCTGCACCATGTTGGTGCCAACAATGACTCCCTGCATCTGTGAGACTTGCTTCTGTAGCTGGGTCACCTATGCCTCAACTTGTTGAGCCCTAACCTTAGCTCTCTATAATCGAGCCTCTGCTCCCTGCCATTGTACCCTCTGAGCATCTCTCTCCACAATAAGCTTGGCAATCTGTGCCTACATCTGACTCTGTAGCTTCCCAATCCATTCTTAGAGTATAGATACATCACCACCATCACCTCCCCTGCAGATAGTAAACCCTACAGCCTCTTTGCCTCCCCATGAGCATTGTCCCACTCTACAGTCACCTCATCTAACTCTTGTAGTTACTGGGCCACCTCATCCTCTAAACTAGCAACTAGAACCCTTAACGACTCCATGTCCTCCTCCTCATCCTCCCACCACTTTCAAACCCACTGTCATGTAGAGGGATCAAGACCAAGAGTTGTCCCAGATGGCCCCGCACCTGATGTGCCTACCTAAGTAGCTGCCGCCTGAATCACTGGTATCCAACAGGTGCCTGTCCAACTGGAGCCTGTCTAACAAGTCCCTATCCAACCAAAACATGTCTAATGAGCACCTATCCAACTGGTGCCTGCCCAACCTGTCTCTACCCAACCGATGCCTATCCAACTGGTGCCTAGGGTGCCTATCTAATTGGCCCCTACCCTGTCATTGCCTACCCTATAGTTGCTACTAAAATCTCTATACCATCCCCCTCCTCCTCTACCTCCACCTCCTCCATTACGTACTCCTCCAACTCATCTTCCTCCTCCTCCTCTAAGGGATCTGAATCTAGGATAATAAGTCACACTGTTCTATACTTCCCCCACCAAGCATCATATGTTGAGGTCATCCCTGCACCCATCGTCTGATTCCACCAATCCCACTCCACTAGTTGCAATGCTACCCAATCCAACAACGCCACCTATGGCTGCAACTCTGGAGGCTAGGCTAGTGTATCTGCTTGCACTCGCCTAAAAATAGCCATGACCTAAGGCAAATAAGACTGCTTCAAACCAAACTAGTGCATCACACATGACGGAATATATCTATCAATAATGTGCTCCATCTGCCCCATCATGTACTAAGGCTGAAATGTATAAGGCATATGTACATCATCATCAACCCATGGCTCTACCCCTATATACTATCGCCATATGACCATATCCATGTCATCTAATAGTCATCGCTAGTACTGCAGATTCCCCAGCCATGTATGATGAAGAGGTGCCCTATACAACATCACAAAGGGCTCAAACTATGCCCTTGCATACGCACACTCGGTGTAATGCCCACTCAAGAAATTAACAATTAATATTAAATTAGTCAAAAATAATGGAAATATAATAATAAACAGGAGAGAATTTTCTAAATATTAAACTTATAAACTTCAAAATTTAAAAGTAGTTTTATATAATTCAATGGACAATGCTTGAGTGACTAGATGCAACAAGCTACCACAATGCTTGCTTCTCATAGAAAAAGAGGTAGATGATTAAACAGTTCACACCAGGACAAGATCAAGACAATAAGGACTGATATAAAAGCATATGGTTTTCTCACTTAACTACTTACATTTCTTTATTTTCTACTGAGATTAGTAGTGACCAACCTACACCAAGTGCAAACCAGAATGAGTGAGGTAAAGCCAATAGAGGCCAACATACCTACCACTCCAATGAAGAGATAAAGAGAAGAAGACTGCCATCCCCAAATGGGAGCCATTATAAGTGGTTGTAGGCGAAAGGTGATTCATGCTTTTGAAATGATTCAGTACCACCACAGATCAATTATGCCTATTAATATGAATGAACCACTACCAAAGCTAAACATAGAACCCTATTATGTAGCTAAACCTCCTTCATATCCTAAATTTATCTTAGTGTGGTAGCATGACAAGGATTCCATGTCATTGAGAAATAACAACTTTATTATCAAATGGTCAATTGTGTTGTCGACTGCAGAGAGGTGCTCAATTTGAGGTCATGGAGGAGGAAGACATGTCAAGGGAAACAGATGTGATCAATGCATACAACTTCCTACTAGAAGTACACAAGATATTACTTTCTCTCTTTATGATGTATGCAAAATTATCAAAACACCCAAATTTGAGTAACATAAAATCAATGCATATATTTCAAAACACGGCTCAATGAACTTCCATTATGGTTTGAATCCTTCTAAAGAAGTAAATTTTAAAATTTATAATCTTCTAAAATGGGTAGACTTCTTAACAGATTTCTTTATTTATGAACTTCTAATTAAATGAACACCCACATAAATCATTTAAGACCTTACCCTATAAAAACTTAAGTTAGATTATGATTGAAAGGAACGATAGGTGTCACAGAATTAAGTATGGTACAAGTTTCATGAGTTTCCAAGTCGTCATTACATAGTATCATGCTACAGAAATCCATAAAATCTTTTATACATATAAGTCTAAACATAAATGCTACCCTAAACATTTTATTCATATAATGTAGAGTATCCAATGCCGCCACAGTATCAGGCCAAATACAGTCACATACCAATAATATATGGCACATCATGATTTAGACACAATATAATGTATTTCACTTCAACGTAAATGAAAGCAAAGAATCATACAAAAATTTACTCATATAAATTTGAGGATAGATTAAAGAAATTATAGACAGCTTCATCATATAAGCAAGATATTGCATTGCAGGTATCATAAGAGCAGTATATGATTTATCTATCTGATATGGAATTCATGACTTAATCTACTGCAGGAAATACAATTTATTGTTGGAAAGTATTTTCATTTCATCTTTTCAAATTCAAGGTGTGAGCAATAGGCTGGATAAGTTACGCATACATACCAGAATGTGGTAGATTTAGAGTGATCAAATCATTCCAAGAACATCTAAAATATTCTTCTAGACCCAGTAACCTTCTTGGTTTGTTTTACCCAATGCATGTTGCCAATAACATTCCCTACTATTTTCCTAAGCTTCCCATCCTATTCTCAATGACTCCCCAAAATTATTGTCAAGTTTCTCGTGTCCCTTCTTATTCCACCCCCCACTTCTTTAAAACTAAACAATATGATTTTTCATATGCCAATCTTGACGCCCATATTCTCACCTTCTAATCTAATCTAAAATTAGCTTCACTAACTTCAAATTGTAAATAAATATTAATTTCTAAGGAAATTCTCTTTTTGAAAAATGCATAACTGTCATATCTCTATCAAATATGTAATTAGAAGAAACATATACTAACAAGACATGAATTTCTATCATAATCAATATTTAATTATTTAAATAATTATTTCAAAGAAAAAATAACTCACTAAAATATCATAATTAAAAAAAAGATCTATGCCTTACACTCGGGCCTTGTAATACAAATATGCTCCCACACCCACATGTGGAGCAATGTCACCTCTGTCCCCAAAATCACATCCACCTGTTACACCACCAGGTGCATCTCATGATAAAGTTGGGCCAGTAAACAAGGCCCCCAAGCAAACATTGTCTCCTAGGTCACTATAGCCTCAATGACCCAACCCTAGCCAACTTAGAAGTCATGCAACTGTCGATCAGGAATCAGTATACCTCCAATCAACCCACAAACATATAGCACAAAATGTTGAAATCCTCCCACATAGGTAGCCCCATAGTGCATCTCTTTTCTATCCTAAGTATACCTCAGTCATGTTGGTGCAAACGCTCAATCCAATGTGGCTACTCCAAAGCCAACATCATATGTCACCCTCTCTCCAACTATGGGGATCCTAAGGATCCTCCATAAATCCTCCAAGGTGATAGTGATCTCACTCATCAGAAGTAAGAAGGATCATGTCTCGCTCCTCCATCTCTCTACCAAGGCCATCATCGTGGCCCTATGAGCCCATAACCGAGGCATCTCTGAGATGGTTTGAAGTCCAGTCCTACATAACCAAACTATATCTACATCTGTAAATTATCCCCTCAAAGCCATCACTGAAGGAACTCGTCACTCCCATGACTGAAGTACCTCTCCCTCAATCTACATCCAAAAAATCAAGTCAAACCCTCTTTTTCCCAAAATAGAGCTATGGTGCTAATCCATTTATGAATAGCACTAAACCAGAAGATGGCGCTAATCCAAAGTCTTATTGTGCTAATCCAGTGGATGGCACTAATCTAGATTTTTATTGTGCTAATCTAGAGGATGGCACTAATCCAGAGACCAATAGCGCTAATCTAGAGGATAGCACTACTTCCTAACCTAATAGCACTAATTGACCCATTAGCTCTAATCCTTGACCCAATGGCACTAATCTGCCATTACACCCAAAAAATCTAAAAAGTTTGGATTGATGGATTGGTATTAACCTATTTCTCTGAATCATGTATTCCTTTTCCATTTTACTCAGTTGTGTACAATATTGATTTAAAAAAATGTAAACAAGTAAATTTAGGTTGTATTGAAATTTATAAAGCACTAGAAAGAATGCATGTCTGCTCTTGTCAATGGTCAAATTTTAGGTTTCGACATTGGAAGCATTTTGGAAGTGACAAACAGTTTTTCATTTCTACTATGTACTTATTTTGCATATATATAGCCTTTTGGTCTATTTGTTCTTTTTTGCTTGCCCCATTTGAGACTCAATACCTTGAGAACTTAATTTTTTATCAGAACTGGTTATGCTTTTATTGAATAGGTAGATTTGTTTTTAATTTTTTCATTCTGTGTGTCTTATAAATGTTAGAAGAGTGTTTTATCATTTTGGGTGGTCACGACCATTGATCCAAAATAAGCTTGATTAACCTACTAGAACCTACTATTTGATCAGGGATGGTTACATTTGTAATAGAATAGCTTGATAAGTTCTGAGTTTTTGCTTCTTTTGCTTATTTTGGAAAAGCCTGTAGTACCTCCAAAAAAAATAAGGGTTAAGATCGTCCTTGGTCACTAAAACACTGTCATAATGATAGAGAAACATCCTTGATGAAAAAAGCCTAGAATAGCTCTGAAATTAGAGAACAAATGTAAGGGTCAAACAATCCATTGTCCATTCAAATCTCAATTCAATGATATAAAAAAAATTCCCTAGGCCATAAAATACCATAGTCAAAAACCTTCATTGTCCACTAACACTTCAATGCAATGAAAGGGAAACCTCGTACATTGGAAATGATTGCAACATGTTTCAAAAAATAGCTCTGATGTAATAATGAATATTATAGTAAATAATAAAATTAATATTAATGTTGACAATGTGATAAGTATATAATGCAAGCAAGGAGGCTGTTAGAACTAAAGGACTAATCTAGGGATACTAAGAGCTGAATGGATAGGAGAAGGTGTGGATGATAAGAAGTAGAAATACTAATTGCTAAAGAAGAAGAAGAAGAAGAATCATGTCCAAAAGAAGATAACTAAGATAAAATGGAGGATAAGTTTCTAAGAATAGTTGGGGAAGAAATTCTCCTTACACTCTAGGAATTAAGAAAGATTTTTGTCGTACATTTATGCACACCATTAAAAGCTTTCATTTTTTCTTGAACAAAGGGATGTCGCGACATGGTTGGCTCACCCCAAGGATTGTTGAATGAAGATCTGTAGCCTTCAAATGATGGTGGAGATTGGCAATATCCAAATATGATGTGATGGAGATGGTTTGATGAGGGGAAGATGTCAATGAAGCCCTCGTAGTATTTAGAGGCAGCCTATAGATAAGTCAAGAATCATAGTTTAGATGGATGCCACTTAGGTCAAATCAGGGGATATGAACATGGCATAAACAATTCAGAGGTGGAATAGCTCATTCAATATTCACACAACAATTCAAGAGAATCAGGGTTTGATTTAAAATAAAAAAACATGAACATGGACATCCAATGCAAGGAATAACACAAGTTATGCCAACATTTGCAAAAGAAAGTGAAATTGATAAAATTTGGGGGCTTGCAGGTAAGGATGCAATAAAGATATAAAGGGATGTAAAACAAACAACTTGTCATCAAACGAGAATCATGGCACAACTGCAGATTAATAAATATTAATTTAATATGGCACATAAATCCCCAGTTGGTGCGAGAAAACATAGATTCATAAGATACAAATAATGATTAAAATGGCAGCCAATAAATAATGTGGTGCAGCAGATTTAATGATTCCTTGGAGGAATTGAGCAGCAAATGCTCATATATGGTCCATAGGGAAATAATATCATGTCATATGCATAGTGCAAGCACAAATAAAGCTCATCTATTTGCAAAGAGAAGCCACTAGGAAATAAAAGCATGGCTTCTGATCTAGTAGGGCATAGCCAGATTAATGGAGCATACCAGAGGTTTTAAACTTAGATGCTTCTTGTGATTAAGAAAAGGACTATAGAGGAGTAAAAATATTTTTTTAGCCTTACACAATAACCATTCCATAATTCTAGGATTTTGAGAATAATACAATGCATGTCTCAAGCACTTCAAGGGTTATGAGAACCATTTCTTCAATATGTTGGAACAATTCTAAAGTTTCATTGTTAATATGAAGAGGAAAGCATATGCAATGTAATGGTATAACAATGTAGAGGTCTATCAAGAAGTGTCATAGAAGGTGAGAATGAAGATAGAGATCAAGACTATCACTGCATTCTACAGGCCTATTTGATAGTCTACAAGACCATAAAGAGTTTGAAGATCTTTGGAGGTTTAAAAAATGCATAGATAGGCTTGATGAGAGTCTAGAGAAGTGTGACAAACCTAAAAGTAAAAATGGTAAAGATTTAGACCTCAGGTTTAAGACAAAGAAAGATCACAGTGGAAATGTAAGGACGTAGACACTAGTAATGTTGATAATGTTGATAAGAAGAAGAAAAAGAATTGCAAGGAGAAGGAACCAAATGGATAGACCCAAATGCATAGGGTACTTTCTCCATGGATAGTGATATCATTAAAGAATGATTAAGATAGCTCTATACAAGTGTTACAAATAGGTCTAAAACCATGTTAAACCCTAAAGAGCATGTCAAGGAACCCTAATAAATCATGTCAATCTTTTAGAGGTTTTGTTAAACTGCATAAATAGTAAAGAGGCACAAAATAGTCTCAAGATCATGTACAAAGATCTATGAGAAGGGAGAAAATAGACCAAGACCATCATTGCCTCTTACATAACCCTCACTATATTCTACAAAATTTGAAGAGGTATGCATATCTTTTAAACCTTAGCAACTAATTTGAAGGTCTTTATCAAAGCATAAAGGAGTAGGTAAGGTCTTTGTAAGTCCTATGAAGAGGTTTGCATATGTTATAGGTGTGGTTCTACGATCCACGGACCTGAAATATCATTAGAAGGTTTTTACATGCATAATAAAGGTCTACCAAACTTTTGTAAAACTTTGTGAAATGTTGAAGAACCCTGTTAATCATTAAGAGGTCTGTTAGAATGCAAAAACCTTATATAAGATAGAGAGAAGACTTAAATAGGTCTAAGATAACATAAAAGGAGATGGTTCAGTGGCAATAGGGAAGATAGAGAACTATCACTATCTTAGAAGACTATCACTATATCTTAAGAAGTATGAAGGGGTATGTGGTTAAACACAAAGAGCCTTAGGCGTTTATCAAAAGTAAAGAGGATTGTTAATAATTTTAGAGGTTTACATGATCATTAGAGGTCTACAAAGTAAACATATGTGGTAAGTCTTCATTAGCTCTATGTGAAGGAAAAGAGGAGTGTTAAAGGTTAGTGATGCATCCTTAAAGCCTTGTCAAGTAGTCTTAAAGTGTATAAAATGCTCAAAGAGTTTTTTCAAGCCTTTAGAAGACCATGTTAGTGTTTTTTAGGGATTGTTCACAGTTAAGGTATGCTCATTAGTTGTGAGAACCATGTCAAGCATTCAAATACATTACATAATAACGTATAACTATGTATAAGCCCTAAGGAAACCTACACAGTATTGAGTAAGATCTATTAAATCCTAAAAGCCTTATCCAAATTTTGGAAACCCTACCTAGTCTTAGAGGGTTTATCAAAGTTTTGAAAACACTTTTAGAAGCTTATGAAATCAAATCCTTAGGACTGTCAATAAATGTCAAGGTTGTAGAACATCATAGAAGCCTTGTCAAACTTGTTAAGCCTTACATGACTATGATAATCCTAGTACTTACCATTGGAGGACTAGTTTGTAGATCCTTATGAAGTTTTAAAGAAGCATGTATAGGTTTGAGAAGGTCTCTCCAAGTCTATGAAGGTTTCTACAAGACTATGAAGGTAATGGGAGCTTTGGTGGGATTAGAGCAAGAAGACAAGAAATGAGAGAAAAAGGATCTAATACCCTATACATTTCCCCTATAAATAATCTGTAATCTTTTCTAGAAAATTCATATATTGGGCTTGATTTGATAGACATTATATATGTATGACAAGTTTCTTTGTATCTCTTGTAAGCTGAATTTGGAATTATTTACCAGGTATTATGTTTCTTTTCAACTAATTTGTTTAACTTGATTGTATCATCTAGATCTGGAGTCTTGGCTCACTAGAACCAAATTTTACACTTGATACCCATACAAAGGGTGTAAATTGTGTTGATTAATTTATAGGAGGTGAAAGACCATATCTGATTTCAGGTTCAGACGATCATACAGAAAAGGTGCTCTTTACAAATTCCTTTTTTATTCATGTCTGTTACTTTTTGTATGAATCCTTTTGAATACTAGTCCATTCATTTTCTTGGTGTACTTGTATCAGGTGTGGGACTACCGAACAAAAATTTGTATCTCGACTTTTGAAGGACATACACATAATGTCTTGATAGTTTTTTTTTCATCCTAAACTTCCTATCATTATCACTAGCTCTGAAGATGGTACTGTACAGATTTGGCATTCAACAACATACTGGCAAGTTTAATTGAATTATTTTTTATTGGAATTTGTAAAAATGAAATCTATTCTCAATGACCTAGTGTCATTAGCTTTTGTAGCACTTTTGATGATGTATCTATAGTGTCTTCAGTGCTTTGCTGACAATATTGGACAAACTATCCTAGGGCTTGGTAAATAATAAAATTTGTTTAACTATTCTTCATGGAAGTGGCAGATTGGGCTGATGGATTTGTCACATCTCTATGCCAACATGTGTGTAGCTATTGAATAATCAAGGATTTCATTTCATTGTTAAGAATTTCAACATTATGAGATAATTTTCTATTGTCTTTTGTTTTGGAATCACGGATATCCATTTTCAATGTTTATGTTCATTAATGTTGCATGGTTGTTGTCTTCTTTCTGAATTAGAAATGGTCTCCAGCGAGAAGTCATCAAAGGTTGCTTTAGGTTCAAGCAATGTTAGAATCAGCCTTACAAAGGTCTTCATGTGAAGGAGATGAATATGATGATCAGCTATATATTTACATCAAGGGTGCTGGTGGAATGCTACCTACTAAAAATAGTCTACATGTCTTGCCTAATTCTACTGATGCCTCTTATTCTATTAACACTAATTGTGAGTAGTAAATTTTTTTTGTTAACTAGATACCATAAACTAAAATATCAACTGGGATAGTGGTATTACTTGAGTTGCACTTGTCATATTAACATTTTGAGGTGATTTTTACTTTTTCATTTGTGTTATATTTTTCCATATCAAAATTAAAACATTGTCCTTGTAAACATGACATTTTTTTATGATTGTAAGTGTAAATGCTTTTGATTTCATAGGCTTGGGTTTCAAATTGGATTGGCCATTAAACATTATTCTTAAGCCAGATGCTTTAAATATGTAAAATTCTATCTTCAGCTTCTTGATCCAGATCAAGCTGACTGTGTTTTCACTATACGACATCTGGAATTGCTTAAGGGTATGGCCTTTCATTAATTTTTCTTTATGTAGGTTTTATGGATTATGAGGGGAAGTTGTGCTTTGAGAGAAATACATTTTTGATGCTTCATGAGAAGAGGTTGATCTAGAGATCAGGTAGACATGTTTACAAGCACATGACCATGAACTAAATATTTGATGGGTCAACAATAATTTGGAATGTCTATGTTGTTTCTCAACACCTTGATTATATATTTGTATTTAATTTGCAACTGTTTGTCTATCATCATCATCTTGTAGCAGTGTCTGAGTTTATTGTTGTGCATTTTTCCTTTTATTTTCCAAAGTGTATAATGGAAGTACCCTCTTAATGTCATCCAAGGCTATAATTTGTGCATGTTTAGTTTCTTGTTGGTGGCATTATAAATATTATATTTTTTTTTTGTTTTAATCATTGTTTAACATCAACATTTTTTTCTTAAATGTCCTTTATATGATTGTTCAAATGATGTGTCTCTTGAGAACATAGAATGAGAGAGCTGATGGAAATTCTTGGTATTGTTAAGAACTTGTTATGGATCTTCCATTCAAGTAATTGCTATTCATTTCTTACGAAAAAGTAGGTATCTTACAACAAAGATCAGGGTAGAAAAATATTTAAGATGCAAATCATAAGATGATGAAAGCCTAGGGTATCTCAGGCAGAGGATTCAATGATTTTTTGTGGTGAATGTGTATGAAATGGAAGTTTGTGAGGTAAATATCATAGCAATTTCTCATAAATTAGACCTGAAATAAAATGCTATGATAATCTCAAGGTGATTTTATTGTCTATCTTAGGGCTTGGTAAACAATAAAATTTGTTTATGTTATTTGACCAATCACGTTGGGTATTTAAACATATGGAATATTACTTCTATTTATAAATTATCAATATAGTATAAAACATACTAACAATTGTTCATTTCAGGAAGGAAGGCCAAGATACTCAAGATGAACTCTGTAAAAGAAACCTTAGAGAGGAACTTAAAGAACGAGAACATAGGCACTTTTCAAAGGATAAGGGATATGTTGGTAAGCATTATATAACCACTTTGAATTTGTCATGATTGTGTAAATACATGTTGAATTTATTGCCTTTGAATTTGATGCACATGCTTGCATTGTGATTTTTGTCTACAAATGATAGGTGCAAATTTGTAAGATGAGTTTTTTGTATTTAGCTGCACAGTCCAAAGAAGCTATTGCAAGTGGACCAAAGAAGATATTACGAGTGGAGAAGGCCGTGAGAACCTTTATAGTGTCAAGTGAAAACCATCAAAGTGCATGATGTGAAAAGTGTTATTAATCAAAATTTACATGGACAGTCATGGGGGCAATTTATGCATTATAGAGGACAGACTTCCATTGAAGTCTATTCAATGAATGAAGACTCTCATGAAACTTGTGCATACAGTACCAAAAGGGTAGATATCATAGTTTTGGAATGGAAAGTCATAGACCTCAAAAAGCCTAAATTTCTTTGCAGAGAGTACAATCCTCACACTTTGTAACTCAGTTTTCTCAGTCACAGCACTGAGAAACACACTTTTTAACACATTTTCCAAAGCAAAGACACATATTTAAGTCTTGTATCTGCTATAAGAACACCTTTTCTCAATAAAATTTTAGTATTTTTCCTTCTTAATAGTTGTTTCATTATGTGCAAATGAATGATTGATTATGCTTTTCTGTGTTTTATGTTTAAACCTCAAAAGCATTGTCTCATTTCCAGAAATTTTAGGCAAAAATCAGTGAACAAAATGAATAAATGACTAAAAATCAGTGAATAAATGACTAAAAATGGTTTAGTCATAAATTTGGTCATGTTATAAATCATCATCAATAAACTACTAATGGTCACGTGACCAAGCTCATTGAATAAATATGATTAAATATATGACTAAATCAATAACTAAATATACTACCAAATTGATCAATCAAAACCACAAATAAATGACTAAAAATGGTTTAGTCATAAATTTGTTGCGTTATAAATGACCGGCAATAAACTACTAACGGTCACGTGACCAAGCTTAGTCATTTATATGTAATTTTTAGTATTTTTTTAATCATTTATTATTGTTTTTCTACTAGTGGTATCTTCATTCTTCTATATATCGTGACTTCCAATTTGTTAAACTTTATGTTCAATGGATGATTTAGCATCCTCCTTTGTGATCTCTTCATTCTCATGCAATATTTATTCATCCTTCTTCATAGTTCTACTAACTAGCAGATGACGAAAATTCTAAAATTGATTGTCCCTTTCATAAATATAACCATTCATATACTGACACCAGTGGAGTAGATCCCTTTTGTGTTATATTATCTATATAATGATTTATGTGGCACTTTGCACTTTTCTTGCACTAGGGGAACCCCTTGTTGTGATGCAGCTTTTAAGAACACATCTTTTAAGTGTGTATCTTTCATAAATCTCTCATTCTTGTCTTAAATTGATTATTCATTCTACCTTAAATCAATTGCTCCCTGATAGGAGTTAGCAATCACTTTAAGGTGGGGGCTTACATCATGCTATACATCTTGCGTTGTTCATGCATCACATGGTTGGTCTTACCATTGGAATACTTGTTGATCATATTTGTAACATCTTACTAGGGTTACCCATCAAACATCATGCTTTTCTTGGCCTATAATCTTTGATATGGTTGGCGTGGAGCTCACCTAGTGATTTGGATGTCCTCACTAGCATGTGATGTCTTCACTTGACATAGAACTCACCTAGTAATTTGGTAGTCCTTACTAGTCTATGATGTTTCCTGTGGTTGCTTATCCATGGGTCACAGGTAACATAATGTAACTTGCTAGCCAGTGTACTTCATGTGACTTTAGATTTATGATCACTTAGTAATTTGGCGGTCCTTACTAGCCCGTGATCAATGAAGAACATCTTCACATGACCCTTAGCGACAGAGCAAGATAGTGTTCATTTCATGTTCTCTTTATGATTGTTTTTCTTTTCTTACTCATATATATGATGTATTAAGTTTAACTTACATGCTCTTGTATTCTTCATGTTTGCTTCATGCATATACTTGTGTGCCTTCATGTGTCTACTTCATGTATGCTCTATGTCTACTTTGTGTATGATGTGTATGCTTCATGTTTCACATGTATTCATTATTGTATGCTTTGTGAATACTCCATGTATGTGTGAATTACATTGGATATCTGATGTGTATGTAATCTCTTCTTTCCATGCTTTGTAGACCCTTAGAATCCTAAGCTTGGGGGCTTTCATAGTTCTCAACTTGGTGTCATTCTAATGGCTTCGACATTCTAGCAAGGAAGTTTTCTTTTCTCCATACTTTAATATGTGTATGAACGTAAGATCATACCTACTCTAAAGTGGGGGCTATATGTTATGTCATAAATTGTTTACACCAGTGATTTACAATAGGTTTAGCACCCTTCTAGACTGATATACAAACCCTTGTTGAGAGAAGACTAGATTCTGAAGCATAGACTAGTTCCAGGTGTCATTATCTAGGTATAGGCCCTAAAAGGACCTCAAACACCTGGACACTAGTGCCCAAGCACTAGTGTCCTGGACATTTACAAAAATAAAATTTGAGTGGCCTTGGATGTCAGCATTGTTACTCTAGGTGTTACACCTTGTCGACTTTGCTTGAAAGATTTTTCTAAAAATGAGTTGATATGCATATATAGAGAAGTTTATTCCTCCCATTTGAAATAGATGAAAGATATTAAGGAACTGATATGATCAAAAGTTTTATGCAAGTGATGAAAGCTCTATTATGAAAATTATGCAGATTATGTGATGCTCTCCATTGTAGGTTTTTAACATTCATTATAGATTCTAAGGGAAGCTCCTTCCTTCATCTCCATCCTTGTGGTGATCTTGAGTCATCCCATTAGGATTTGTGTTGTGGTAAAGGTACTTTATTATAGCATTGATTTTACTATTGACCTTTCCTCTGTCCTCCAAGGACACGCACTCTCTCATCATCATCTTGGTTTTTGTGGAGGTGGAAACACCATTCATGAGGTTTGACTAAGGCAAGCTCCTAAAATGACCCAAACCTTTTCCCCTTTGTGTTTGTGCAAATTCTAGAAGATTGGGAGTAGGTATAGAAGATATGGAAGCAAATTGACAAATATAAGCCTCAACTCTTGGAAACCCCTTTTGAGGGGCTTGAAACCCTAGGACACATATGCCCAGTCAACTTTGTCCTCCCAAATCTACCCTAATTTCTGGCAGTAACCTTTGACAACTTTGCTCTACTCATTCCATATCCAGTTTCCTAGGTCTTTAGATCTCCAAGGTATAATTTCTCTATTTTGGCATATTTTCATTATAAAACCCTAGATCTAGGTCACTTTCTCCCAAATCTCTTAGATCTACAACAAAGTAACAAAACCACCCTCTTGTAGCTTGGCTCTCTTCTAAGACTATAGCCAAGCTTAGTTTGTGTTCCAATGTTTGATTCGCAAAAAGAAAATAGAGAGGCTTAGTCAAAAACATGATTAATTAGGTCTCTCTCTTTTTCATCAAATAGCTCCATCCACACCTACACATACCAACTTTTTATCAATTATGTGGTCATCCATACCTCCAATTTCATTCAAAGATTCCTTACCTAGTTCAAATAGATTTTGTGATGTTGCATTCTCCTTCATTTTATAAACAGAGAGTAGATGAGGTTGGTGGACGTGATTTTCTACAATAATACATGCATACATACCTAAGATGTATTATCTATTGTTGTAACTTCATCTAACAATAATTCAATAAAAGTTTACTCTTTTATTTTTTCCTACACATCATGTTTTTCCACCTCAGCAAGACAACTTGCCCATTCCCATCCATTGTTTATTGACCAATGTGTATTAGGAAAGTTAGGAACACCCATAAAAGATAGTAAACTATTATATTTTGGGTAGTCTATCATAAAACACCCTCTGGTCAAAACATGAAAAATAACACTCAACTGAATAGCTTTTGCCATTTGTGCTTCTCCCATTATCGGGCCAAATTAAGATTCAATTAAACCTCCACATGTTGAAAGCTTTGTCTTTCTTTCCATATGTGCATCATATTTCAGGGTATGCTTAACATTAATATATTCTTCCTTTATTTTCCATCTTATCACTAATTTTTCCTTTTTGTCTATGATTTTTTTCATAAACTTTACCAATATGTTTTTCTATGGTGTTAAGTTTTAGCTACAACTTCTTGTCCCTATGATATTTCCAACTACAAATCTTACACTTGCATTCTACATGGGAGGTTCATCTTTGATTACATTCTCCACTAGTTCAATGAATGGGTATTTTTACACCCAATCAATCTAAAAATTCCTTGTTAGATCCCACTTATTATTTGGGTTTTCTTTTTCCCTTTTATGTAGGATCTACATCTTCATTATTACTTGTTGAGGTTGATTTATTCATATTATCATTCTTGCTACTCTAGGTATCCTTTGAAACATCATCTATGGCACTTTCATCCAACTTATTCCAATCTTCCTTTGAAGCATTGCCTTGTTCATTAATAGATGGTATAAATGCTAATGTTGCAGTTCCATCTAATGGACCACAAACATTGCCAAAATATGATATTATATTTCTGCATTTTGATTAATTCCCTTTATCACTTTTAGGAAGCTTGTTCTTTCTCGACATCTCTCATAAATTAAAAGCTACAAAAAATGTCCTTTTCTTTCAGCTCACGACTCACCGTCAAAGACTCAACACTAATCTAAAGGATATGGATTTGTACATTTTTAGTAAAATGACTCAAAAAATAATGCAATAGATAAACTAAATACAATGCATTTGAATAGCAAAAAAAAATCTTTTTTATCCCACTTATGGAAGATATCATAGATAGTGATGGCACAAATATATGGGATGATGAATAAATAAGTATGAAACTCAAAAAATTTGTTGTAAAGATTCTGTTAGTTTTTTATATATCATATGTATTATGTAATAAGGAAACTAAACAATAAATAGATAAAATCAACAAGAAGAAATCATAGAATATAGATCCCTGGGTCCTAGATCTCTCCCTACTCAATATCATCTGTAATAATGAAACCAAACTGGCAAAGAGATAAATAATTAGGAGGAATATTATATTAGAAAATAGTAAAGAAATTATCACATACCTTTCACTGATATTAACTTGTCTATGATTCAAATCAAGAGGTCAAACCAGAACAAAATGTGTAAAAGATTAATTTAGAGTTTCAATTGTATTTATATCAATCCATTGTTGAAAATATGTGCCTAAGCGGTGTTGTCATTGATGCCAACATATCCTTGTTGCCATTGGTGTCAACTATATCCTATTTTGCTGCCTATATAGAAGAGTAGATTGTTGAAGATATTGAGAAAATTAATGAGGATCAATGTATGTGAACCATATGGCTAAGTAGAGGACTATCTGTAGAAAGTCCAGGTAATTTTTGAAGGGTTCTCATGAAGATTTGAAGAAGCTATGGTCATTTGAGTAGAACTAGTTTTGCAGTGTTCAAAAGAGACAAAGTAACAAGAAAGAGGTCCGAATTGTTCCAGCTATGTCAAATGATGATTTGCGGATCTAGAGGCATGTTTGGGAAGTCAATGTGTATCATCCATTTAAGTGGTTCATGGTTTGGAGGTCCGCAAGCAATCTGTCTAATGTAATAGTCATGGAAAATAGTGTTCTTGAGGTTCCAAAGGAAGATGCAAGTGATTCTAATGATTTGGAGGAGTGCAGATCTTTTTGTTGAACTCAATGTGCTTGTGGAAGTCTTTGGATCGTGTGACTAGTATGTTGGAGGTCCACATTGAAGTTTGAGCTTGTTAATAAACATTTCCTTCTTGGTGTTGCTATTCTTCACAGTCTTGGCTGACTGGATGATTCAAGCATGTTGTGGATGATCTAAGAGCATTTCTATGGAGCATGGCATGCTGATCGAGGAAGATTTGAGTCACAATTATGTTTGGCTGATAGCTTAGTGATTCGCATTAAGTCAGATATTTGTAGTGCCAACCTTGATGTTCGTTCCAAGGTTGATGAAGCATATAAATACTTGTTGATGAGTTGTGGAAAATCATCCTTGTGCAAAAATAATTAAATCCAAAGAAAGGATCAAAGGAAGAGCAAAGCAGAGGAGAAGCAGAAGAATAAGAGTTGTTTAGATGAAGAGCTAGAAAAGAAGTATTTAGAGTAGAACAAAAGTTTTATGAGCTTCCAAAGGAACTGAACCAGGCATAAAGAAGATGCTATTTCACAGTTCATTCTTTCTGTATTAAACATAAATTCTATAGGCAGTGAGCCTCTCTTGAGTAGTGAGCTCTGGGCAGTGAGCCCAAAGGCATGTACCTTCTCTTTTCTTCTAAGTACTTTTAACAGGGTACAAATCTTGTGGGTTAACCCCCACCATGGTTTTCCCTTAACCGGGTTTCCACATAAAAAATTCTGGTGTTGTGTGTGCTCAATTTATTTCTGCTCTTGTGTTATTGGTTTATGCTTTAATTTTTTTCTATTGAAAGTTATTAAAGAAGATTAAAAGAAGAAAAGATTAATCATTGTGGGACAATTGATTCAGCCCCCCCTCTCAGTTGTCCAGACTAATTCCAACAATTGGTATTAGAGCCAAGTTCCTCTAAAAGAAGCTTAACCGCCCAAGGAAATCTAGGATGTCAACTTACAAGAAGGATAGTATGAGATTTGATGGAATGAATTACTCTATTTGGAAGAGTCGCATGGAGTGTCTTCTGCAATGCATGGGTGATTCTTATTGGGTGATAACAAATAATGAGTATAAACCTCTGGAGAAAGGTCCTTCAACTCCAGATCAAATCAAAGATGCTAAAAATAACCTTCGAGCCAAAGAAGCCTTGTTGAGTGCCCTGACTGATTCAGAAATGACAAATGTCTTTGGACTAAAAACTGCTCATGAAATCTGGAAGAAGTTGGAGAATCTTTATGAAGGTGATGAACATGTCAAATGTGCCAAGCTACAAAGTCTAAGAGGAAAATTTCAAAATCTGAGGATGAATGAAGATGAAAACATCACAATCTACATACAAAAGATAAATGAACTTGGTGTGGTATCATTGTAGCAAAAGTGCTTAGATCTTTACCTGATTCATACAAACATAAGGTTGTTGCTATAGAGGAGATCAGGATTGTCTCAAAAGTTACAAGAGATTAGCTGGTTGGCAAAATTTAAGCTTTTGAATTAAGTGAGTTTGGTGATTCTCTTCCTAAGTCTGAGTCTGCTTTTAAGGCTAGTGTATATGGAACACAAACATATGATTTGGGTGAAATCTCTTCTGCAAGATCAAACAGATTTGCTAAGGCAAGGAAGGATCTTGAAAATGATGAAATTGAGTCTACAGAACTTGAAGCTCTTATTTACAAAAGAATACCAAGAGGATCTGGTAAGTATGAAGGAAAGTTGTTATTCAAATGTTTTGCTTGTAATAAGATTGGTCATTTTGCCTCAAGATGTCTGGACAAATTTTCAAAGCCAAACCCTAACAGATAGAAAGGCCAGAAGAAATGTTACTATGTCTAAGAAGCTGGAGGAGTCACAGATGATGAATCTGATCATGGAGGTGCCACTGAAGATGATTGGGTGTTCATTTCTATCAAAGAAGAAGATCTAATGTCTACTGAATCTGCTAGCTGTAGAAATGTGGAAAGTGCCTTGGCTGCTTAGGTTGTTGAAAAGGATGAATGGGTGATTGATAGTGGATGTTCTCATCACATGACTGGTGATAAAAGTAAGTTTATAAACTTTGAAAAATATGAAGGTGGAATTGTGAAATTTGGAGACAACTCAGCTGGTAGAATCCATGGCAGAGGATCCATCTCTTTTGATGGTAAGAACAACACAAATGATGTTCTGTATGTGGAAGGGCTGAAGCATAATCTTCTCAGTGTTGGACAGTTGGTTAACAAGGGTTATGATCTCCGATTCAAGGATGGTAAATACAGATCTTGGAAAGCTCCAGAACTGAAATTGCATCTGGTACACAAACTAGAGGTAGCATCTTTCAATTAAGTAGTTTTGGTAAAAGTTGTTTGATTGCACATACAAATCAAAGTTGGTTATGACATAGGAGAATGTGTCATGTGAATTTTGACAACATTGTCAAGATAAGTTCTACTCACTGTGAGAGATCTTCCAAGACTTGTGAAATCTAATAGCATGTGTAGAGAATGTCAATTGGGTAAATAGAACAAAACATCATTCAAAAGTAAAGAACAATTTTCAAGTGGGTGATTAGAACTTGTGCATACTAATCTATGTGGTCCTGCTAGAATTAGGAATGTGCAAGGAGATAGATATTTTATGCATACTAATCAGAAGTTCTTGACAAATTCAAAGTGTTCAAAGTTATGGTGTAAAATGAGATTGATGTGAAGATAAAGTGTTTGAGATCCGACAGAGGTGAAGAGTTTACCTCCGGTGAGTTTGATACATTCTGTGAAAAGCATGGAATAAAAAGACAATTATCTGCTCCTACAACTCCTCAGCAAAATGGAGTTGTGGGAAGAAAGAACCTGACCATTCAAGAAGTTGTTAGGACCATGATGATGGAAACAAATGTTCCACAAGTTTATTGGAGAGAAGTTGTGAGTACTGTTGTCTACACTCTTAACCGGGTGTAGATCAAAGGCAATTCTGGTAAGACTCCTTGTGAACTCTAGGTTGGTCATCCTCCTACTATAAGATATTTTAGAGTTTTTGGTAGTAAATACTATATCAAAAGATATGAGGATCTAGGCAAGTTTGAAGCAAGAACTGATGAAGGAATTTTTCTGGGTTACTCTACTCAAAGCAAAGCATACTGGTGCTTTAACAAGAGGTTGAAAAAGATTGTTGAAAGTACAAATGTTAGAGTTGATGAGAGCAAAGAAGGACATTCCAAGTCTTGTGGATATGATTCAGATGACCAAGATGAAAATCCAAGTCAAGAAAGGCAAGTGCAAACTCATATTCAGATCCAGATTGATCCAGAAATCCAATGACTCAAAAGGATAATGCAGAAGTTGAGGAACAAGTTCAAGAAACAAAAGTTCAAGCAATTCCCAAAACTCCCAGATATGTAAGAATGAATCATCCTGAAAATCATATCATAGGAGATAGAAATAAAGGTGTTCAAACTAGGAGAAGAATTGTTGAAGATCAAGAAGAGATTTGTTTAATTTCAAAGATTGAACCAAAATCAGTAAGTGAAGCTTGAAATGATGAAAACTAGGTAAAAGCAATGGATGAAGAACTAATGCAAATTGAAAAGAATCACACTTGGAATCTTGTTTCTAGACTTGAGGACAAAAATATGATTGGAACTAAATGGGTCTTTCAGAATAAACTAAATGAAGATGGTGAAGTTGTAAGAAATAAAGCAAGGTTGGTATGCAAAGGATATTCTCAAGTGGAAGGAGATTATGAAGAAACTTTTGCTCCGATGGCAAGAATTGAGGCAGTCAAATTGTTTCTTGCTTTTGCTGCTTATAAAGATTTCAAAGTCTATCAGATGGATGTCAAGTCAGCATTTCTAAATGGAGAGTTAGAAGAAGAAGTCTACATTGAGCAACCAGAAGGATTTCAGTTGTCTAATCAGAAAGACATGGTCTACAGATTAAGGAAAGCATTATATGGACTCAAACAAGCCCCAAGAGCCTAGTATTCAAGATTAGATAAGTATTTGCTACAGCTAGGATATAACAAAGGCACTGCTGACAATAATCTTTACTTCAAGATTGATCATGAGAATATTATGATTGTTGAGGTATTTGTTGATGATATCATTTTTGGTGGAAATGAGAGCATGTGCAAAACATTTGCTAATCGGATGCAAAATGAATTTGAAGTGTACATGTTTGGTGAGCTGAATTTCTTCTTAGGTCTGCAAATCACTCAGTCAGATAAAGGTATCTTTATATCTCAGTCTAAGTATGTGAAAGAATTGTTGAAGAAGTTTGGAATGGAAGATTCAAAGCTAGTAGGTATGCCTATGGTAACCAGATGTAAGTTGAGTAAAGATGATGACTCCCCTAAGGCAAATCAGAAAAGGTATAGATCAATGATTGGAGGACTTCTCTATCTGACTCAGACCAGACCTGATATCATGAATGCAGTTGGGCTTGTTGCTAGATTCCAAGTTGATCCTAAAGAATCCCATGTTGTAACAGTCAAAAGAATCTTCAAATATCTCAAAGGAACACTTTATTATGGCTTGTGGTATCCAAAAGACAATGACTTTACTCTTCATGCTTACATAGATGTTGATTGGGTAGGAGATGTGGATGATAGGAAAAATACTAGTGGTGGTGCATTCTTCTTGGGAAGTAGATTGGTTTCTTGGTTGAGCAAAAAGTAGGAGGCAATATCCCTATCTACAACAGAGGCAGAGTATATAGCAGCAGCAAACAATTGCACTCAAGTTCTATGGATGAAGCAAATGTTAAAGGACATCAGAATTGTGTTTGAGGAGCCTGTCATAATCTTCTGTGATAATTCAAGTGCAATAAGCATCTCAAAGAATCCAGTGCTGCATTCAAAGACAAAGCACATATCCATCAAGTTTCATTTCTTGAGAGAAAAGGTAAATGAGAATGAAGTCAAGTTAGAGTTTGTGTCTTCAAAGGATCAAATTGCATATATTTTCACTAAACCTCTTCCCAAGGATACTTTTGAGTATCTTAGAGAGAAGTTGGGGATTATTACCCCTCCTGATTAGAATTAAGATGCACTACAGTGCATTAGTCCAGTGGAACTCACAGTCACATCTTGTGATCCAAATTGATGTCAAGGAGGCAATACTCAGGGGGAGTAGTCTGCATGGAATTTTTTGAGTTTGGTCTGAAACAAAAAAGGAGAAAAGACTGCAAATATGTGCGTTTTGCCATTGATGTCAAAGGGGGAGAGAAGTTCATGTGAAAAACTAGTTGCTGATGAAAGGGGGAGCAGTGAAGAAAGTGATTGCAGAAGTGATAAGAGAAAGGGGGAGAAGGTCTTGTCTTGATGGTCAAATTAGTTTTTCACATCATATGTTGCCATCAATGACAAAGGGGGACATTGTTGCAAATATGTGCCTAAGCGGTGTTGTCATTGATGTCAACATATCCTTGTTGCCATTGGTGTCAATTGTATCCTATTTTGTTGCCTGTATAGAAGACTAGATTGTTGAGGATATTGAGAAAATTAATGAGGATCAATGTATGCGGACCATATGGTTAGTAGAGGATTGTATGAAGAAGCTCCAGTTAAGTTTTGAAGGGTTCGCATGAAGATTTGAAGAAGTTATGACCATCTAAGTAGAACCAGTTTTGCAGTGTTCAGAAGAGACAAAGTAATAGGAAAGAGGTCCAGATTGTTCCAAATATGTCAAATGATGATCTGCAGATCTAGATGCATGTTTGGGAAGTCAGTGTGTATCATCCATTTAAGTGGTCCATGGTTTGGAGGTCTGCAAGCAATCTTTCTAATGTGACAGTCATGGCAGACAGTGTTCTTGAGGTTTCGGAGGAAGATGCAAGTGATTCTAATGATTTGGAGGAGTGCGGATGTTTTTGTTGAATTCAAAGTACTTGTGGAAGTCTCTGGATCGTGTGACTGGTATGTTGGAGGTCTGCATTGAAGTTTGAGATTGTCAATAAATATTTTCTTATTGGTGTTGCTATTCTTCACAGTCTTGGCCGATCAGATGATTCAAGCATGTTGCAGATGATCTAAGAGTATTTCTATGGAGCATGGCATGTTGATCAAGGAAGATTTGAGTCCCAGTTATGTTTGGCCGATAGCTTAGTGATTCGCATTAAGTTAGATATTTGTAGTGCCGACCTTGATGTTCATTCCAAGGTTGATGAAGCATATAAATACTTGTTGATGAGTTGTGGAAAATCATCCTTGTGCAAAAATAATTAAATCCAAAGAAAGGATCAAAGGCAGAGCAAAGTAGAGGAGAAGCAGAAGAATAAGAGTTGTTTAGATGAAGAGCTAGAAAAGAAGTATTTGGAGTAGAGTAGAAGTTTTGTGAGCTTTCAAAGGAACTGAACTAGCCATAAAGAAGATGCTATTTCACAATTCATTCTTTCTGTATTAAACATAAATTCTGTAGGCAGTGAGCCTCTCTTGAGCAGTGAACTTTGGGTAGTGAGCCCAAAGGCATGTGCCTTCTCTGTTCTTCTAAGTACTTTTAACAAGGTACAAATCTTGTGGGTTAACCCCCACCGTGGTTTTCCCTTAACCAGGTTTCCACGTAAAAAATTTTGGTGTTATGTGTGCTCAATTTATTTCTTCTCTTGTGTTATTGGTTCATGCTATAATATTTTTCTATTGAAAGTTATTAAAGAAGATTAGAAGAAGAAAAGATTAATCATTGTGGGACAAGTGATTTAGCCCCCCCCTCTCAGTTGTTCGGACTAATTCCAACATCCATATTTGGTGAATCTTATGGGATTGTAAACTATAGAGTAATAATTTGGTGAATCATGTGTAATTGTAAAATGATTCATATAAATGTTGGCAAATTGAACCACGATAAAAAATATACTATAATTTTGAAGGT
The DNA here is from genome assembly GCA_027924645.1 of Cunninghamia lanceolata. Classification (NCBI taxonomy): domain Eukaryota; kingdom Viridiplantae; phylum Streptophyta; class Pinopsida; order Cupressales; family Cupressaceae; genus Cunninghamia; species Cunninghamia lanceolata. Next base: position 7,295,328 of record BSBN01000499.1, on the reverse strand, counting down.
GATTATGGTCCTAGGATTAGTATGAAGTTATAATGGTATTGGTGAAACTTGTCCCCACACATAGTGAACTTTTAATGCTATTGACAAATATGTCAGTAAATTAAAAGATGCCTTCAAAATTCTAAGTGAATAACCATTAGAAACGCATAGGTTACTGTGGCAAAAATATTAATTACAAATGCCACATAAAATAAATTGCTGGTGAATTAAAATGCATTTGACTAATAATTTGTAAAAACTAGGTGATTTGGCCCCCACCAGTTGTAATATATTTTCCAAATTTGAATTGCCAAATATGAACTATTTGCTAATTGGTGAAGATTCACCACTAAAAAAATTGTTGCAAATATTACAAATTGATGTGATTACAAATGCATTTTGGGGATTCCACACCATTATGGCATTAAAATGCTATCATAGATGGTGCTAAAATCAAGAGGAGGTAAAGTCTTTTAATTTGCACAATCATTGTGTTTGCAATGTTAATGCTTTTTACTGACATCAACTTTCACTACCAATTTATGCTAATGCACTTTGCAATACTTTTATCAATTTATTTACTTTGGCAACCTCCATCTCATTCTTGACTTGCCCTCATGCATTTACTTAACTAGTAGTTTCTTGTTGTCTTGTTGCAATATCCCTATAACTTTGTTTCCAAGTAAATTTCATTTGTTTAAATAAATTTACTACACAAAATACTTCTCAATCTAGTATAATTTTCTTCACCCATGCTTAAACTTTCATCTATAACTCCTAACACCATCTTCCATCTACCAACTTCTTCATATAATTTCTAGTCACAGTATTAGCTTCTTTACAAGATGGAAAGTTCTACTTTGTGGTTGATGCTCGTTTTACTCATTGCCTTTGTGACATCAGATTTCACTTAAATTTCATGTAGTAATAGTTTGTACTAGATTTATTTTCTTAGACTTTTGCTAGACTTGGACTATAATCTATATATTTATGTATCGTAAATGTAGTTGTTGTCATCCTCAACTTTTTGGTACATGTGTAAGAGAAAGTTTAATTAATTTATCAAAATTATTTTCTTTTTAAATAGAACATATGGGTTTGCTAAAAATGCATCCTTACTATACTATAACATCTATATTAACAAAAAATAACATAAACTATTTTTCTAGAAAAATCTAGGCTTGAAATTTAATTGTCAATCTTCCAAATGGAAAAATATTAGGTGGCAATTCAAATAATAAACTGAGAATCTCTATCCAACAATTTTTTTTAAAACCAAACAAATACAGAGGATCATGGTTTGAACTTAACCAAAACAATAATGGTGGATATGAAGGTGAGGCCCATCTCCAAGAAAATCTCATTGGGTAAACACAAATTCTACAATCTTCCTTTTTCACCTACCACTTCATTATTGGTAGTTCACTCAAAAGATAATTTTTCCACTCCAAAACACCAAAGTGAAAGGCTTTGCTAAGAAACCATTAATAGGAAACCTTTACAATGAAAACTTTACTAGTAAGTAGTGACAAAAGAGATAGAAACAATAAACAAACAACTAAGAAACTCCACTCTTCTTTTATTATTTGCAACAAACAAAAAAATATATGAAAAAAAAAACAAAAAGGATCTATATTTCATAGTGGCAAGAATGAATAGTTATGTTTCAAATAGAGACCAAAGTTCCATACTGTGGATCTAATTCTTTATCTTTTTTAGATGATTAAGTCCCTTGTAACTTCTTTATCAATCCCCTTGTAGCTTCTTTATCAATCCTCCTCCATCATAACTGTTTTCATCATCCCAAAATATACACAACATTATAATTCATCATTTGCCTTCTATTTATGCTTTTTTCTATAGGAATAAGAAAAGAAAAGAGATAGACTCAACACATAGATCCAAAATAGTATACAATCAGTGGCAAATCCTCCTAGTAATCCCACAGTCCACAAGAGGTAGAATCTTGAGCTACATAATAGTGGAGGGAGATGTGTCAAGTTACTATATTATTTGATAGAACATTTTAATCTCAAAGATAATAAAAAGTAGTTTTTTTGGTACTCATCATTAGTTGTTGATTTATTTTTATTGTATATTATTGCTTATCATGATATTCAACTACTTTTGTCTTAACAAATCATAATAGTAGCTATCACAAGTACATACTTTGTTGTAGTAAAGGTGAGACTTACAAAAATTGAGCTAAAGATTTTAAGGAGGTAAAATAAAAGTAACAATAATTCTTCTAGAATTACAAATACAATTACAATAAATAAAAAATAAATAACTATATAGGAAAGCCTTTACCTATGGATTGTAATTAGGTTAATTAATTTAGTCCACAAAAAAACTCAAGGTCTAATTTTGTTCTTGTTTTAAAAAATTACTATATTGAATACTTCTTAGTTTCTAAGATGGATATGGCATAATGGGCGGAGAAAATAATGATTTTTGCTCCTATGAAATTTGATCATTTTTTTTATGACACCATTTTAGTTCATAAGAGATGGTGTTAGAGTGGGCAGAGAAAATAATGGTTTTTGCTCCTATGAAATTTGATCATTCTTTTTATGACACCATTTTAGTTCATAAGAGATGGTGTTAGAGTGAAGCACTACTTATTGAAGATGGATCATGGGTTTATTAAATTGAAGCCAACTTTTTAAAAAATAACTACATTTTTAAGCATATTTTGGCCTTTTACTATATATTTGGGCCCCTTTGCTAATAGTTTGTTTTCCACTATTTTTACTTTAATGGAGATTTATTACAAAAGGGTGAAAATTTTAGAAACAGAAGTGGAGGCCACCTACAGTATTTTTTATTACCTCTTAAAGTTTTGATTTTATCTTAGATAAGTTTTGTAATATGTTTTTTTACAATGTTTTTATAAAATCAAAAGAATAAAAGAATAATTTATTATATTCTACAATTAATCAACAATCATGTGTTCTTATTATTATGTTATTTATATAATTTGTGCATTTTCATTTCTTTGTAACTAATACTAGTATTTTATTTTATTTTTATTTTTTTTTGGCAAAGTGTATAGTAGAATGGTTTAATGGCATTCCTCTCAACAAAGTATGTAGACAATGTTTTACTTTGCAAACATGTATGTAATACACTAGCAACCAACACACTTAAATGATGTACTAGTTGCTCTTTTGCTTTACATCTACTATAGTTAGAAGCTCATAAACAATTTCTTTTTAACTTAATGGAGGCTTGCCACTACAATGTTAGTAGTATGCTTTCCAAATAATGCTCTATTGTCTTTCTCAACATCTATGTTAGATGAATAAAATAGTATAATAATTGTATTTTAATTGCATGTATAATCAAATTATGATCAAATGTATGGGTGATCAAAGATTAAATTGGATACAACCTAAACACGCTGATGTAATAGACAATTAACAATTTCCATGGTCAAACATCAACACAACTCATAACATTTGCACATAACCTAATGAAGAAAAGCTTCAACAAGAAAGACAAGATCAGAGCACAACACAACACCACTAAACCACTATTATTAAAATGCTCATTTACAATATCAAATAGTCAATTTATGAAGGTATTCAACTAAAGAATCACTTGTTCATAATTGAAAACAAAAATTACAAAACAAATACATATTTTTCTATATTTTGGAAGAAAAATTCGAAAGTCTTAGATCCATATGAATTTTAAAAAGAGATTCAAAATTGTAGGCTCCTTGTTTTCTGGGAAAGGAGGATTCAAAGTAGTTAACTATTTGAATGATGATAGCTTAATGGAAAAGACATGTGATTAAGGCAAGGGATGAGACAAACTGAAATTCACGTGAGGGATGATGATGGTCACAAAGTCACAAGTTTGGTTTTTGTCTACATATCGTTGTTTTCCTCCACTGGAAAGCAAATTGGCCAAAATCATAACTCTGAATTGACAGGGAGGATCCCTTCACATTTGGACTGCGTCAAATTCCCTTTCAAATCGTACGTGATTACCACAGCATTATCAATTCAAACCTCTTTTTCCAATTAAATATTGACGTTTAATTTGTCCATATGCTAAGCATGAATACTCAGCTTACTGCATTACCTAAGCCTTGAAATTCAAACCCGAAAATTGAGGTAGTCTAAAGCCAGGCAAATGAAATCTTATCTTCTCATCACATTTTTTGTCCTTCTCCATCGGATATACCAACACAGATGTAAAGAAAGAGTAGTTGGTGTTTGTGAAATTCGAGAGTTGATGTGGTTGACTCAACAGTTTCTGGAATTGTGTTTAGTTTGTGGCCAAAGAATGGGCATTGAGATTAAAGATGAGTTAGATGCCTGAACAACACAAGGTGAGTGCCTTTTTTTTCTGAATTCTGAAGGAAACAAAATACGATTCGATTGCATTTGTGTATATTCATGAAGAGAGCTCCATTCAGGAATATGCAGAGTTTATGCTCTTCTCATCTCATTTTCCCAAGGTTTCTTACATTTATTTTGTCTTTTGTTTTTTTTTTTTTTCCTAAGACAGTTTTGTATATTTATGAAGCTATGAAGAAAGCTTCATTCAGGCATATGCAGAGTTTATACTCTTTTCATCTCCCCCACATTGTATTAGTGGGATTTTCCCGAGGTTTCTTACATTTATTTTGTCTTTTGTTTTTTTATTAAGACAGTTTAGGACTATTTAAATGGCTAATATCATGTCTTTTGTAATTGTTGTTATATGTAGTGACAACAATGGTATTCAATTCAGTATGATAATTGCTTGAAGACTTATTATAATTTAGTGTTGTTTTGTTTTCTAGATGCTTTAAATTTGCTTGCAATCTGTATGATAATTATAGATTTGGTATTTATTATATTAGTCCTATCTTGTTTGAGTTGTCTTTGTATTGGAAAAAAACACAAAAACATAGGATAAGCTTAAACTTTCATCTATATTTAATAGTTCATTTCAACACTTTGTATAAATTACAATCTCTTATTTTATTAGCTTTAAACTAGCTCAAAACACAAAAACAAATCCCCCACAATTGTATTAGTGGGATTTTCTCGAGGTTCCTTACATTTATTTTGTCCTTTGTTCTTATTTATAAGATACTTCAGGACTATTTAAATGGCTAATATCATGTCTTTTGTAATTGTTGTTATATACAGTGACAACAATGGTATTCAAATGAGTATTTATCATAATTTAGTGGTGTTTTGTTTTCTAGATGTTTTGAATTTGTTTGCAATCGGTATGATAATTATAGCTTTGTTATTTATTATATTAGTTGTATCTCGTTTGAGTTGTCTTTGTATTGGGAAAAGCACAAAAATATTGAATAAGTTTTAATTCTTTATATGTAATAGTCCATTTCAGCACTTCATATAAATTACAATCTCTTATTTTATTATCTTTAAACTAGGTCAAAAAATAAAAATAAAAACATAGTTTCTAGGTCCTTCCATTTTTGAACCACAAGCTCCAAACCTAGCAATCAAACCATCAAACTACAAAGCACAAACGAGTTCACACAAGACATAAATCAACGCTCTAAGGGAATACTCACCTACATCCCCTCTTTCTCTCTCACTCACTTGGTGTATTAATCTCATGTGTCTGAGAATTAGAGAAAACTGGATAAAATCCACCTTGAGTGAGTTAAGGGAAAATCAACCAACCTTTGAAATCATTGTCCAAGAACAAATTTGAAAACTAGCCCAAACCCTATAACAAATCCAAGAAAAGAACAAAACACAATGGACTTTAGAGCTAGAGCTCATCGAGGAGCTATTTGAGATAGAAAATAATGTCAACACTTCCTCAATAATGCCCAACAAGAACTTAATACAATATGAGCTAACAACATTAACATTCACATGAATCACCATCACTACATCTCTCCAAAGATTTACAAGAACACACCCCCATAATTTCACCACCACACCAAAATTCAATACCCCCATCTATCCTCAAATATTTCTTCCTCGTGAAGAGAGTGACCAAATAAAGGTCACAACTCCCCCATGAAGAAACCTTATTTCTACCTTTAGAACACTGCTACTTCACGAAAAGGATGGTCTAGACACTCCACTGTTTCATCAGATTTTGCTACATGAGCAGGAGTGATCTCTCCAAACACAAGTACCACATGAGAAATGTGTTTATTACCCCACTTTCAACTCATACACAATAGTGGTGGGTCAAATTTGGAGTAATACATATAAATTGGTGAACTTCACGTGAAAAGAAAATCCTTTTGGGATGCACTCTGTCACATTTCTCCCATTCCATCTCATTCTATCTCTCCTCCATTGTCACCCAGTTATTGCACTGTACTTAAGGTACCCACTAATATGTCATGTTTGGTGAGACCTCAAGGGCAATTCCCTTCAAGAGAACCCCTAACACCTACCTTAAACTAGTATGTCCCTCTAGACCCACTAGCGTCTATTTCGAATAGGTATGACTACGAGGACATTGGTCAACTTTGATGTTGGCCACCAAGAGTGCAAATAAACTAAGAAATCAAACCAAGACTACACAATATTTGAAAACCCTCTTGGGGACAACATCAAGAGATAGCCCTCCAACCTTCACTTAATAACTTGAGAGCTTGATAGATCTTGGTGCAATCAGAAATCCATAGGCAAGATCCTAGCCTTTTGAGCTATAGGGACATGACAACTCAAACATACAACAAGATAGATTTTATTGAGAGGGATCTAGGAGATTCCCAAGTGGCTAGAGAGGCCTTATAAATGGCCTATAAAAATGATCAAACCTCCCTTCAACATGCATGACTAGAAGAACAACCTAAAAGTTCCACAAATATAACTACTCACCCTCCCAATCAATCACGTCACCACAACTCATAGCATCCACCTCAAGACACCAAGTTACAAAACCCAAATTAAGTGCAAAAAGTGGGCCCAAAAGCTCTCATCACCATATTAGTTCAATGAATCAAGATGTTAGAGAGACCAAAGGTGTAGAGTAGTTGGTTTATATGCAAGTTAACACAAGACCTAGATCACCGAGATAACAGCCCAAGATAATTCTCTCATTTCCATCCAAGATGAACTCAACTAGGGAGAAATCCAATTTCCCTCTTGTGTCAATTTCTAATCACATAATGTGAGAAATGAAGCCTTTATGCCTCCTCTGCCACCACCTTACCATCCAACAAAAATACATCAACCCAATGGGATACCCACAACTCATACACAACTTGGTTCTCAACCAACGAACATAGGTTACCAAACTTACTTGATGTTTATAGGAATATGGAAACCAAATCCTACGTTCTTGACTCTAGTTGGTCATCTACCTCCCTTAGTGGAACTCGTGTTTGGGGAAATTCTTCCATTTTGGCATGACCTCTTTTTAGGGACTTATCATGAGTACTTGAAGGAACCCTTGGACCACTATAATAAAAAATATGATGCTACTATAAACTCTCCTATAACTACCTAAATCCAAGGGAGAAGGAGATCCAACCTCACATATCAAGGCCTATACTATGGCTATTAGGGAGCTCCAAAATATTTCCAAAAACTATTAAGGGAATCATGTTAGACTAGTACAACTAGCTCCTCAAAGCATCTATCCACTTCTTCCATCAACTCATTGGTGAGTTTGACATTGATTTTGACATTAACCTAGTTTAAACTAGAATCCAAGAATTCCTTGGTGTCAAAAAAGACCCAAATGACTCAGTGGCCCATTTCATAACCAAGTGAAGGTAAGTTCTCTACACTTCAACCAATGTGCCACACATGGACCATAGAGAACTATGTGGTCTTTTCTTGCATGCCCTAAATAAGGACACATAGGAGGAGTACCAGAAGCTCCCCTATAAATTATACAAGGAATCTCTTGATAGCAAAAGGAGAGCATATGGTCCCAATGGAAGGCTAGTAAGGTCCAAAACTAGAATATAATAGTCAGAACATGAACAATAACAATGAAAATTATCCCTCAACACCCAAGATCATAAAAATAACTAAATCGCCATAACAAACAGAGTCACAGACACTCCACTAGCTAGGAATGGCAATAATAATCAAAGTTACAACAATAATAATTATAGTAGAAGTAATAACTACTCAAATATAAGGGGTCCAAACATCAATGCTATCAACTATTCCCCAATAAGCAATTATAATTAGAGTGATAATGGGAAACAAAGTAATGGTCTAGTCAATGACAATAGATATGACCCATATCAAAGGCTTCAAGACTTTGAATCTAATAAATTAGGTTCCTTCCATAAGACAAGAGGTAAGGACATAAAAACATGCCAAGAGTACAACTGATTTATTTCTAAACTCCCTAAAGAATAACAATTCCTATTCATGGACATGTTTCTTCATCCTCAAGACACCCCAAACCATAATTGCTAGTGGCGCATCACCCCTCAAGTCTCTAATTTTTAGATCTACCAAAATCCTTTCTGACTACATCATCATAATAAAACTTCAAATCAACCCAATCCTCCTAATCCCTCCACATCTAGATCAATAGCTGCCTCTCACCCAAAAAGATCAAACACCATGTAATTAGGGATAAAGGGAGAGAGCAATATATTGGGATTACTCAAACTAGTTTGAAATGATGAAACCCAAGAACCTCAAGCATCCCCAAAACTAGAGTATCACAAACATGTGGTCTCCATGATTAACCCTAGTCCCAATCTTGTTGACCCTTACAACCTAGTGGAAGATCTAAAAAAAGGCATTCACAAAAATCATGTTCATCAACCTTTTGAGAAACTCCTCATCACACCATGTAGTCCTTCTAGAGGCCATCAATTTGAAATATGATATTAATTTAGCTTTCATTGATTTATTGTATTTCTATATGTATGTGGGTGAATATATTATGGTACTAGCATTGTCAACATAGCTTTCTTGTGTAGGTGATACAGTGATGGCATAGGAACAATATAGTGGCCATACAATAGTATGGATTGTACAGACTACAAAATTTTGTAGGCCACTAATGAAGCCCCTTCAAAAAACCTATGGTAGTCACAATAAGCAAACCCTATAAAATGTATCGATCCATATAGATTTGGGCCTTCTAGATGCAATAGTAAGGTTAGTTTTTCTTCAGGATGCACCATATAAAAAATCTTGGCAAAAATCTCCCAAACAAGAGAAGGGGCTTATAGATCTAGAGCTTCGATACCATGTAAAAGTCACTAAAAGGACTCACAAGAGAAGGAGTCTTTTGCAACACCAAAAAACCATCCACAAATGAAAGAAGCAATAATGACTATTATATTGTCGATAATTAATTCTAACCATACAATAGCCCTTGCTTATATAGGCAAGGGTGAACCATAAGACAACATAAGATTATGACAAGTGTTTTATTCTTATGACTTGAGACACAAAAAGTAAACGCTCTAAGTAAACTTAACTAACTAGGTGTGAAAAGTACCCAAGAGGGTAATTGGTTAGGGAATAACCCCATTCACACCAACAAAGAGCAAGTCCTTCCCTCCCCTACACAAGAGCTCCCTCTAGATAAATTAACTCCTTAAAGGTTGCCTTCAAGAGAACACTTGATTATAGAATTCATGCTCCCAAGGTTCCATCTCTACTCCATCTTCTAAAAGAACCCATTCCTAGTACTTGTCTCCACCTATTTCTGCTCTTCCATTACAATCCTAGGAATATGTTGTGCAAGACAACCCAAAGCAAGAGCAAACCTCAAAGTAGAATGATTGATCCTTAGTTGTGGTTCCCACATGGTTAGATCTTACCATTAAAACTTGAGGAAGAGAGTTTCAAATCCCTTGGCTAATGGCTTCTCTACCATTGCAACCATGATTGAAAATCCACCTCTAAGCAAGAAGGATAAGGTCATCTCTTCCATCTTTATAGATGTGTAGGGATCTAGGATTGTATACATCACTACTCTAATGGTGGATAAATACAAGATGGTGTTTCTACCTTCTAATTACTAGATCTCTAGAGTTAATTTGAGTAAACAAACAAGAGATTCTAAAATTAAGGGCATGCAAATAACCATCACCAAGTTATTGTCTCTCAAATGGACGAGTACTACAAGACCATGTAAGAGTTCAAGGATAAAATTGTTGAAAGGCACAAGACAACTGAGAGGGGGGGTGAATCAGTTGTATCAAAACTTTAACTTCTTTAAACCACAATCAATTTCACGATCACTTAACTTATTTCCTTATTATGTTATGAGCATTAAACATGAATAGCAGAATCAAAACATGAACATATCAACACCATACACACATGAACGCCAGATTTTCACGTGGAAAACCCTAAACAGGGAAAAACCACGGTGAGTGTTAGCTCATAATATAATGTAGTAACAATACTGAATATCAAAAGGTGGCTCACTGCCAAAGGGCTCACTGCCCAAAATAATGGCTCACTGTTGAGGGTTGGCTCACTGCCAAAGGGTGAACTGATTTAGTAGCATCTACACCATGCCTAAGTTCAGTTCCATTGAAGCCCAATATAACTCCTCTGCTCTGTTCAACTTTTACACTTCGTGTATATAAGGAAAATTGATATGTCGAATGATAAAATCAAAACTATGATAATAACCAAATCAATAACCCATAACATAAAGAGATCTATCTAAATAAAAAGCCATGATCAATGAATAAATTAGCTAAAACAAGAAAGTTTTTACCAAATTGTATTGTTCTCTTTTGTCGAATGTGGATTGCTCAAATATGTTGCAAAACCATGTTTGCAACAAGCAAGTATAGGTGCTCAAAGATCAATGTCAAAAGATCGTAAAAAGGTGCTCAACGATGCGATGTATGCTCAATGCGCTATAAAGGATGCCTGAGAATAAGTGATCAAAGAGGATTTGTGAAGGAGATGAGGGGGGTTTATATAGGTTTCACCAGATATCGATCAACAGTCCAAATAATTCAGAAGAATCAACAGAGGAGATAAAACAACTAACCATGATGAATGTGCACATGACATGTGTCAATCCATAAGGATATTTTTATTGAGATATGATGAAAACAAGATGGATTGAATAGATAACTCAACTTATAATTTTGTCTTTTTTAGAGTTCTAAAAATAAGACTGATTGTGCACATGAGTTAACAAGATATTTTAAGAGGAATTGGAAGATAACTGAAATTAAATAAATATATTTATTTATTTAATTGTGCATGATAGAGGAATATAAAGATTATAAATAAAATATTTGATTTTATTTATTTTTAGAGGATTGAGACAATTTAAGTAAATTTGCATGATTTATTTAAATTTAGAAGAACAAGTGATTTAATTAAATAATGTGAATTATTTAATTGTAGATAGGAGGAAATTTGATGAATTAATTCAATAATTGGATTTATTTAATTAATGTAGACTTGAATTTTGGAAAAAGGATAATGATTTAATTAAATAATAAAAATTATTTAATTTTGGAAGAATAAAGAGGAATTTAATGAAATTAATTAAATAAAGAGAATTTATTTAATTAATGTTGAATTTTGGAGTTTTGGAAGAATTTGATGAAATTAATTAATAATTAGATTATTTAATTAACGTTGAAATGCAAGTGATTTGGAAGAATTGACAAAATGCAAGTGATGTGACGACTTGGTCATTTTCGGGTGTCTACATTTTGCCCCTCTTTGATGCGATGCAGTTTACAGCGTTGCATCAAAGAAAATGATTGTTGAAGACATGATATAGTTTTGTTTTTATGCCCTAGTGTAGCTAGCTGCCCCAGCGTATGCTCCCTTGAGAGGAAAGACAGGGAAGCGATAGAAGGATTGGGTTGACGCTCGACTAGAAGATTGCGTGACAATGTAGAAGAAAAAGCATGGGTGGGAAGAAAAAAGGGAGGGACCCTATAAATAGGTCCCAAGCGGACCACAATCCTCACTTGCACACTAGGAGTTGCTAAAATTAGATCTTAGAACCTCCTAGCTTAGTGTGTGAGAGTTGAGTGGAGAAGGAGTTTGCAACGTAAAGAGATGTCGATCCTAGTGCATAAGCATCGGGTGGAGCTGGTGCAGACGTATGGGAGACCAGTGAGAGCACCGGCAGCGGTAAGTACTCGATAACCTCCTTGTATGTGAATTTGTAGGCCATTTTTAGGGTTTTACCTAGGTAGGTTTTTAGGTCAGCCAAAAGCGTTGCACCATGCTAAGGCGCCCTTGGTAGTCAGTCAAGGCACTTTTGGTGCGCTAAAGCACATATGGTAGGGTGGTACAGCACATTTGACAAATCTAGGCGCTATTAATTTTTGGACGTTGCACCGCAGCGCCATTGGTAGAGACCCACAGCGCTATTGGCATAGCAGTATAGCACAGTTGGTTGGGTAGTTAGGCACGGTTGGCATGGGGATGCAAAAAATGAATCACCTTTGCAAGTGCAGTGAGGTGCAGATGGATAAACCATGCAGCGCACTTGTGTAAAACAAGTCACTTTTGGCATTTGGTAGGAAAGTGCAGTTGGATGCACAGTTCAGCACGTTGGGTAGAATAGTGGAGCGCCCCTAGATAAAACAAGGCACTTTTGGTTAGGTTAGAATAGTGAAGTGGTTAGGGTTGACCACTTAGGTTAGAGAAGTGCAGAGTCAGTCTTAGGGTTTTCGTCATAGGGTAGATGTCGGTAGGGACTTGGGGAATGTGCCAAAGGTCTGACAAGTGGTTTTATGGATGCAGAGGATGATCCCCCTGCTGATGTCGAGAGAGCGACACCACATCATTGCTGATGAGGTGGTGCAGATTAGGTGGGAGGAGGATGTGTTCCTAGACTACATGGGATTGTGGCATGTGGCGCACTTACACATATTAGGGCAAATCTCACCCTTTTGACAGCAGTTGTGGAGAGATATCACAGTGAGACATGTTCGTTTCACTTTCTGACGGGGGAGGCTACAATGACACTTGAGGATGTGTATTGCATCCTCAAGATCCTGATTGATGGAGAGAGAGTTGACTTCAACCTGGCATGAGGTGAGGCTGGACTAGTAGAGGTATTCTGCACAGATGACTTGTGGATAGAGGATGGTGAGATTCAGTGGGTGGACATGTCGAGACTATGTGATAGGATCTAATGGATTGTGGCTTCGTTGGTTGGCGGATTCCTTTGCCTAGACAAGTGGTCCAAAGGATTATATGTGGGATAGGGCACTGTATTTTCATGGATGTTTAGACATGGCATTCGTTATGCATGGGGCACGTGTGTGCTGGGGTAATTGTATCGAGATATGCATGACTGTGTATACAGGAGAGGCCGGAGTCTATCAACAAGTGTGACTCTACTATAGGTGTGGGCTTGGGATCACATCCAAGTTATCAAACCGATTACACAGTGCCACCATGAGAGGGGGGAGCCATATGCATATTTGTATGAGGGAGTGATCACCCACTGACAGCTTGGATCTGTGAGCCATTAGAGGTGACAAGTCGACGAGATGGACCTATTTATTTGGAGACCATGGCTACTCTGTGAGGCATGGGAGGATGAGCATGAGCAGCTGATGTACTGCCGATAGGCTCGATATTTATTTAGGAGATGCAAAGATACCATTGAGAGATACCTGCCAGAGCGAGTACTCAGATAGTTTAGATTGCCACAAGGGTTGCTTGTTGGAGAGGCGACACATGCAAGGACACGGAAGGAGGTTGGGGACTGGGATGCAGAGGTTCCAGTGGCTACAGCCCTGATAGAGTTGCGGGGACTAGTACCAGTGAGATGGGATTGGGATTCAAGATTGGCAGACCCAGGTACATTGCCAGAGTATGATAGGTACTGGCAGACATACAGGCTAGTGAGGCTGACTACACCAGGTGTGGCAGGGGCAGTGGGAGAGGTGTTGGTGCTAGGTGGGGAGGCGAGGATGAGATGATAGGCTAGAGAGGCTAAACAATAGGGCGGTGGAGATGACAGGGGCCAGCAGGATGATGTAGAGATGGTTGAGGAGGAGGATCCAGTCGTAGAGACTGAGCTATAGTGGGTAGAGCAGCTACTACAGGAGGAGACCACATGGAGGACTCGACTAGAGCTCTGGATGGTGAGGGTAAGGAGAGATAGGGATGCAGCAAGGGCGAAGGTGAGACAGGTTGAGGCCCTAGTACAGGTACATGCATAGATAGCCCCAGCGGCACAGGTAGCGTTGGCAGCGACACAGTCATCTCTAACAGAGGCACAGGTAGCTTTGGCAGAGGCACAAGCCACACCAGCATCGGTAGCAAATGATGGGCAGCTTGCCCAGGTGACTTTGGAGAGGGATGCAGCAGTACAGTTGTGTCTGACAGCAAAGGCCACCCTACAGAGGGTTAGGCAGGAGAGAGATGAGGCACGTTGTGCATTGGGTGCCGATCAGAGGATGCTATACAGTGAGCTCATCCACATGTAGGGAGAGTTAGTTTCAACAGGCAGAGAGGCCGAGTACTACAGGGGTCTTTATGTTGGTGCGGTGACAGCAACTCAGCAAGCACCTAGTTACAAAGAGAGGAGCAGGTCTAGAGCATCCGTGTCACACAGGACAGGGCAGTCAGTGTCCTTAGTCATAGGACCCTTTGTGCCGCCAGGGGGACCTTCGCCAAGTACAGGCAGAGGACAGGGACCATGGCAGGAGGGCAGCTCTACCCACTAGAGTTGTATTTTGTATATTCTATAACTTTTGTATCATTATGGACATTGTATATTTTGACTGATGCCTGCGTGCATCCGATGTATATTTTATGCGGGCTCTTGATAGCCATGATGTACTTATTGATGTATATTTGGATGTATACATATAGACTATTGATGTAGACGCGTACATTTGTATTTTGATGACCTCTACCTGATGATATATCATGACATATTATGCTCACTGATGTTCATGCCTTTGTTTATGCATTTCTTGATGATATGGATGTGATGACATGTATGTATGATTATGGATTTATGTGATGATGTATATGATTATATGATGCTTATAGATGTATGACACATGATGACATGATGTTTATAGATATGATGATATAGATGCTATGGCATGCGATATCTAACATGTGGTTTTTGCAGATATGCACCAGGTAGAAGAAAAGCGAAGATGGAAGAGAGAGATTGTTGACTAATCACTGCTTTGAAAACTATATAAGGCCATGGGTAAATGGATGGGTAAATGAATGAGCTTGTTGAAATGGTTGCACAATTGTAAATAAAGAGCAATCCTTATTTTTGATATAGCACGTGGATAGTTCATCACCAAGGTATAAAAAACCAAGGTGCCATGATATTTGAGTGCGTGGACATTGACTCTGCAAGCAAGCAGTTTGATCTTAGATCCCTTAGGCATAATATGACCTTGTTGTACATGTGAATGAGCCATAGTCTTGAACATAAAATAAAGTTCAATACATAAATGCAAGAAGAATATTAATATGTAAGATGCTAGGTCGTAACACACACACAAGATAAATATGATGCCAAAAGGATACATAAAGATCATTCCTCAAACACGGCATACAAAAGCAATGACTATGCCTCCAATCTATACTGCATCGCAACATACCAAGCTTATTGATAAATCAAGGTAGTCTTGAATAGGTATTGGAAGAGGAACAAAAAAGATAAACCAAAAAGCAAATTGACTAACTTACAAAGTAAATATGCAGCCAACATATTCTCTTGCCAAAGAGGTTTCTCAGGATAGATTGGATAGGAAAGATAATAGCATTATCGTAGGAGTGATGTGTCCGTTAAAGGGTTTTATCTATTGAAAAGATAATGTCTATTCTTAGGAAATGCCACATGTTGTACAAGACGCGTGTGTTGGTCTTGATCATGGAACACCCTGTATAAGACAAGTTTGTTGATCTGTTGTGCAGTTTGAGATTGATTTAGCTGATGCTGGCAATTGATATGTAGGATAGCATATGGCTCTAAAAGTAAGTTGCTTTGCTTCAAGTTTGTTAAGAACTTTTTCTTTTAAAGGATGCATTTGTTTGTTGTTTTATTGCTTGAGTTAGTCAAGTCGAGGTGAATGGATTTTGATAAACGAAAGACTAGAAAGATGACATGTCAATGGATTGAAATGGGTGAAGAATGATGAATCGTATGTGCCTGAGTACTAGATACATCCTTCATATTCCAAACTTCCCACATACCCTGTATCCACAGGATCAAGGCACATTACGAGGAAAGATAAAAAAATGATAATATGTAGTTCTGGGTAGAGTGACGAAATGGGTCAAGGTGTTTGAGCTTCGGTTGGTGAAATGATGAGATCTTATGTACCTGAGTACTAGATACTTCCTTCGTATTCCATACTACCTACATACTCATATCCATGGGATCAAGGTACCTTAAGATTGGGAAGAGATGATATGTAGTTCTGGTTTGCATGATGATGAAGGAAAAGTGTTGTCAATGTGGGGAGACAGTTGAAATGCTTGTGAACCACGAACAAGGATCCATTCCTAGTCCTAGGTTAAGGAAAGAGTTGCCCCCATTCTGGTAGAGGAATTTGCATGGGTGATTGACATAGAAAGTATGACCTAGGACAAGACAGTGATAACTGTTAACATAGACCAAGACGTGGGATGACGACGATGGACATTGACAAATTTCCAAGCTATTCCAGATAGGGAGATGGAAATGCAAACAAGTTCAATACTTTTATTATGGATGGATGAATGAAGTTTATTGTGAAATGGACATGGAATGAATAGGACTCGATAGATGATGGATGCTGACTCTACACTTAGTGCCTGTTTGCCAGGTTTTCACTATGGTACTTATCCAATGGGCCTGTTTATCAGGTTTTCACTAGAGGACAAATTCTTATGTTTTGTTTTTTTTTTTTTTTTTTGGGATACTCTGAGGATCAGGCATAAAACTTCTTGAGATGAACACTGTTGAGTGGTTCATCTAGAGGAATTATGTCAGGTGTAGCTAAAGTATAAGCTCCTGATCTATATGTTGCTGTGACAATAAAGGGTCCTAACCAATTAGGCTTGAACTTGCCCTTCTTTTTTTGATCTGCTTGATTTCTCTAATTTGCTTTTAAGACAAGATCACCAACTTGAAACTGTCTTTCTTTGATCTTTTTGTTGTAATTACGCTAGAGGTGGTTTTGATAGACATGGAGATGATTAAGCGTGGCAAGGCACCTCTCATCTAGTAATTCGAGCTCATCTAATCTGGAAGTGCGATACTCTTCTCCATCAATCAGGGTCTGCATGGATACTTTGAGGATGGGATCTCGACCTCTATAGGTAGGATGGGTTTAGAGCCATAGACCAAGGCATATGGTGTGGCACCAATTGGTGTTCTGATACTAGTGCGGTAGGCCCATAGGGCGGGATTGAGTTGTAGGTGCCAATCACAACCAGCTTCATTGACTATTTTCTTGAGGATTTTGAGAATGGTTTTGTTGGAAGCCTCAGGTTGGCCGTTACTCTGTGGATAATAGGGAGTGGAAAAATGATGTTGGATATTGTATTGTGTGCACAAGGCATGAACATCTTGGTTCTTGAATGGTCTCCCATTATCAGTGACAATGGTTTGGGGGATACCATACCTGCAAATGAGGTAGTTTAGGATAAACTTGGCTATTTGCTTACCAGTGATATAGGTCATGGGAATGGCTTCGACCCACTTCATGAAGTACTCAGTGGTGGTAATGATAAATTTGTGGCCATTGGATGAGGGTGGGTGGATTTGTCCTACAAGGTCGAGACCCCATTGTGAAAAAGGACATGGAGTAGTCACAGGTTGTAGTTCATGAGCTGGTGCGTGAATCAAATCTCCATGTCGCTGGCATTGTAGACACTTCTTAGTAAACTGTAAAGCATCTTGCCCTATGGTAGGCCAGTAGTAACCTGTTTTGAGTATCTTCTTAGCGAGATTAGGACCAGTAGAATGTGAGCCACAGACACCTTCATGCATGTCTCGTAAGGTAGCTTCAGCTTCTTCTGTGTTAAGACATTGTAAGAGGATACCATTGAGAGTCTGGCGATAAAGTGTATCACCTAGAATAGTGTAACGGGAGGAACGACGGATAAAGGTTTTGCATTGGGTTACGGATAGGTCAATAGGAAAGGTACCATTTTTAAGGTAGTCATAGATATCTTCGTACCATGGGGAATTGGGACCAACAAGTTCGTAGATGATTTCAGTAACTGGAACATCGATGGCTGGTATCAACAATTGCTCAATCAAGAATTCACATTTATGTGTGTTTGCAGGCATGTCTATAAGTGACCCCACAAAAGCCATAGAGTTTGCAGCCTTGCTATGCTCTCTTGGAATTTGCTCAAATGTGATGCTAGAAAAGTGTGGTTTGTAAGCATCCACTAGTTGCTTGTAGGGGACCAACTTTTCATCTTTTGTTTGGTACTCATCTGTGACCTATCAAATGACTAGTTGTGAGTTTTCATATACCTGTAATTTTGTGATGTCCCATTGAATTGTTGTATTGAGACCTATGAGGAGTGCTTCATACTCGGCTATGTTGTTGGTGCAAGGAAATGCAAGTCGATATGACTTTGGAATATAGTCATTTTGAGGTGTGATGAATAAGATGTCAGCCCCTAATCCATGTTGTGTGTAGGAACCATCAAAGTACAACTTCCACATTACTGAGGTAGAAAGAGCGAAGAGATTCTCATCCGAAAAGTCTGATACCATAGGATGTATTTCTATCATAGGTGTTGTTGCTAGTTGATCTACTAGGGCTTGTCCCTTGATTGCCTTATGATCCACATACTCAATGTCAAACTCACTAAGGATCATAACCCATTTAGCTAGTCTGCCTGTGAGAACTACTTTTGCTAGTAGATACTTCCATGGATCAATTTTTTCTATGAGATTTGTGTGTTGGTTTAGCATGTAATGCTGCAACTTTTGGGAAGCAAACACCACTGCTAAGGAAGCTCTTTCCATAGGTGAATAATTGAGTTCATATCCCACCAAGGCTCGACTGATATAATAGATTGCATGCTCTTTTCCTGACTCATCATGTTGTGCTAGAAGAGCCCCTAGGGCTGCAGGTGTAGTTCAGATGTACAAGATCAACGGTTTATCGGTGACTGGTGGTACCAAGACATGAGGTGTATCTAGATATTCCTTGAGTTGATCAAATGCTGCTTGACACTTATCTTCCCATCAAAATGAGACATCCTTTCAGAGTAAGTGTTGAAATGGTTGACATTTATCTGCTAGCTGTGAGATGAAACGCCTAATAGACTGTAATCTTCCTTGAAGGCTCCTTAATTCTTTTAAGGTCTTTGGTGGAGGCATTTCCACTATAGCCTTGACCTTTCCTAGATCTACTTCAATGCCTCTATGAGATATAATGTATCCCAATAGTTTTCCTGATGTTACACCGAAGACACACTTCTTGGGATTGAGTCTCAGTTGGTATTTTTCTAGTCTGTCAAGGATCTATCCTAGAACTTGTATGTGATCTACCCTAGAGGATTTCTCTAGTATATCATCCACATAGTCCTCCATGATGTGATAAAGAGATCATGGAATATCACTGTCATTGTCCTTTGATAAGTTGCCCCTACATTCTTAAGACTGAATGGCATGATGCACCAACAATAGTTACCCCAAGGACAAGTGAATGTTGTTTTATGTTGATCTTCTTCTGCTATCCTTATCTGATTGTAGCTGAAGAATCCATCCATGAGAGACAGCATTTCATGACCAGTGGTCAAGTCTACTATGAGATCAATGTTTGGCAGTGGGAAGTCATCTTTGGGACATGCTTTGTTAAGATCTCTAAAATCATTACACATGTGGATGCCCCCATTGGGTTTAGCCACAGGTTCAATGTTTGAGACCCAATCTAAATAATCAATAGACCTGATGAACTTTGCATCTAGCAGCTTATGTATTTCAACTTTTACCAAGAGAGCTATCTATGGGTGCATCTTCCTTAGATTTTGCTTGACTAGTTTAACTGTTGGATCAACTGTGAGATAGTGAACTACTAGCTTAGGGTCTAACCCTAGCATATCAGCATAGGTCCATGCAAAGTTGATGGTTCTTTGTAAGAAGAAGTTGTTGAGATTCTTGTGCTCTATTTCTGATAATGATGCTGCAAGGAATGTGGTCTTCGGATTTTGCTTTGTGCCAAGGTTTATCTCTATAGAATCTTCCACTAGGAAAGATGACTTCTCTTGATACTTAGATGGTAGGGGAAGGTCAAATCCTCCGTCCTCAGGTGCCATAGTTGGGTTTTCACCTTTGGATACATTGTTTTTACTATTTTGTGATTAGGAGGTGCCACGGTGTGGTTTTCACCTAGAGATCTTTCTTTATTTTTACTTTTGCAACTGGAGGATTTGGCATTCTCACCAAAATAAGCAGTTGGTTCTAATTCCATTACAAAACTAACTTTGTGATCACCAAGAGGGATACTATCCCAGAGTCCCATGAACTCAACAATAGCCTCGTCATTCTGAAATACATCTAGGACGAGGGACACTTGTTGGTCCCAATCGATAAGTTCAAGGTAGACAAGTGTTACAATTTGGGTGCTGGTGGTGGATGTTAAGGATATGGATGATAGCATGAAAATGGAGGATTATGTAAATAGGTCAGTCATATGGAGGGAAGAGTCATTGATGATATCCTCATTAGATCTTGAATCAGCGAGCAAAGTTTCTGCCACCTTGTTGAGGATACCCTCGATGTCCAAGGTGCATGGTACCTTTCTACCAAATCCTAACCCCTTCTTGTCTAGTTTCTTTGTCACAATAATGGGTTCTATTGTTCCTTGATTATGTTTCCCAAGGCCACATTTGCCTTTATAGCCCATGTTTTTTACTATCCTTAAGCCATTGACATATTGCTTGACTGGTATAGTGATTGGTTCTTTCTCCTTGTAGAGCCAAGAAGAGATGTCTTCAATAGTTTCCTCTGCCAATAATTTTCCCTCTTGGAATTAGGTTAGGGATGTTGGGGGAGGAATAGCTACTTTTTTAGTTACTTTGGCAATGGGCGGTTGGTCATAGGATTTAGGGGATAGAGGCATCTGCCCTACACAACACGATTTTGAGATATCATAAGTTCCAAAGCCTATATCACAGATGTGATCTTTGATTTCAGGAATAGGGTGAGGATTGGGTTTAATTGCAGAGGCTTTAGTCAGATTTTCAGGGTTGACATACAGTGGGGATCCAATGGCTTTATCATTTTGAGGCACTTGGTTATAATTCTTCTAACTACCTTGCAGGACATGGCAGAATTCAAAAGGATTAGGGTCTCCTGGGATAGTGATCTTCATACCATTAAATGGGAACTTGAGGGACTGATGGTATGTTGAGGGAATAACTTTCATAGCATGGATCCATGGGCGTCCTAGGATATTGTTGTAAGGTAGCTCAATGTCTAGGACTTGGCACCTGGTTTCAAGCATGACTGGGCCTACTTGTATAGGCAAGTGGATAACACCTTCTAACTGGCATTCAGCATCATCATACCACTTGATTGTAATACTTTGATAAATGTTGACTTGATCCTCAGAGTATCCCAATTGTTTGAGTAACTCTAGAGAACAGATATTGAGACCAGTACCGCCATCTATAAGTATGCATTTGATCTTGCATTTATGGATGAGAACCTCAATGTGAAGGGCATCATTGTGACATGGATCATGGGATGGGAGGTCTTTTTCAGAGAAGACCACATTGTAGGGTGAGGCAATGTTACCTATTATAGCTTGGAAATCCGTGACCGCTATGTTATTAGGAACTGAAGACTCTTGTAGGGCTTTTTCTAGCACAGCTTTATGTGCAGGTGATGAATGTAGAAGGTCCAAGATAGACATCTATGCAGGGGTTTTCCCTAGATGTTCGACAAGATTGTAAACAGATTGGGTTGGGAGACTTGGTGTTGGACCAGGAATGGTGACACAACCACGACAAGTTGTAACTACACAATGCGTAGATTTGCCTTTGATAGTGAGGGTAGATACACGACTCTCTTCAAAATGACCCACAATGGAGTCATAGGAAGTGGAAGCTTTGTTAACACCTTTACCTTTATGCAGAGGAGTACCTTGACCATGGTTAGGGAATGGTTCCTTATAGATGTTGAGATCTTTGTTGGTGTGTTGGATTGGTTGTTCATCTTTAAAAGTGATTTTATTTCCATCAATGAGGTTTTGAATGATGTGCTTGAGTCTCATGCATGAGGTGGTTCTGTGTCCTTTGCTCCTATGGAATTCACAATATTCATTTTCTCTGTATCTAGTGGATTTGTAAACAAGTTCACCATATGGAGGAGCATCTGGTAAGGTGACAAGTTTATTGTGTATAAGTTTCTGTAAAACATTCTCAATAGGCTCTCCTAAGGGAGTGAATTGACACGGCAGAGGGTAATCTTGTTGAGGTCTCTCTTGTTGTCATTGGTTTTGGTATGGTTGCCTTTGTTGGCTTTGTTGAGGCAGATTTTGACTCTGTTTTGAAAGCTGAAGGGGTTGTTGCAATGTTTGGACATGTTTAGCATCGACCACACCATCATTGACCACGTTTTTATTTTTGTTTCAAAACTTTGGTTTGTTGTTTGTTTGTTGTTGGGGAGCATTGTCTTTAGTTTCTTTGAAGATTTTTACCATGCCCTTAGCAATGAGGCCTTTTCAATGTTGATTCCTTTATAGGTAATTTCTTCGAAAGTTGTTGCACTAAGAATTTGCAAATGGAAACCCAATTCTTGGTTAAGGTTCTGCACAAATATGCTAACAAGTTTCTTTTTAGGTATCTTGAATGGGAATTTGCTAGCCATTTGTCTCCATCTTTGAAGGAAGGAAATGAAAGTTTCCCCTTTTTTTTGTTTATTGTTGCATAGGTTGGCCATGGAGATCTCATGTTCTGTGTTGTAGGAGAAATGGGTGGAAAATTTCTCCACAAGCTCATTAAAAGATTTGATACCCATGGGTAGGTGCGAGAACCATTCTATAGCTTGACCTCCAAGACTACGAGGAAAAAGATGCATAAGATATGTGTCGTTATGTGAGACCTCGAAGCAAGCGAGATAGAATTCTCTTTTGGGTCTCCTTTTCCTTTGTTTTTATCAAATTTGGGAATAGTGAAGTTGTGAGGAAAAGGGATCATGGGTAATGACCAATCAAATGGATAAGGACAAACTTCTTCCAAAGAGAAGCTTTTCTTGGTGTGGCCAAACATAAGATTAGATAGTTGTTGTTGAACTTCTGCATGCTTTAGTTCCATAGTTGTGGAAGGGGTTGCAAACATCTCTTGTTGTCCTAGAAGTGGTTGTTGTTGCCCATATGGAGATTGTAGTGGAAGCCATGGGCGTTGATGTTGTAAGGGTCGTATGATTGGTTGGGGTCTTATGCATTGTATGTTGGGTTTAGATTGGGTTGGAATTGGGTGTTTTGATTTTGGGGGGTGGAGGTGGTGATAGGTAAGAATGTAGGCTTTGTGATGGTTGTTGATAAGAGCTTGGTGGAGGAAAGCTAAAGTTTGTTGGGTTTGGTTGCGGATTGAGATAGATGTGGTTTAGGTTGAGAGTGGAAGATTGTTGTGGTGGAGGAACATAGGTAGATGTGTTTTGCAATGGTTGGGGTTGTATGGGAAATGTGTTGAAGAAGGTAAGTGTCAATGAGTGTTGTGGTGGAGGACATAAGTAGATGTGTTTTGTGATGGTGGAGGTTGATTAAGAGTGAGTGCAAAAGAATGTTGTGGAGGAGGGACATAGGAGGTGTTGACATTTTGTGATGGTTGGGGTTGCATGACATTGTGTGGTTGAAGGATACAAAGGGTTGATGATGTTGGGGGTGGTGTTTGTTGAGACCCTTGTTGCATGGCTACATAAGTGTTCCCCGAATTGTAATTTGGTGGAAAACCTTCTCATGATGGGGTAGCCAATGTTCCACTTGCAATTGGTGAGGACATTCTAGGAGGTTGTTGTGTGATTGATTTTGCTAGAGTGGCTTGTCTTGCTAGTTCTGCTTGACGATGCAAAGTCTCTTGTTGTTGTTTGTAGATCTCCATATGCGTCAGGAGTGGCGATATGGGTCTCTCTACCGTTGGATGTTGATAAAGGGGATTCCCATATTGTGTAATTGTTCTCCCTTGTGAGCTTTGTTCGGGTATAGGAGTGGTCACAGTTGACATGGTTTGGACCACTGTTATAGTGTCGTGGGTGTTGTTAGGCTCACTAAGATATGATAGATCAAAACCTTTGGGTAATTTGGCTCCTTGCTCTACTAGCAAGTGAAAGAAATGATCTTGGTTCTCGCTAAGGATTTTGTTGAAGGCAGCCATGGCTCTAGGATCTTGTATGATTTCATCAAGGTCTTGTCTATCTTCTTGAGAGGATTGACCTATTTCAAAGTGTCACTCTTCTTGAGATGGGACTTGACCTATGGTATAACCTTGTGGAACAAAACCTGGAGGCATACCAGTTGTATATTGAGGTGTATCAATCAAAGGGACATTAACTCCTTGAGGATTGTTTGGTTGGTCTTGCTGTGGCATGTTTTAAGAGTTAGTTGATCTTTCCACTGGTGTCTTTGGAGTACCCTTAAGAGTCATGTTGGATTGGCTTGGTTGAGGTGTACAAGGAGGCAATTTGCGCTTCCTTGGGGTGACTTGCTTAGCCTTCATAGTTGTTGGAATCTAGTGGTTACAATGGGAGACACTAGGACAATATGTTGTGTTTGAGATGCCTATTGGGGTTTTACTTGTGTTTTCAAGAATGACAGTTTTGATGCACAGTTTACTGGACTAAAGGCGATGTACTGTTTGACCAAAAGCACAAGACTGTGCCACCAAAAGTGAGCTACTATATTACCAAAGGCGTTGGACTGAGCTTCCAAAGGCAAGGTACTACTATACCAAAGGTGAGCTACTGTTAGACCAATATTGAGCTACTGTTATACCAAGGGCGCTGAAGTAGTGCTAGAGGTGAGGTACTGTTATACCAAAGGTGAGCTATTGTTATACCAAGGGCGAGCTGCAATTAAACTAGAGGCACTGAAGTAGTGTCAGAGTTGTTTAAAAGACAAATTTTTATAGTTTTGGATTTGATTTTGATTGTATTTGCTTTGGCAAGAGAAAACATAGCAAACAAAGTAGCAAAAAGAACTGACACAACAGATAGTGTATGTTCGAGGCTCACAAAAAAAGTCTAATGTTTCCATGGGTATAAGACAATTACAAACAATATCAAGCACTTTTTATCCCTAGAGACAAGGTTTCATTGCAGTAGATCAGCTCACAACTTAATACTTCGTTGACCAAATGTCATTCCATAAAGGTGTCAGACATTTGTATCTTTGTGAGAGATGATAGGTAGGGCTATCTCACCCTCCCCTCATAAAGCTAAAGTAGGTCACAAGAGCTTTATGGCTGAGGGAATACTATCTCTTCTCAAGGGAGCCAATGGTGAGTATCTTAAGGGCTCAAATTGATTCCCCTTGCACTGATGATTACCGCAACGTTTGGAGGTGGATCAGGTAGTCACTATCTAGTTTGGTTCTTAGTAACTTTGAGGGACCAATGCCTTATGAGCAATGTGAGAAGCTACTAAAAGATTTAACCAATCGTACTAAAAGTATCAAACACTTCACACAATATGAAAATCATTTCCACAAAGTGCTAGTACACCTCTTTTCAATTTGGCACCACAAGGTAAGGCTAACATTGGTTAGGACTTGGCTTTTGCCTTATCCCTCTTATATAGTGGTTCAAAGGAAAACTCTGCTTAGGGTCTTCCCTTTTGGATGAAACACAATCCAAAAGTAGGCCTTTTTAAAGGAATAACCAAAATGTAAGAGCAAGCACATCAAACAAAGGTTCAATTGTCCTGTTATAAGAAAAATAAGGTGCAACTAAATTAGGCACACACATGATTGTAGTTTGTCAATTGTCCCTTATAAAATTGAAGCGTTTGGCATTCATGTCCTTTATCCCTTAGAAAATTGAAGTATTTTTTGCATTCATGCCCATTGTCCTTTAAGAAAGCAATATGTTCCTAAGACTTAGATTGTCAAAAAATGATTTGTTCAATTGTCCCTTGAGAAAGCAATATGTTTCTAAGACTTAGTGCAATAGATTGAGTTTCTTCAATGCTCATCCTACATAAACATATTAGGGAAACCCATTTGCTCTGTGTGAGTGATAAGAAGCTTCAACAAGTCGATTAGTTCCACAAACTCACAAGTTAGCAAAATATAAATCAATATGACCAAAAGTGCTTTACTGTCTTACCAGAGGCGACCTATTGTATACCCGCAAGCGCTACACTATTTTACCAGAGGCGATGCACTGTGCTACCATAAGCATTGTACTATGCTACCAAAAGTGTGGTGTTGTGCTACCAACAGCGCTTTACTATCCCAAATCTAAAAAAAGTTGTATTTTGTCAAAAATGCTAGGTCAAAAGATGATTTCATGTTTGGATTTGTAGATCTGGGCTGAATGGTTGATAGGATCTGTACCCTAGAATCAAAAAACACTCAAGGATGTTGCAAAACAATGGATTAACTCAAAAAAGTGTAAATACTCCTAAATACATCAGCTTAGGAAGTAAACAAGATAGTTGAAAGACAAATAAATCAGCTCGCCAATCAATAAATGATAGATATGTGAGTAAAAACTTTGCAAATCACAAAACAAGATCAGAAACCCTAATTTGCCAAAAGCGCCTTACTACTATGCCAACTGCGATGCACTGTGCTACCAATAACGCACCACTATGCTAACAGAGGCGCTACAGTATTGCCCAAAGGCATTATATTGTACTACCAAAAGAATTTTTCTGTGTCTTTTGCGTTGTTCCGTACTGTACTTCAAAAAAATTAATTTCTCAAAGAAAAAGAGGGATTAGTGGGTCCCACTAGGTGTGCCAAAATATATATGAGGAAAATTGATATGTCGAATGATAATTTAACCAAAACTATGATAATAACCAAATCAATAACCCATAACATAAAGAGATCTATCTAAATAAAAAGCCATGATCAATGAATAAATCAACTAAAACAAGAAATCTTTTACCAGATTGTATTGTTCTCTTTTGTCAAATGTGGATTGCTTAAATATGTTGCGAAACCATGTTTGCAACAAGCGAGTATAGGTACTCAAAGATCAATGTCAAAAGATCATAAAAAGGTGCTCAACGATGCGATGTATACTCAATGTGCTGTAAAGGATGCCTAAGAATAAGCGATCGAAGAGGATGTGTGAAGGAGATGAGGGGGGTTTATATAGGTTTCAACAGAGATCGATCAACGGTCGAGATAATTCAGAAGAATCAACAAAGGAGATAAAACAACTAACCATGGTGAATGTGCACATGACATGTGTCAATCCATATGGATATTTTTATTAAGATATGATGAAAACAAGATTGATTGAATAGATAACTCAACTTGTAATTTTGCCTTTTTTAGAGTTCTAAAAATAAGACTGATTGTGCACATGAGTTAACAAGATATTTTAAGAGGAATTGGAAGATAACTAAAATTAAATAAATAAATTTATTTATTTATTTGTTCATGATAGAGGAATATGAAGATTATAAATAAAATATTTGATTTTATTTATTTTTAGAGGATTGAGACAATTTAAGTAAATTTGCATGATTTATTTAAATTTAGAAGAGCAAGTGATTTAATTAAATAATATAAATTATTTAATTGTAGATAGGAGGAAATTTGATGAATTAATTAAATAATTGAATTTTGGAAAGAGGATAATGATTTTATTAAATAATAAAAATTATTTAATTTTGTAAGAATAAAGAGGAATTTAATGAAATTAATTAAATAAAGAGGATTTATTTAATTAATATTGAATTTTGGAGTTTTAGAAGAATTTGATGAAATTAATTAAATAATTAGTGTATACACCTAAAAATGTCTCAACCACCAAACTGACTCCTGACATCCCTAAACACACCAATTTCCTTTCCAAACAATTAATTAAATTTTTATTTAATTAATTACCCCTTTCATTCCCTATAATCCACACCATTTTAGCCCCAAAATTAAATTAATTTTATTAATTCAATAGTCCAAACCTTAGCCAGTTGATTTAATAAATATGCAAAATTTATTAAATCAATTCCCTCATTTTCCCTAAACCTAATTAATTAGTTAAAACCATGTTAACTAATTAATCCAGCCTACTAATTAACCTATCCCTACCCTATACAATTAAATAGCTATTATTTAATTGCCTACCCTAGCCTACCTCATCCTAACCTTAAGATTAATTAAGAAAATCATTGATTAATTAATCTTACCCTCCCACTAATCCCTCTACTAACTTATTCCAGCCATATTAATTAGGTTAATCACCTTAATTAAATAGGTCAAACCCTCATTAACACTTCTCCCCACAACCCATGAATAAAAAATTGATTTCCATGCCACATAAATCAATTTTTAATACACATCTGTCATAATTTTCATTAAATACCTCTTACACCCCTTACACATGTCATAACTCATTAATATCCACTCTTCCCCAAATGAATTTTTAATTCATTTTACCCTTCCCCATGTGAATTTTTAATTCACAAATAATCCATCTCACCCAACCTCATTTATTCACCCCTTTCCCAAAAATGAATAAAAGATTTACTTTTATTCCTAGCCCTCCATCTTCCAAGATCAAATCTAGGCCCTCCACATCACTTTTATCCTCCACCATTGATCTCTCCAATCAATCTCCACCCTTAGATCAAAATCCCTTCCAAAAATCTATAAATACAACCTCTCCCAATTCATTTTCATGATCCAAGTTTATGCAAAGTTACCATGCCAAAATCATTCTTGAGTTAGGATAGTGAGTTGCACAATTGAAGAGCATTTCACATTGAAATCCATAGTCTAGGGATCATCTCGGTCTTGGGAGTTTGTTTTGGGTGCAAAGGCTCTTTCCTCCCTTGATGGGA
The DNA here is from genome assembly GCA_027924645.1 of Cunninghamia lanceolata. NCBI lineage: Eukaryota > Viridiplantae > Streptophyta > Pinopsida > Cupressales > Cupressaceae > Cunninghamia > Cunninghamia lanceolata. The sequence continues at coordinate 7,266,462 of BSBN01000499.1, read as the reverse complement.
TTAGGTTTTGCATGTGAGGTATAATCTTGTGTTTGTTGCATTTGATTTAGTATTTTTGCCTTCTTTGCATTATCTAATCTACATTGGCACGCCCGGTAGGACCCACAAGGTCTGAATCTAATCTTTGTTTGTGAGTTTTTGTGTTAGTATGTGATTTTTGCAGGTTCAACGCTATCCAACCATCGCAGCAGCGCTATCTCAACCGTCTTTCAGCGCTATTACTGTATTAGCGCTATATCTGTGCGACCTTGTTTTCATACTAACCTTACTCACGTGTGTTTGATTTATGTTTTCCTATTGTTTTCTATGGTATTTGCTCTCTGTTTTACAGGAAAACCAAGAATTACAGGGGGAGGTTATGGCAAATTTTTGAAAGAACAAAAAACCAGCATCAGTTTCCCATTTTGACGCCATCATTCAGATTAGTCCCATCTGCATTTCTCTGTGACTCTCTGAAACATCATGCAGTGGCGCCTTCACTGACATCAATCATCGCTATCTTCTGTATTGACGCCTTACGTAGGACCTATTAGCGCAAAACTCTGTATCAACGCTATTCTGCTAATTGTCGCTATAGTAGTATTTCATTAGCGCCATAAAATATTTTAGCGCCTTCTTTTGTAAGTCGGGTTGTTCTGCCCGCAATGGCGCTTGTGTATGTTCGTTTTAGCGCTATTCGTGAAAATTGCTTTTCTGTCTGTTGCAAGTACTACGGATACTAACAAGTCTTTTTGCAGGACGGTTTGATGTTAGTTAGCTAACACTTTGATTTTGGAAACTAAAATGAACCCTTTTTGCATTGTCAAGTCTTAGACAACATTTCAATTTGGTGTTTTAAAAATCAATCCAAACAACTCCTTGTGTGAAGTGTGTGTGTGTGCTCATAACATTTATTTTGGTGCTCTAAAATTTACTCTTTTGTGTGCCAACAAACAATCAAACACTTCAATTTGGGCTATAAAAAGAACCACAAATTGCATACATCATTGGTTAAAAAGAACAACAACTTGCATTTCTCACGCATATAATCAAGAAAAATATCCTTTAAATTGTGTGTGAAGTGTTTTGTGCTCTTTTTGCTTGTGGCGTGAGAGCGTATGCTCTTCCCTCGCACCATTTTGGTGACCTTGGGAATCAAAAGCTTATCACAAAACTTACATTAATCACACCCCATTTAATCCAAAGATCTAAAATTGAACCATGTTTAGTGTGAGGTAATCATAGGGAACACGTATGCTCTCCCCTCACATCTTTGTATGAACTTGGGGATCAAAAGTGTTTTCATGATTGTATTGCTTTTGTAATCCTTAGAGGGCCTGCCACCCCGCTTCGAATGGTGGGAACGACCCAAGCGGCATCAAGCTAAAGCCAAGCTCTTCCAAGCCGCTATATAAAATAAGGCGTTTGGGATGAAAGTCTCAAGTGACAGGTGTTGTTTTGTTATACCGACAGCCAACCTCCTCCAAAACCCTCCAAGACGCAACCCTTGGAGGCTGGGAGACTCCATAACGGAGAGTAGCGCTGCCGCACGTATAACCACCTAAACGGATGCCCTTACTAAGAACCATTATTTTAGCAAGCCAAAATCCTTCTATTTGTTGACGTAGAGGGCAAAACCCTTGAAGCGGCCCCAATTCATGCGGTTCTTAGCCGAGGTAGCAGGGACAATCTAAAGGTTTGGTGAGGGACAAGCCTTATAAGAAACCTGGATCTTGGTATGCGTGAGAAGTGTGTGCAATTGTAAGGAGGAGCCGGTGCTACCAAGATCCTGGAGCTACCCGCTTTGAATAGGCGCAGCTAGGGATTCAACAAATATTGTCACATTCTCGCCTTAGGTTGTGAAAAAGTGCTTGTTCTAAACAAAGTCATATGTCATTTCACAAATAAAAATCATTGCTTGTTTTGCGTTCAAATGTGTGTTAAAGTGCTTTAATTTTTCACAAACAACTTGCCAAGAGACAAAACAAATCAGTTGGTCACGTTCCAAACAAACAGATCCAAAAATTTGCCATCAGAAATCTATCTATCCTGTTTCAGCGCCATATCTGTCTGATTGTAGCACCATTTCACCAGTGGATTGGTGCTATCTTTAGATTGACTTGCCTGAGACAAAACAAATCAGTTAGTCACGTTCCAAACAAACAGATCCAAAAATTTGCCTTCAGAAATCTGTCTACCCTATTTCAGCACCATATCTGTCTGATTGTAGCACCATTTCACCAGTGGATTGGCGCTATCTTTAGATTCACTTGCCTGAAACAAAGACCCATTTAGTTGTGATCTACACCTTCTGCTCTGCAACAATCCATATACATCTCGCAAAAATCCACCAACAGTCCAGCCATTTTCTTCAAAATTTTATAAATTGCACCTTCTCTTTGACCTTAGAGGATCAATCACCACCATTGTTGGACCCCTTTGATACATCATAATCAGCCCAAATACATATCTACCCATCCCCTTTCAATCTTTTTGCATATCTCCTTGGACCTAGACAAATCATTTCAAAAAATCCACATCCAAATCAAAAAAACCCATCAACAAATCATCAACCAAATCTTGTCATCATTTTGAGCCAAAGTTAGATCTAGATCTTATCATTAACATCACATTTTCCTTGAAAAGTCATTAGTCTACCTTTCAAGAAAAATAAATCACCTCTCTTTGTGTAAGGTCATTAGTCTACCCCAAACAAAGAAAATTGTCATCCTTTTGTGCCAAATCACAATCTAGATCTTATCTAAAAGCTCAATTTGTAAACCATCATCATCCTAAATCAATCAATAATCAAAACATCAAATTCTAAATCCTTTTTTCTTCATTCATATTTGGTCCAAAATTTGTGCAAAAATCTATATCATCCATTCATATCCCCCTTAGGATAAAACCTTTGGAAAAACATACCGATCTTCACTATATCCTCTCTTCTACTCCATCTCACTACCACATCCCTCTTTGGGTCCAACAAAATCAATCCGATTCTCTAAGGTCTTCATCTTCATTCCACTCTACTCCTAATCAAAAACCATACGCGTATGCCCATCACGAGATCACAACACAAAAAGAATCAAGAAATGGCGGAACAATGGTCCTTTGGTTTGCCTAACACCAACAACCGCACCATACCCACCTATCAAACATACAATCCACCTGCATATTCCTTCATCCTCCCATATGGCCCCAACGAAAACCCTTTTCACTTCTTACAACAAACACAAACACCACCACCATCAACACTAAACGTCCCCACCATATCCCAAGATGACCTAGATGTCTTGAGCTTCACGCAAGATGCCGATAACATGGATCTACTTGATAAAATCCTAAGATCGGACCCAAATAGATACCTTGATCATCTTCTTAAAATAGGTGCTCAACTACCCTCCATCGCAACATCGTCACAACCATCCACTTCCACAATCACCCCTACCACGTCAAATACCCAAGCATCTACATCACATACCCAACCCACCATCTCTCAAACGTCAACACCTACCGTGTCTACCACCTCCAAAACCTCAACCGCTACAACATCAATAATTTCCACATGTACCGCTCTCCCTACCACCTCCCAACCTGTCACCACCTCTACTACCACAACTACCATCAACCCTTCCGCTTCAATCACAATGTGCATACAAGGCAACATCACGCAAGCAAGTACCTCCACAAGTGTGCCCCCACCAAACCCTCACACCCTTGCTTACCTACGACAACTATTCTCACAACAATCTCACAACACGTCTAACCAATCCAACGTCCACATACCCAACGTCAATCCCATAAGTCAACATAATCTACGCGCACCAACAATAGCAAGCACTAATCAATCCAAACCCCAATCTACAACACCAACATCTTAATCAAACCAATGTCCAACATCAAATCACGCCCCACCTCCAATATCTCACCAACCAACAACCCTACACGTTTCAACCACAACAACCACAGGATTTCAACACCGTCCTACAAGGCTTAATCCAAAAGGTGGATGACCTACAAACTGGGGGCAAATGCAAATACTATTCTTTTGAGGATATTTGCCCCTACCCATTTGACCACACATTGTACATGCCCCCTTTCCCTAAAAACTTTGAAATGCCAAAATTTGACAAATACAAGGGAAAGGGAGACCCTAGGGACCACCTAAGGGAGTTCTACATTGTGTTGGGTGAATATTTTTTCGTTAACTCACTAACGGCAAATGGGTATATCAGCCACAGCTATGATGAGACAAAGTCTCTCCTCTCAGCAAGGGGAGGTTCCCTCTAATTACTTAACTTTTGCAAATCAAATAACTTATCAAATTTATGTACACTAAAAACTATGTTTGTGGTGGTTCCATCTCATCTCATTCTCTTTTTTCAGAATAGATGTTTATATTTCAAACTCTTGATATAAGACTTGTAAATTATCACAAAATCACAGGAACTCAAAGTTTTCTGTTACCTCACTTACTACTTGTAAACGGAACTATTTGAAGTAGAATGCAGCCCAAAGTCTTCACTCCTCTTCAAGATGATAAAAATAAATCGAATATAACAACTTGCAGCACAAAGTCTCCAAACTATTGTATTCTCACAAACATGAACATATAACCCACAACCGATTTGATAACACAAAGTTTATCAGAATCAAATTAAGAGCGCTCTTCAATCACTTGTAACAAACTCTACACTTCAATTATTATGAAATAAGATTATGATAGCAAGACGTAAGAACAAAACTATCACAACACAAATAATCCCAAGACAAAGATTGGAATTGAACTTGCTTTCTTGTCTTGATAAATATTTGAATATTGATTTTCACAAAAAGCACAAAGTCTTGATTTGCTTCTCAATTCGCCAGAGTTTTCTTGCAATAGACAAAAGATAATATTTACAAAAGAGGTCCCCTTTATTTATAAGGAATGACCTTGAGAAAATCTAGGAAATCTACAACTACTTTGACTTATTCAAAAATAGGAGTCCTTATTGACTTGGGACTTCCTATTTTTTACATGTAATTGCATATTAAAAATGTCCAAAATTGTTTTGAAAGTACATATGAAAATCAGAAAATAAACTAAGGGAAAAACAACCGCTTCAATTTGTGTCACCACTTTTTCTCATGTGGTGATCATACATAGTGAAGGCCGCTTGCATTTCAATGCTATCTGGGTTGAATGCGTTCTTGAAGATCATCCTGGCCCTCACTATGGCATCCCTCACTGTAGTGATTGATTTGGCATGATTAGTTAACCTGGTTTACAGATTGTCCAAGGTTAACTGGTTGTCTAAAATGTTGTCCACAGAAGTTATTGAAAATGCTTTATCTTCAAATTCTTTCTGAAACATGTCTTCAAATTCCTTAACCATTTCTTCTGCAGAAAGAAATTGGTTATCTTGTGATACCAACTTACAAGGTAACTCCTCCAGCTTATGCAAAAGATTAACATCATTTTCTTTGCTGATTTCTTTTGTAGCCTCAAGATCCTTGATCAAATTTCTTAGTGTGATCAGTGAGATCAAACTGAAGATAAAACTAATCTAATGCATAAACAAAGCGATTATACCTTCATGAAGACCTCACAAATCCATGTGGGAAGGAGTTGCACCCAAGAGCTCCTCAAGATTGTTCCCATGATCAGTGTGACTAATGTGGATTGCTCAAAGCTTTTCAACACAAATGTAAGATAAGAGACAAGGTGGATGGATAGATTAGATGGGATTGAGGCAAGATTTTGACATTATGGTGGCATGATAAGGAGATTGTGGAGGGATTTTGGCAGAGGTTTGGTGCATGATTGAGTCTCTCTCAAATGGCTTGGAGAGGGTTTCATTTATAGAGTTTTGGGAATGAGGATGGAGGGTCAGGATTAGAAGGTGAGATCAAGGGCTAGGAATCAATGAGAGTTAGGGTTAGGATTGGGTTCATAGCCTTGTGACAAGTGTCACAAGGAGAGTGGATGAGGGAGATCAAGGGTTGAAACTTGGTCAATGGGATTGGAGGGCTCTCATTAAAAGTGAATTTTAAATTCACATGGGGAAAGGTGTGGAGGATTAAAATGAATAAAAGATTCATTTTGGGAAGAGGGGACATGACAAGTGAATTTTTAATTCACTTTTATGTGGAGATGTGAAGATGGTACTCTTACATGTGTAAGAGAGTGATAAATGAGGGTTAAGGGGGATTTGACCCTTTGAATAAAAGATTGATTTTTATTCAAAAGGTGCATGGAAGAAGGGGATAAGCAAGGTTAATTGAGTGCTTAGCTTAATTAACCTAGGTCTAGGGGATAGGTAGGCTAGGGTAGCTTAGGGTAGGTCAATTAGTAGGCTAGATCAATTAGATAACCATGATTTATCTAATTAATGAGGATTAGGAAAAAGGACAATTTAACTAAATAAATATTGTGAATATTTATTTAATCAAATGAGGATAATGTTGTAAGGTAAAAGTGATAAATTAAATGAATTAATTTATCACAAGGAATGGGTAAATGGTCAAGGTAGACAATGAGGGATAAATTAATTAAATAAAATGAATTTATTTAATTAATAGGAGAAATAATGAGGGTGTAGAGATATGGAAAATTAGTTTGTGAAGCAAGCCAATTTTAGGTGTCTACACTTAGCATGTTGCTCCGGTACACCAGAGCTTCCTTTGTTTCTGTATATGAATCCCTGTTAGAAATAGCACCAATGGATATTAGGGTACTTATTTTTAGCTTCCTCATTTCCACCCATTTATCATGAGTATCCTCCATGCGCTCAATATCTTGAGAGATAGCATCAATGAGATCATTAAGTTCCACCCTTACTTTCCTCATCTTATCCGTCTTCTCAAATACATCCGTGAGCAAAGAGATTCCTTGCGCTCGCATCCTGTCTAAGTACTCTTCAAGTACTTTTCCTCTGAGGTGAGTCTTTTCTGCTTTCAGAATGATGGGGTCTTCTACAGAAACAGCCTCTGGAGTAACTGCTTCCGAGTTCAAAGTGATCTTTCTTACCACTACAGTCAACTGTTCTACCTTTGCCTTGTAATAATCTTTCATTTCTTTTTCCCTGTTGAACTTCTAGATCAGGATGTCCATGGCTGACTGCATATCATTTTTAGCGCTTTCATGGGTGATTTTGCCCAGTTAAACCCTAGAAATAGAATAGTCATTCATATCAAAGTTTTCAACAGTTGCATCTTATGGAGGTTTTGCTATCTCCAGAAATTTATGTCCCTTATCTTCAAGTACCCTGGAAAGGATCTTTGGTTTCTTTAGGGCCTTAGGCTTTGCAGGTACCAACTTAGTGAAATCAAAATCATCTGGGGAGATGACTTGCTTTTTTCTCTTTGGCGTATAAGTTGATAACCAAGGTGGAAGCAGAGAAGTATTCACATTGGGATCCATTCCTACTGCTGGTGTTCCCGGAACTGTGCTTGTACTGGTGGTAGAAACAATAGGCGGGGTGTTAGTAAAAACCGCACCTGTTACATTTGCACTTGAAACTTGCTCAGTATTCATCACAAAATGATCAAACATAGACGTATCCCCAATATCAAAAGACGAAGAAGACAAACTAGGAATTGAATCAAAAGAACGGAGAACATTTTCAAAAGTGTTGTGGGGATTATCAAAAATTATTTTAGGAGGAGAGGGGGATTCAGAGGAAGGAATGTTAATAGGGGAAAACGACACAGGGGCTGCGACAGGTGTATTGTCCTATGGAGACAAAGCCTCTTCATCTTGTTGATCTGAATACCTATCTTCAACATCCATCTCTTCTGTAGCTGGCTCTTCAGTCGCTGGCTCCTCAACTTCCATATCTTTCATTTCAGGTTCTTCCTCAACAGCTTTTGCTTTCTTCGTCACAAATCTGATTTTAGGCTTGTGTGTTTTAGAGGATGATGGAACATCACTCTTGTTCTTCATTCTGTTTTCCGCCTTTTTACCAGTCTACTCTTGAATTTCAATTTTCAAACCAGTGAGGAATTCTTTCAGCGTAATTCCTTTATCCGCCAGCCAGTTATTGGTGTTAGCCAATATAGGCTCAAATCTCTTCCTTAGTGAAGTCGACTCCTTTTGGGACCATTGAATTGGAGGGAGAGGAGTACTAGCTATCTGTTCTGCATCATACTTGGCATCAACCAATTCCCCATCATCCACAAGATCTTCTGGAATATCAGCAAGCCCCAGATATTCAATTTGTTCTAGAGACAGCCTACTATAGTCCAGTTTCCTGATATCTTCCTCTGTTCTCAAGTCTATCCAGACATCTTGGGTTCATGAAATTGAGTTTTCCTCCTGATTTTATCTTTTACGCCCCGATAGTCAAATTTTGGTCTCCTCTTGAATTGCTTCATGGTGACCAACTGCATTTCTGTCTCCATAGCCCTTGCCTTTGCGGCAGTCAACACTGAGTATCTGCCGATTTCCACTGGAAATCTAAAACCAGGCTTCTTGAGTTCCATCTGTTTGTTATGCACGACAATCATTTGTCTGCACAACTCCATCAAGACCAGTCTATCTGAAGGAAACCTAGGAAGCATATAAGGGTAGCCTTGGAAAAAGCCAACCCTCAAGTATGAGAAAGATGGAAATTGCAAAACATACAACCAAAGTCATTAACCACTGTCCATGCCTCGTCTGAAATTCTTCTCTGCTCTAGTTGGGGATCAAAAAGACACAAGAACACAGCAAAGAACGCATCATTCACCCTCCTGAAATGGTGAATTGAACCTTTCAATGTCAGCTAAGAATAATACTAGTATACTGGGACTACTCTCCTATCCCCTTCTGATGATAATCCTAGAAAAATCCTCATGGAGGCTGCAATGTATACCAGATAGGAAGTCATGAAGAACTTGGAGGTAGTGGATACCTTCGTCAGTTGGTCATGCAAAGCGTTACTGATTTGTTCTCCCCAGAAAATAACTTGCCTACCCTGGAGTATGACCTTAATGAAAGGATGCATCCATTCATGAAATTGTGAAGAGGAGGACAAACCTCTTATCCTGCTGAGGAGGGTAATTAAGTCACCAACTTCTTCCACAAAATCACTTCGAGGAAAACTACGTGGCCACCTTGACAAACTTGACCTCGCAGTCTTCAACCATTTGTTGTTGATCACTTTCTTTGCTTTTTCTGGATTCTTGTCATATTCCTTCTGAGCTTCAACAAAGTCAAGCTTCAATACCTCTGTCACAGGAGGACACGTGAACACCTTGTCAATGAACTCAGGATCCAACCTGATTATTACATTACCATTGGCGTCCACCACGGCTCTAATATCTTTGTTATAGAAATGGGTACACTGAAGAACAAATTCTGTATTGTGAGCCGCCACTGGGAAGGATGATACCAGATGAATATTACTCTCTACTATCTTCTTCATCATAGCACTAGGGTTGCTTGACTTAGTTCTCTCTACAAACTCAGCCATATCAACATGGCCAATCTCTGTATCTCTAATGTCCTCAACATTAGAATGGACTGAGGTGATTGGGAAAACACCTTGGTATTTGTACTTCATTGCTTTTGCCTTCTTCGGGGACAAGTCAGTCATTTGGATGAACTTTCACCGAGAAGAAGTCTGATGTTGAACGAAGCTCCGCAAGAGAAACTGCAACAAAAGTCATGATCATGCAATTAGGGAAAATATGGGCAATCTGGGAAAATTGCATGTTGATGATCACGACTATGGGAATACGCTTGAAAAAGGGCTATAGTGCGAGCTGGCCAAGAATCAGAGGAGAAGTGGGCTCGGGAAATCAAAATTGGAAATTTTCCAGAGTTGGAAAAATTTGGGACATTTTTGCACGGGCGGCAAAATTTGCCGCCCTTGCATATGAGGGTTTTGCATTATTTGCATTGGCGGCAAATTTTGCTGCCACTGCATGTTGATAAAGATTGAATTGGTAAAAGCGGCAGATTTTGCCGACGATGCAGGTAATAAGAAAGACAAGGTTTGTCGGAGCGGCAAAATTTGTCGATGCTGCATTTCAGGGAATTTTACCTTTCGATGTTTAGTTGACAAATTCCACCGACGTTGCATGAGGGGAACCGATACATGTCTGAGTGACATATTTCACCGACTTTGCATCGAAAGGAATGGTGAGGTTCTAGCGGCAAATTTTGCCGCTGTTGCATTTGATGAAATTTGCAGGTTTGAGTGTGGGGGCCGGGAGATTCACCGACTAGACACTTGGCAAGGGTCACATAGTTTCCAGGTAGGATCGGCGAAATCCGCTGATGTTACCTAACGATATGTAGCAAGGGTCAAGGATCTAGGGCAATAGAATCCCTAGGGATTTCGGGGTAAAACCTAGGGCATTCTGGTGTGAAAACAAAACACAAAAACGACAAAATGAAACAAAAAACTAAAATGAAACGTAACAAAACTCTAAAAATCTAAATGATACACACCGTAATCCATGAGGGAGGGGAATGGAAAACAAAAAGGAACACTTACCCGTCTAGAACTGGAAACCCTATGTTCAATGGCGATGAACGTTGATCAATCTCTTCGACGGCGCGATCAAGCAGTGTGAGGAGAGGTCTGGAGGATAGCTCGGGAGAAAGAATGAAATGGCAAAATAAGCCATCAAAACACATTAAATAACATGAACACAAATGCTAGACGAGTGGCATGAGTGGCCATTAATGGCACTGCGTGACCAAGATTCCAAAGATCTCGCTTGAGCGGAGATTTCAGCCGTCAGCGCCCAAAAGGAAGAAAAACATGCTACGGTGGCATAATTCACCGACTTTGCATTAAACCAACAAAAACGCATGTAGTGGCGGCAAAATTTGCCGCCTCTACATAAAAAAAGAAAAGCATATGTAAAAGGGGCAAAAAACACCGCTACTACATATGTTTCAAAGATAAGTCAAAAGGGATATGAAGGAGCGGCAAAATTTGCCGACTTCACATATGTAAGAAGTCAAAAAGAGATATGCAGGAGCGGCAAAATTTGCCACTCTTGCATATCAAGACTTCAAATTTAACTAACTCTTAAAAATGACCAATATTGACATTTTAACCAATTTACAACTTGAACTATCGTCATGCATCTCGAGAAACCTATTCAAAGGGGTGTCATAAACCAGTCTAGAATGTCAAATGACTTCGTGCAAGATGAAGAGAATCTTGCCTTGGTCTGCGAGCTTAGAGTGTAGATCCATGAAATGGACAAGTTTCGTGGGGGGTTGTCTACAAAAACAAGCGTAGCTGATTTTGAGAGCAGCTGGCTCTAACTGGGGAACTTCCTTCAATCAAACTTTGAAATGATTGAGGGGAGTAGAATCCAGTCTCTAAGTGCCTTCATCCATGCCATTGGGCTATAGAGTCAAGCTAAAAAGAAAAAGACACAAAAGACTAAACGAAAACGCAAGAATAAAACACAAAACTATACAAATGTACAACTTAACTTATCTGAAACTTCAAGGATTGAAGTGCTTCAGATGTTGTCCACTGTGAGGCAACAAGAATGGTGTCCCATCCTGATACTCCAGCAAGAAACTGTTTTCACCACAGAACTGATGAATGGTGAATGGACCTCTCCACAAGTAATCAAATTTCCCATGCATCCCTTTTGGTTCTCTCCTCTTGTCCCATAATAAGACTTGATCTCCAACTTGAAACTCACAAGCCTTTGTCTTCTTGTCGAAGAGTTTCTTTACTTGATTTTGGTGCTCAGCAATACGGTCCACCACTATAGTGCGCTGCTCCTCAAGTTCAGTCAAATACATGATCCTTTTATCAATAGAGCTATCAAAAGTTCTATCTTCCAATGCCTTTACCAACTTCAAGGCTGGCAATTCCAAGGTAATTGGTATCTCTGCATTCAGACCATATAGAAGCTGAAATGGTGACATGCCTATCGCCCTTTTGGGTGTAATTCTATCTGCCCATAAAGCATCAAACAATGCCTTATGCCAAGTTCTATGATTCTCATCTACCAGTTTCTTGATGATAGTGACCAGATTCTTATTGCTTAATTCTGCTTGACCATTCCCTTGCGGATAATAGTCTGAAGAATGGGAAAGAGTGATCCCATGCTCGTAGCAAAACTCAGTGATCTCATGAGAGGAAAAACAAGTAGCATTGTCTGCTACAATCTTGTTTGGAACTTCAAACCTGGAAATAATGTTCTCTTTAAGAAAACTGCATACCACCTCTAAAGTAGCGTGCTTGACTGGAATAGCTTCCACCCATTTGGTAAAATAGTCTGTAGCAGTGAGGACATAGTTATGTCCGGCACTTGATGATGGATTCACTGCGCCAATGAAGTCAATACCCCACTGCTGAAAAGGCTCCTCAATCACCACTAGTTTTAGAGGTAAGGCTGCCAATTTTGGTTTTCCAACAAACTGTTGGCATAGCTCACACCTGCGTACCCAATTATATGCATCTTGGAATAGTGTGGGCCAATAGTATCGAGCTCGTAGAATTTTGTGAGCTGTTATAGGTGCTGAAAAATGCCCTCCACAAGCCAAATTGTGGAAAGACTCCAAAAGTCTACCTTGTTGCGCTTTATCCACGCAACGGAGAAATACACCGTCAAGACTTCTCTTGTACAAACCATTGTCCCAAAGGACGTAGTTAGTAGCTTTTAACTTGACAGTTCTCTTTTCCTTATAAGACAAGTGAGAAGGGCACTCACCATAGGTAAGGAAATGAGCGATATTGGAATACCACTCGTCAGTTGTAGTAACAAAAAGAACAGTTGGCGTGTCCACAACTTCTTCTTCTTCGTCCCCTGTCTCTTTTGGAACGTTGTCTGCGATCAATTGACACAAACCTTTACCGCGCACAAGCTTGGTAGGCTTGATATCTAGATCAAATTCTTGGATCTTAGCGATCCAATTACCTCTCTTTGTTCCGAACTCCTGTTGAGTTAGGATGGATTTAACTGTTGTATCAGGCACCATGACAACAGTGTGTGAGTTTAGAATATAGAACCTAAAATGCTTAACCGCTTTGACTACGGCATAGGCATGCTTCTCCATATTTGAATACTTCAATTCATGAGCTTTGAGAGGACAACTCATAAATGATATGGGGGATTCGACGCCTTCTTCATTCTGCTGAACCAGAATAGCTGAAAGTGTGTGTTCTGAAGCGTAGTTATAGACTATGAAATCCTTAGTGTAGTCAGGACAAACAAGAACTGGAGCATGAGCAATAGCTCTCTTGATATCCTCGAACGCTTCCTTACCTTCCGCAGTCCAACGGAAAGTAGTCTTACCCTTATCATATTAACAATGTGATGGGTTTTTTCTGCAAACTCAGGAATGAACCTTCGCAGAAAATTCACCTTTCCAAAGAAAGAGTGAACAGCAGTCTTACTTGCTGGTAGAGTGAGACTTTGAATAGATTTAACTCTCTCCAGGTCAATCTTAGTACCTTCCCAGGATACAATGTGTCCAAGAAGCTTGCCTTCTGTCACCCCAAAAACTGACTTCTTGGGATTGAGGGAAATACCATTTTGTCGACAGCGTTCCAGCACTTGTCGCAAATGATGCGCATGATCATGACAGTTTTTGGAGAAAATAGTCAAGTCATCGAGATACACCACGATGAACTTACCCATTTCATCTCTAAAAGCAAGATCCATCACTCTCTGAAATGTTGCGCCAGCATTGATTAGACCAAAAGGCATTCTACGATATGCAAATGTGCCCCGTGGTGTGGTGAAGGCAGTTTTGAACTGATCAGCTTCATTTACCTCCACTTGGTTATACCCTGAAAAACCATCTAACATAGATAGCATTTCTGAACCTGTCACTGTTTGCAATACTTGGTCCATGATGGGCAAAGGGTAGTTATCTTTCAAGGAAGACTGGTTGAGATTTCTGAAATCAACACAGATACGGATTTCTCCATTCTTCTTCCTTACAGGTACTATGTTTAAAACCCATGTGGAATGATGAATTGGAAAAATTATCCTTGCATTCAGCATCTTCTGAATTTCAGAAAGAATCGTACCTGATATCTTTGGATTGTATTGCCTCTACTTCTATTTGTGAGGCGACGATCCAGCCTTGAGGGGAATTTTGTGTTGAACCTCCTTAGGCCTGAAAGACTTCAGGTCATCATAGGAGTAGGCCAAAACATCAATGTAATGGCGGAGGAGGGTAATGAATTTGAATCTTTCATCAGCAATGCAACATTTTTTTATGTTGACTATCTTAGGATCTGCTTCCGTACCCAAATTGACTTGCTCAAATTCCATGGAGGAACTCAAATCCTGTTGTTGTTGCCGCTGCTTGATATACCTGTCATGTTTATCAAAGAGTTTCTCAAGGGAAACCAAACCTTTTGAGATTTTATTTCCTTTCAATTGTAGAAATTCTTTGCCAGTTTGCGAATCTACCTCAGAAACATATTCACGAGGTGGTGATTCACTTCCTTCAAAGTAAAGCTCATCAAAACTATCCATCTTTTCTAGGAAAGCAATGATTTGATTATCGCCATTGAACACCTACCAATGGTTAGCGTTATTAGGTACACTTGGTCAGAAGACCAACTCAATAGTGTACTTGTTTCCTTTGAAATCTTTGTGAGGCACCATGAGAGTAGCGGAAACAGCGAATGAATCTGCACGGTCATTGAACTCTCTTGGCACCGCTGAAATATTGAAAGCATCAAAATCTTCAATGCAATCCCATACGCGATTGCGATATTGTCTCAATCTTTCATTTTTTGTTTGGTACAAATTTCTTACTTGACAAACCACCAATTCGGCGTCCCCTTGAGCATGAAGGTTCTTAACACCTCTGGCACGCGCCGCTTCCAATCCGAGCAACAAGGACTCGTATTCGGCAGTGTTATTGGTATTGTCAAATTGTAACTTATATGAAAAAGGTAAAATATCACCTTGTGGCGATATCAAAACCACTCCGGCTCCAGAACCGATAGAGGAACAGCTGCCATCAAATTCTAAAATCCAGACTCCATCAGGATTTGATTTTTTGGACTTTCTCTGGTCAGAAGATTCCTCTTCATCGGTGAGGGAAGAATCTAGAATTGCTATACCCTTACCTGAACTTTCATCTGAAAAATCTTCTGAGTCTCCATCTGACATATCGGAGCTATCACCCGATGTAGCCTCATCTGATGAATTGGAACAATCTTCAGTAGATAGAAAATAGTTACCCATTCCCGAGGACTCAAACAAAATTTGAGCTTTGGGGTTTGATGTTTGAGTAACAATGTATTTCGCCTCCTTCTCAGGAAGCAGCTTCTGCATGACACCTTTAACAGGTATCCTAGCTTCAGACAAATCCATGTTCAACTCTCCACCCACATCCTTGCAGAAGCTACGTCCAAGAAGAATGCTGTATGAAGCTGGAACATCAGCTACCAAGACTATCATCTTGATTCTCTTATCCAAAAAGGCTGCAAATGCAAATTGGGCATCTTTGATTTGACCCAAAAGTGGAACTTGCTTATTCTCCACAGAGAAACACCTCCCAAAAGTTTTGGTTAAAGTGAGGCCAAGGGCATCTGCTACCTTAGCAGGCATAACGTTGTCTGAGGCTCCAGAATCTATTACGCAATTGCTCAATTTATGACCATTTACTAATAGGGAAACATAGAAAGGTTCAATTTTCCCAGAGGCTTCAGGGGGAGTAGTAACAAGATTATTTTGGGTAGGTTTACTTTTGGAGGAGTCATGAGTAGCTTTGGGAAACTCTTGTCCTACAGGGATGGCTTTATTTTTGACATATTTGGCTAATCTATCAAATTGTTCAGGATTAGCCTATAAATATTCAACTTTAGACATTTGTATCTTAGTTCTCTTAACATGGTCTATTATATCAAACTGCTGAAAAGAATTAGATACGGAAGAAGAAAAACCATCATTTTGATTTTTGGTAGAGACAGCACTAGTCTGAGGAGTAGAGGTGGAAGGTACAAATTCGTTAGAGGCACTTACTTGTTTATTGACCACCGGGTCTTTTGATTGGAAAGGTAGCGGAGTCCCTCGTTTAGCGATTGAAATCGCTGGTTGAGATTCTTCTCTCGCCTTCCCTTTATCAGCTTGAAGAGCTAACTAATTTTGAGACCTAGTGAAAATGGCATATGCTCCTTCACTCACTTCTCCTTTTTCAGCTTCGTCCTGGTAGTTCAAAAAGCTGATGGTAGAGTCGCCAACTAACTCTTCTTCTCCTTCTATGAAGAGATTAGCACCATTTTCATATTCCAACTCAGGTTGGAAAGAAAGTTCATTTTCAGCTTCATAGTAGCCAATAGTAGAGTTGACCGGCGCTGCTTCAATAGCAAGCTTCCCCTGTGTAGGCGGAAGACAGTTTTGCTATCCTTGATTCCTAGCAGCATTGCCTTGATATGAATTATTTGGAAATGTCCTCCTTGGTATATCTCGGTAAGAAGGAGGTGCAGATATACCTTGGGACATTTGTCTCTTCAGAGCTAGCAATTCATTTGCTAGCTTTTGCACCATGGGATCTGTGGTGCTTGCAGAAGCGTTCTCAGTAGAAGAGGAGCTTTTATTTCTATTAGTATCCCTTCTTATCTTACCCGTCAGGATAAGATCATCTTCTACTTCAGTTGCCAGAATCTGAGCCGCAGCAAGATCAGTAGGAGCAGCTCCCTGAATAGGAAACTCACCTCCGGAAGCTGTGTATTGATAAAGAAACATTTGAGGTTCTCCGCTGTGGGCTCAGCAATGGCGGGAATCCTATTTCTCAATTTGTTGAACTTAGCGATGAAATCTCGCATTGGTTCATGAGGTTCCTTTTTCATCTGTGTCAGCTATGCCAACAATGCATGAACATCTTCCGTAGGTTTAAACCTGGCTTCGAACTTGATTTTGAGAGTAGCCCAGTTTGTTATGGTCTGAGCTTGGAGGTGGTAAAACCAGTCTGCAGCAGTGCCTTGTAGCGTTTCTACAAAGAGTCGCACAGCCACGTCTTTGTGCTCAACACCTATCACACCACAGGCTATACAGAAAGCCGCAATGTGCTCATCAAGATGAACCTTTTCGTCACCATAGAATTTGGGGAAATTCTTTCTTGAACTATGAGGTAGTTCATGCAATGGTGGGGTCAAATTTAGAGGACCAAAGGTATTACCCCAAGGACCTTGGGTTGCCATGACGCGCTGTTTGAAAGGTGGTATAACAAACCTTGGTGGCATATGAACAGCCAAAACTCTGTTAGCACTGGCAATAGAAACTTCACCTGGTATTGGAGACCTGGTGTTTGTAGGGGGAAAACTCCTGGTGCACTGAAGACGAGGTCGTGGAGTTAAGAATCCAAAATTATTCTACTGCATCAATTCAAATAAAGGATCAATAATACCCTGAGCCCTCTTACTTCTGGTGTACCAGGAATCTGCCAGACTGTATTATGCTAAACACAATTTTGCAAGAAAATGGAAAAGAATTGAAAATGCTTCAACTCGAAGCGTGAGGCTTCAAGTTGCGCATTCCTTCCCCAGTAGAGTCGTCAAAAAAACTATTGGGTGAATATTTTGTCGTTAACTCGCTAATAGCAAAATGGGTATATCAGCCACAGCTATGATGAGACAAAGTCCCTCCTCTCAGCAAGGGGAGGTTCCCTCTAATTACTTAACTTTTGCAAATCAAATAACTTATCAAATTTATGTACACTAAAAACTATGTTTGTGGTGGTTCCATCTCATCTCATTCTCTTTTTTCAGAATAGATGTTTATATTTCAAACTCTTGATATAAGACTTGTAAATTATCACAAAATCACAGGAACTCAAAGTTTTCTGTTACCTCACTTACTACTTGTAAATGGAACTATTTGAAGTAGAATGCAGCCCAAAGTCTTCACTCCTCTTCAAGATGATAAAAATAAATCAAATATAACAACTTGCAGCACAAAGTCTCCAAACTATTGTATTCTCACAAACATGAATATATAACCCACAACCGATTTGATAACACAAAGTTTATCAGAATCAAATTAAGAGCGCTCTTCAATCACTTGTAACAAACTCTACACTTCAATTATTATGAAATAAGATTATGATAGCAAGATGTAAGAACAAAACTATCACAACACAAATAATCCCAAGACAAAGATTGGAATTGAACTTGCTTTCTTGTCTTGATAAATATTTGAATATTGATTTTCACAAAAAGCACAAAGTCTTGATTTGCTTCTCAATTCGCCAGAGTTTTCTTGCAATAGACAAAAGATAATTTTTACAAAAGAGGTCCCCTTTATTTATAGGGAATAACCTTGAGAAAATCTAGGAAATCTACAACTACTTTGACTTATTCAAAAATAGGAGTCCTTATTGACTTGGGACTTCCTATTTTTTACATGTAATTGCATATTAAAAATGTCCAAAATTGTTTTGAAAGTACATATGAAAATCAGAAAATAAACTAAGGGAAAAACAACCGCTTCAATTTGTGTCACCACTTTTTCTCATGTGGTGATCATACATAGTGAAGGCCGCTTGCATTTCAATGCTATCTGGGTTGAATGCGTTCTTGAAGATCATCCTGGCCCTCACTATGGCATCCCTCACTGTAGTGATTGATTTGGCATGATTAGTTAACCTGGTTTTCAGATTGTCTAAGGTTAACTGGTTGTCTAAAATGTTGTCCACATAAGTTATTAAAAATGCTTTATCTTCAAATTCTTTCTGAAACATGTCTTCAAATTCCTTAACCATTTCTTCTGCAGAAAGAAATTGGTTATCTTGTGATACCAACTTACAAGGTAACTCCTCCAGCTTATGCAAAAGATTAAGATCATTTTCTTCATTGATTTCTTTTGCAGCCTCAAGATCCTTGATCAAATTTCTTAGCATGTTGCTCCGGTACACCAGAGCTTCCTTTGTTTCTGTATATGAATCCCTGTTGGAAATAGCGCCAATGGATATTAGGGTACTTATTTTTAGCTTCCTCATTTCCACCCATTTATCATGAGTATCCTCTTTGTGCTCAATATCTTGAGAGATAGCATCAATGAGATCATTAAGTTCCACCCTTACTTTTTTCATCTTATCCGTCTTCTCAAATACATCCGTGAGAAAAGAGATTCCTTGCGCTCGCATCGTGTCTAAGTACTCTTCAAGTACTTTTCCTCTAAGGTGAGTCCTTTTTGCTTTCAGAATGACGGGGTCTTCTACAGAAACAACCTCTGGAGTAACTGCTTCCGAGTTCAAAGTGATCTTTCTTACCACTGCAGTCAGCTGTTCTACCTTTGCCTTGTAATAATCTTTCATTTCTTTTTCCCTGTCAAACTTCTGGATCAGGATGTCCATGGCTGACTGCATATCATTTTTAGTGCTTTCATGGGTGATTTTGCCCAGTTCAACCCTAGAAATAGAATAGTCATTCATATCAAATCTTTCAACAGTTGCATCCTATGGAGGTTTTGCTATCTCCAGAAATTTATGTCCCTTATCTTCAAGTACCCTGGAAAGGATCTTTGGTTTCTTCAGGGCCTTAGGCTTTGCAGGTACCAACTTAGTGAAATCAAAATCATCTGGGGAGATGACTTTCTTTTTTCTCTTTGGCGTATAAGCTGATAACCAAGGTGGAAGCAGAGAAGTATTCACATTGGGATCCATTCCTACTGCTGGTGTTCCCGGAACTGTGCTTGTACTGGTGGTAGAAATAATAGGCGGGGTGTTAGTAAAAACCGCACCTGTTACATTTGCACTTGAAACTTGCTCAGTATTCATCACAAAATGATCAAACATAGACGTATCCCCAATATCAAAAGACGAAGAAGACAAACTAGGAATTGAATCAGAAGAACGGAGAACATTTTCAAAAGTGCTGTGGGGATTATCAAAAATTATTTTAGGAGGAGAGGGGGATTCAGAGGAAGGAATGTTAATAGGTGAAACAGACACAGGGGCTGTGATAGGTGTATTGTCCTGTGGAGACAAAGCCTCTTCATCTTGTTGATCTGAATTCCTATCTTCAACATCCATCTCTTCTATAGCTGGCTCTTCAGTCGCTGGATCCTCAGTCGCTCACTCCTCAACTTCCATATCTTTCGTTTCAGGTTCTTCCTCAACAGCTTTTGCTTTCTTCGTCACAAATCTGATTTTAGGTTTGTGTGTTTTAGAGGATGATGGAACATCACTCTTGTTCTTCATTCTATTTTCCACCTTTTTACCAGTCTGCTCTTGAATTTTAGTTTCCGAACCAGTGAGGAATTCTTTCAGCGTAATTCCTTTATCCGCCAGCCAGTTATTGGTGTTAGCCAATATAGGCTCAAATCTCTTCCTTAGTGAAGTCGACTCCTTTTGGGACCATTGGATTGGAGGGATAGGAGTACTAGCTATCTGTTCTGCATCATACTTGGCATCAACCAATTCCCCATCATCCACAAGATCTTCTGGAATATCAGCAAGCCCCAGATATTCAATTTGTTCTAGAGACAGCCTACTATAGTCCAGTTTCCTGATATCTTCCTCTGTTCTCAAGTCTATCCAAACATCTTCCACCATGGGTTCATGAAACTGAGTTTTGCTCCTGATTTTATCTTTTACGCCCCGATAGTCAAATTTTGGTCTCCTCTTGAATTGCTTCATGGTGACCAACTGCATTTCTGTCTCCATAGCCCTTGCCTTTGCGGCAGTCAACACTGAGTATCTGCCGATTTCCACTGGAAATCTAAAACCAGGCTTCTTGAGTTCCATCTGTTTGTTATGCACGACAATCATTTGTCTGCACAACTCCATCAAGACCAGTCTATCTGAAGGAAACCTAGGAAGCATATAAGGGTAGCCTTGGAAAAAGCCAACCCTCAAGTATGAGAAAGATGGAAATTGCAAAAACATACAACCAAAGTCATTAACCACTGTCCATGCCTCGTCTGAAATTCTTCTCTGCTCCACTTGGGGATCAAAAAGACACAAGAACACAGCAAAGAACGCATCATTCACCCTCCTGAAATGGTGAATTGAACCTTTCAATGTCAGCTAAGAATAATACTGGTATACTGGGACTACTCTCCTATCCCCTTCTGATGATAATCCCAGAAAAATCCTCATGGAGGCTGCAATGTATACCAGATAGGAAGTCATGAAGAACTTGGAGGTAGTGGATACCTTCGTCAGTTGGTCATGCAAAGCATTACTGATTTGTTCTCCCCAGAAAATAACTTGCCTGCCCTGGAGTATGACTTTAATGAAAGGATACATCCATTCATGAAATTGTGAAGAGGAGGACAAACCTCTTATCCTGCTGAGGAGGGTAATCAAGTCACCAACTTCTTCCACAAAATCACTTCGAGGAAAACTACGTGGCCACCTTGACAAACTTGACCTCGCAGTCTTCAACCATTTGTTGTTGATCACTTTCTTTGCTTTTTCTGGATTCTTGTCATATTCCTTCTGAGCTTCAACAAAGTCAAGCTTTAATACCTCTGTCGCAGGAGGACACGTGAACACCTTGTCAATGAACTCAGGATCCAACCTGATTATTACATTACCATTGGCGTCCACCACGGCTCTAATATCTTTGTTATAGAAATGGACACACTGAAGAACAAATTCTGTATTGTGAGCCGCCACTGGGAAGGATGATACCAGATGAATATTACTCTCTACTATCTTCTTCATCATAGCACTAGGGTTGCTTGACTTGGTTCTCTCTACAAACTCAGCCATATCAACATGGCCAATCTCTGTATCTCTAATGTCGTCAACATTAGAATGGACTGAGGTGATTGGGAAAACACCTTGATATTTGTACTTCATTGCTTTTGCCTTCTTCGGGGACAAGTCAGTCATTTGGATGAACTTTCACCGAGAAGAAGTCTGATGTTGAACGAAGCTTCGCAAGAGAAACTGCAACAAAAGTCATGATCATGCAATTAGGGAAAATATGGGCAATCTGGGAAAATTGCATGTTGATGATCACGACTACGGGAATACGCTTGAAAAAGGGCTATAGTGCGAGCTGGCCAAGAATCAGAGGAGAAGCGGGCTCGGGAAATCAAAATTGGAAATTTTCCAGAGTTGGGAAAATTTGGGACATTTTTGCACGGGCGGCAAAATTTGCCGCCCTTGCATATGAGGGTTTTGCATTATTTGCATTGGCGGCAAATTTTGCTGCCACTGCATGTTGATAAAGATTGAATTGGTAAAAGCGGTAGATTTTGCCGACGATGCAGGTAATAAGAAAGACAAGGTTTGTCGGAGCGGCAAAATTTGCTGATGCTACATTTCAGGGAATTTTACCTTTCGATGTTTAGTCGGCAAATTCCACCGACGTTGCATGAGGGGAACCGATACATGTCTGAGCGACATATTTCGCTGACTTTGCATCGAAAGGAATGGTGAGGTTCTAGCGGCGAATTTTGCCGTTGTTGCATTTGATGAAATTTGCAGGTTTGAGTGCGGGGGCCGGGAGATTCGTCGACTAGACACTTGGCAAGGGTCACATAGTTTCCAGGTAGGATCGGCGAAATCTACCAATGTTACCTAACGGTATGTAGCAAGGGTCGAGGATCTAGGGCAATAGAATCCCTAAGGATTTCGGGGTAAAACCTAGGGCATTCTGGTGCGAAAACAAAACACAAAAATGACAAAACGAAACAAAAAACTAAAACGAAACGTAACGAAACTCTAAAAATCTAAATGATATACACCGTAATCCATGAGGGAGGGGAATGGAAAACAAAAAGGAACACTTGCCCGTCTAGAACTGGAAACCCTATGTTCAATGGTGATGAACGTTGATCGATCTCTTCGACGACGCGATCAAGCAGTGTGAGGAGAGGTTTGGAGGATAGCTCGAGAGAAAGAATGAAACGGAAAAATAAGCCATCAAAACACATTAAATAACACGAACACAGATGCTAGATGAGTGGCACGAGTGGCCATTAATGGCACTGCGTGACCAAGATTCCAAAGATCTCGCTTGGGCGGAGATTTCGGCCGTCAGCGCGCAAAAGGAAGAAAAACATGCTACGGTAGCATAATTCGCCGACTTTGCATTAAACCAACAAAAACGCATGTAGTGGCAGCAAAATTTGCCGCCTCTACATAAAAAAAGAAAAGCATATGTAAAAGCGGCAAAAAACACCGCTACTACATATGTTTCAAAGACAAGTCAAAAGGGATATGAAGGAGCAGCAAAATTCGCCGACTTCACATATGTAAGAAGTCAAAAAGAGATATGCAAGAGCGGCAAAATTTGCCGCTCTTGCATATCAAGACTTTAAATTTAACTAACTCTTAAAAATGACCAATATTGACATTTTAACCAATTTACAACTTGAACGATCCTCATGCATCTCGAGAAACCTATTCAAAGGGGTGTCATAAACCAGTCTAGAATGTCAAATGACTTTGCGCGAGATCAAGAGAATCTTGCCTCAGTCTGCGAGCTTAGAGTGTAGATCCACAAAACGGACAAGTTTCGTGGGGGGTTGTCTACAAAAACAAGCGTAGCTGATTTTGAGAACAACACATTGCTTGCCTCGAAGTCTCTCACAACGACACATATCTTATGAGACTCTTCCCAAGAAGCCTTGGCGGCCAAGCCACTAAATGGTTCGCCCATCTTCCAGCTAGAATTCAAACATTTCCTGAGCTTGCGGAGAAGTTTGTCAACCACTTCTCCTACAACTTTGAACATGAGGTGTCTATGACCGACCTCTGCAACACCAAACAAAAGAGCGGAGAAGCTTTTGCTTCTTTCTTACAAAGGTGGAGGGGCCTAGCAAGCAAGCTCCCGTGGCCTATTCCTGAAAAATAACTTGTCACCATGTTCATGGCCAATCTCAATCAGGTATTAGGGTTTCACTTACAAATTCTTTGTGCATCTACCTTTGAGGAGGTCATCAACAAAGGCACTACTGTCGAACGAGCCTTATTGCCAAGGGCTCCATTAAATTGTACGACCCCAAATCCAACAACAACAACTACTACTACTACAAATCCAATCACAACACCCCCAATACCAATACCAACACGCAATCCAACGATAAATCGCGCTATTGGGGAAAGAACAAGAATAATCTGAACGACAGCATCATTGATGTGAAAGCCGTCCAACACATCCAAAACCAAACACCTCCACATACATATGCAGCAAATGTAAATAACCCAAGAGGACCCAATAAACCACACAAACCTCACCGAAATTTCACACCATTAGCAGAACCCATCAAGGACATTCTCGATAGATGTCTCAAACAAGTAGTCACACTCCCACCTGTTCGACCATGTCAAGACAATGAACTCAAAGCGGCATGGTATAATAAAAATGACTACTGTGAATACCACCATGTGGTAGGCCATAAAACAGCTGACTGTATGCAACTAAAACATTGCATCCAAGACCTCACAGACCAAAATCTCGTCAGCCTTGATCAAAGCACCCAACCATTACCAAACGCTAACCTTGGAGCTTACAAGGATCGTTTACCCAACCATAATAAAGCCTCCTTGTCCAACCAAGCATACAATGTCACTCCACCCCCCGCATCCTATGACTCCATTGTCGGCTGCATCGAACCCTCGTCACACTATGTCAACACAATAACCATTTGGGCACAAGCACCCGATTGCGCTGTGACAACCCGTCAAGGCCGTGTATCCATCCGCACTGCCCCTCCCACTGAACAAACACCTGCAATCACATCTAATCCTCTCCCCCCTCATCCAAACACCCGTCCATCACCCACCACTTGATATAACCTCCTAGAACATCTAGGAAAGACACCTGTGCAAATCTCCATCCTTGAGCTGCTTCGCACATCACCCCGCCACAAGGACATCCTTGACAAAGCCCTGCTAGAAACACAAGTCCCTGCAAACTTGGATGTCAACCAATTTCAAGTCATGGTCGGCCATATTGCTACACCACACCATCTCACGTTTTCTAAAAAAGATCTCCCTGCTTCCGAACACCTACATAATGATGCACTACACATCGAGGTCCGCATTCACAAGCACACCATTAAAAGAGTCCTAATAGATGGTGGCTCCGGCCTAAATATATGCACTCTAAAATTGCTAAAACACTTGGGGTACTCAAATGTGGTTGTGGATGCTAATGAGTGCATAACAATCAAAGGATATGATGACACCGAGAGGCTATCCGAGGGCACCATAAAGCTCCCTATTCAAGTGGGATAGAAAATCCTTGAAACAAAATGTCAGGTTCTGGATCTTGACCTCCCATATAACATTCTTCTCAGCAGACCATGGATTCATGCCATGCAAGCCATCCCATCCACTTTCCATCAATGTCTCAAATTCCCCCACAATGGCACAGAAGTCACTATTTATGCCGATCCCCGTCCCTTCCAATACTGCAGTTTTCTGGAAGGCCACAATCAAACCTTCTGTCCATACAATAAAGCCACCACCACAAACTATCCTACGGCTTCCACCTCATACATAGACCCCGCCAACATCACCACCACTTCATCCCAAGCACCACCTGAGGTCAAGATCAAACTCAGCGACCAAGGATGTGGAGAATACAACCTCCACGGCACCTTTTGTGTGGGCACATTACCCACTCCTAAGACATTTGGCACTCCAAACACAGAGGCAGCCGACACGGTCGTCATCAAATGCAAACCCTTGCCGATCTTTGAGAAGAAACATCTTCTGGATCAGGATATCCTTGAAGACATTTCATCCTGGCTTTACAAGGATGAAGAAATAGAGTAAGACATCCCCACTATCCCAACAAGTATTTACGGCAAGGGCTCTGAAATGGTCAAAAGCATGGGTTACAAAGGACAAGGCGGCATTGGCCTTCATGAACAAGGGATTGTAGAACCACTGCAAGCAACCAGAAACACCTATACTCAAGGGTTAGGGTATGGTCAACCCCAATGCATCCTTAATACTGGTGAATGTATCTTAACTGAGGTTGTTGTTGTCTCTCTAGACGTTGACAATGTTAATGAAATGGGCCTACGAGACTCCTTTAGTGATTTTGCCAACTTCTTCGACTCTTCCATTTGCACCATCTACTCCATCACCACTCTCGCATCATCATCCATTGACCTACCATTAGTATACCCCGACCTCATTGACTGGGACCAATGAGGACCTCCTTTCTTTGATATCACACCCAATGACGAAGCCATTGCTGAAATGATGGGAGTAAGAGACAACTTCCCCTTAGGAGATCACAGAGCTGGATACATCATGGAACTCAATCTATTTGCCTATTTCAGGGAGACAACCCCTGCTTCTAGTCACAAAAACACAAAAAGAAAAAATGGATCTGATGGTGAAAACTGTTCCACGGTAGTATCAGATACCAAAATAGTAAAAATAAATGACGTATCTCCTAGTGAAAACCTCCACAAGGTGCCAGGAGATGGAAGCATGGACCTCGCTGAGATAGATAAAGTATATCCCGATAGATCACCTATCTTGGTCGAACCAGCTCAGGAAATGAATTTGGGGACAGAGGAAGAGCCAAAAATCACATACAGGGCAGAATCCCTCAACATGTTTGAACAGGAAGACTTCTTGGCATTTTTCACACGCAAAAATCACAATTTCACATGGACCTATGTAGACATGCCAGGGCTAGATCCCGCCTTGGTTGTTCATCATCTTGCAGTGCGTCCTGATGCCAAACCAGTCAAACAGAAACTTCGAAAGATGAATCCTCAGGTGGCCCTTCTTGTCAAAGCAGAGCTCAAAAAGTTACTGGATGTTGGGTTCATATGCCCAATTGATTATCCTGAATGGGTTTCAAATCTAGTACTGGTTGCTAAACCAAATGGCAGAATCCGCTGTTGCACGGACTTCAAAGACCTCAACAAGGCCTGCCTGAAAGATGACTTCCCATTACCCAACATTGACATGATCGTGGATCTCACCATAGGACATGAGATGCTATCTCTCATGGATGGTTTTTTCGGGTACAACCAAATCAAAATTGCTGAAGAAGATCAGCACAAGACATCCTTTATATGCCCATGGGGGACATACTGTTGGGTAGTAATGCCATTCGGCCTAAAGAATGCAGGAGCTACTTATCAAAGAGCAATGACCGTCATCTTCCACGACCTCTTTCATCACATCATGGAGGACTACGTTGATGACTTACTTGGCAAATCAAAGACCAAAGAAGAACACTTAGATGTGCTAGCCAAGATCTTTGATAGGCTAGAGCAATATAATGTTCGTCTTAATCCGAAGAAGTGTGTCTTTAGCGTCACCTCAGGTAAACTGCTGGGATACATAGTCTCCAGACAACGAATCGAGGTGGATCCTGCGAAAGTCAAGGCTATCACTGAAATGCCACCTCCTAAAACATTGAAACAACTGAGAAGCCTGCAAGGGAAGCTACAATCTATTCACCGATTCATTGCTCAACTTGCTGACAAGTGTCAACCATTCCAACATCTCCTCAGGAAAGATACGGCTTTTGCCTGGACTGATCAGTGTCAGAGTGCCTTCGACCAGCTAAAGGCATATTTGGCTAATCCCCCTGTTCTATCTCCACCTAGACAAGGAGAGCCCCTCCTCTTGTATATCTCTGCGACAGACACAGCCATCGGGGCCTTGTTAGCACAACATGATGAGCATGGGAAGGAAAGAGCCATTTACTACATCAGTCACACCCTGATCTCCTATGAGCTTAACTACACACAAATTGAAAGAGCATGTCTAGCCCTTGTCTTCACGTCACAAAAGTTAAGACATTATATGCTCAATCACAAGACCAAGCTCATTGCTAAGATCAACCCACTGAAGTATTTGCTAAACATAGCAACTCTCACTGGTAGAATGGCAAAGTGGGTCATGATTCTATCTGAATTTGACATTGAATACACAGAAAGAAAGGCTATCAAAGGACAAGTTATAGCAGATCAGCTAGCTGAGGCACCTACTCAAGTAGAACATCCTACAATCGCAGAATTTCCAGATGAGGCCATCTTAACAGTCACACCAGCCACAGATACATGGAAGATGTATTTTGATGGATCATACACTCACAGAGGCTCGGGGGCAGGTGTCCTATTTGTTACCCCTCAAGGCAACACGATCCCTAAATCATTCAAAATCACATTTCCGTGCACCAATAATGTAGCAGAGTATGAGGCCCTCATCACAGGTCTCTGAATGGCCATCCAATGGAAAATTGAAAAGCTAACTGTGTACGGCAACTCTCAACTGGTCATCAGACAGGCCAATAATGAATACAAAACCAAGGATGATAAGCTCCTTCCTTATAAGAAGATGATTGATGATTTTAAAGATTATTTCGATGACATCCATTTTGAGCAGATCCCAAGGTTAAACAACAAAGCAGCAGATGCCATGGCAACCATCGGCTCTCTAGTAGACATGAAGCAAGGTAGCAAGAAATGTGAATTCCTGATCGAAGAGCTCCCCATCCCAGCATACGATGTTCCTCAATCTGAACTCGTGTGCGACATCATTGGTCCCCTATCCCCTTGGTACCAGGACACCTACCTCTACCTTCATGATAATATCCTCCCCTCCAACCTATCCACTTCATAGAGAAAATCCTTCATCCGTCGAGCCTCCCGTTTCATCCTCGTAGGTGACACCCTCTACAAAAGGAGTCTTGATGGCACACTTCTATGATGTTTAGATTCTAGGGAAGCTGAAGTAGCCTTGGAAGAGGTACATGCAGGTATTTGCGGGGCACATTCAAGTGGACCAGCTCTTTCTAAAAAGATCCTGAGGACTAGCTATTATTTGCCCACCATGGACAAGGATGCAAATCAATTTATCAGAAAATGTCTCCCATGTCAACAACATGGTGATCTCATCCACGCACCAGCATAGGAGCTGTAGCCAATCACAACGCCATGGCCTTTCTCATAGTGGGGACTCGACCTCGTAGGGAAAATACATCCTCCCTCTTCCAACGGCTATAAATTCATAATCACTGCTACCGAATACTTCACAAAGTGGGTGGAAGCAATACCACTCACCTTCACCACAGGACTCCAAATCTCCAAATTCATTCTCCACTACATCATCTGCCACTACGGTATCCCTCATTCCATTATCACTGATAATAGGAAGCCATTCAAAAACCAAGAAGTTCGCACTTTGTGTGAAAAGTTTGACATCAAACACCGCTTCTCCACGCCATACCCTCAAGGAAACGGTCAAGAAGAGGCTTCTAACAAAACCATCCTCCGCATCTTAAAAAAGATAGTCAATGAAGCTGGCCACGACTGGCACCTCCAACTCAACCCTACCCTATGGGCTTACCGCACAAGCATCCGCACTCCTACAAGAGCCACTCCATACTCCCTAGTATTCGGATCTGAAGCCATTTTACCTATAGAGGTCAAGCTCCCATCTCTCTGAGTCTCGTTGCAAAACATTATCTCTGATGAGGACTACCACGTCGCAAGGTTGCATCAACTTGAACTACTAGATGACAAATGCCTAAATGCATTAAATCACTTACAGGCATACCAAAACCGCCTCAGAAGAAGCTACAACAAAAAGATCAGAACCAGAAAATTTGAGGTAGGTGACCTGGTCCTAATGGAAAATCAGAAGAACCTACAAGAGCACCCGAAGCAAGGAAAGTTTGAACCCAATTGGCTAGGACCTTATGTTGTCACCGCCGATTATGGGTCTGGAGCTTATTAGCTCGCCACACCTGAGGGGCAGCCTCTAGATGAGCTGATGAACATCTTGCATCTCAAGAAATTCTATGCATAACCCACCTGGTACCCCAAGTCAAAAAAATAAAAAAAATAAAAAAATTAACAAAAATCAAAACACCAAAAAAATTAGAAAATCAAGAAAAATTAGAGTGCAATAAAAACTTCCAATGGTGAAAATCACTTCGGTGACGCCTTGGATAAGTACCATGGTGAAAACCTATTTCAGGCGCCATGCGTAGTGGCCAGTTCTACCATCTAATAAGTCCTCTTTCCATCATAACACTCCATATCCCCCACCTCTCATGGCTTGGAATTCGACACCATCAAGTTTGTTTTGCCCACTCCACAAAACCCATCCATGGAACGAGGATCCTTGTAAGCTCCCTTTGTACATCATAAAATCAGAAAATCCAAAAACATCATAAAATCAAAAAATCTAAAAACATCATAAAATCAAAAAATCCAAAAACATCATATATAGAAAATCCAAAAATAATCACCCCATACATCAATCTCACAGCCCATCATGATCATCCAACACACATTAGCTTTCATCCCATCAAACCCATCGTAAACCATTCCTACATCATCAAGTCCTGCCAGAACTACATATTCATTTCACCCGCATCTTAAAAGTACCTTGATCCCGTGGACACAGGGTATGTAGGCAGTCTGGAATACGAAGGATGTTTCTAGTACTCAGGTATCTAAGATGCACCCATCCAACCCGTTTGGATGGTCCCTTTCACTGAGCTTTCTGGATCTAATAACCGATACACATGCTACGTATACACTTGAAACAGGGTCCCTCGCGCAAAAATCATCAAGCAACATACCAACTATAATCTTACATTTGGCTAGAATGTTCTTTTGCCCATCTTACAAAATTTCTCCCATCAAACACCAACGGATCTGCGTCCAAGGATATGTCTTTCCTACAATGGACAAAAATCTATCATTTTATCATCACATCTCTTGGCAAGAGCACATCTGCATCTTTCGTTGGTCTTTTTTTGCCTATTGATTTTTATCTTTTTGTCTCACTCCAAGTCATCTCCAAAGCTACCTTGATCTCATTATATCATGGTACGTAGCGGATAACACCTGGAGTAGACATAGTCATTGTTTCTGTATGCTATGCTTGTGGGTTGGTTTCATTACTCCAAGAATGGTATTCATATCTTGAAGTCCAGGTTGGTTCTAGCATGATGTGTCATATTTGCATATACAGGTATCAACACCTTATATGCATTATTCACACTCACTGCTATGAGTCCCCTTCCTCCACTAGACAAGATTATACTACCTTGGGCATGCATGAAATCAACCTATTGTTTGTGGGTCTAGTCCATGCAATCGCAGGATATACATCATCACCTTGGTCATTTCATACCTTTGTGAACTATATCCTCCATTGCTACATTAAACTAAGAAATGCTCTCAATTAATTTTGTGCAACTACTATTACTAGCTCAAAATCATCATCCTAATCACTCAGTCAACTATCCCATATCAGCCTAGATTTGATAATCACTTTCCCCCCCCAACCTAACACCCTCACTAACCCCATCTTCCCACCATATCCCCACTTCACACATCTTGAACCACACAAACCCCCCCCTCTCAGTGACGTGGTGTCTTATGACCTAGCAATCCTCCAATCTCCCCACCGCCATCTCCTAGATGCTTCCACCCCTATCATCCCCACAACCTCACACGCTCTCCCCCCGTCTCACCACTCAAGGTCAACACAAGGAACATCATGTGTATCAGGACTGGGAAATCTCACCTATCACCTAGGTTGCATACCACCTATCACCTAAACCACATCTAAACATATCATCTAGCTACATGTCACGACCCATTTCATTTGCATAACATTTTAGGTTCATTATCCATTTGCATAACATCTTGGGTTCATTTTAATCCATGTAATTTGCATTGCATTCTAGGTTCATTTTTTTAAACATCTTAGGTTCATTTTAATCCATTTAATTTGCATTGCATTCTAGGTTCATTTTAATCTATTTGCATCACATTTTAGGCTTTATTTTAATCCATTTAAGTTGCATTACATTCTAGGTTCATCCATTTAAATTTGCATAAAACAAAAGTAGGTTCATTTTAGCTGCATATCATTACACCTCATATCATGTTCATTTATCATATAGGTGCATGTTAAAATTAAAATTAGTATCATCACATTGCATTCCATACATATAAACATCTCATAAACAATTAGTTGCATTACAACATCATCAGCATCACCATTGAAACAACATATACATCTAATGGCATATACATAATTCCATACATTTTCATCCATAATAAATGTTCATTAGTCTGCATATTCAGTTACATCATATAATCCATAAAATCACAACACCATGCATATATCACAAAAGCATCCATGCATTCATCCAATCATACACATCATTTGTATCAACAAAACACATTCACAAACATATAAAAACCATAACATATATGTGCATCCATCATATAAGCATCATCACAATAGGACATCAAACACCATCAAAAGCATCGCATCATATATAATCACCGCAAAAAAAAAAAAAAAAATGTACATCACTCATCATCAAAAAATATATAGTATCCTGATACAATGCCTCTAAGGGCTAACATGGTATAACATCACATCGAGGATCCTCTCTCTGAGGGAGTAGGAGACCCTGATCCTGGTCGAACCTGTGATCCCGACAGCGGCTGTGGCTGTGGCGCTACTGGTACCTGAGGACCCTACTAGGGCACATGTGAGGGAGGAGGCATCGTCTGCTGTATTGACTGCACAGATCTCAATCTATGTGATTTCGATGCCCCAGATCTGCTAAACCTAACTATAACTCAGTGCTTGCTGCGCCGCGGGCACAGCTGCATAGTACAACCCCCGATAATACTCTGTCTGTGCTCTGGCCTCTGCTAGCTCTCCCTATACCCGAGATATCTACCCCTGTGCCTGGTTCGACTGCCCCTGTATCTGATGTGCATGTGTCTGCGCCTGTACCAACTAGGCCTGCATCCCTGCCAAAATTAGGGCAAGTCCCCCACCCACAGCCTGTAGACTACTCAACGTAGTCTCTACCTGTTGTGCTCTCATGACCGCTGCATCCCGCTCTATCCTCAAATCCTCCATGTCCTCTCGAGCCTGGGCCAACTGAACCTCTAGCACTACCACCTGCCCATCTACTACCTGCAGCCATCCCAACTCAGCCTCTTGGCACCCTAACACCTCCTCTAAGCTGGCCACCTATGCACGTAACATCTCCACCTCCTCCCGTGGATGTCACCGAGGTGTCAGCCTCTCAACCTCTGCCGCCACCCCTGTCCCTGAACTCCTTGCCCCAGTATCATGCCTGCCAACTCGTAGTGCTCCACCCGTGATGGGGATAACTTGCCCTGCTCTGTCCTCGGCTGTCCACTGCGCCGCCGCGGCCCTCTAGACTGTCGCCTAACTCTACCCTGAGTCTGCTGAGCAGGAACCTGCTGCACCTGCGCCTGCTGTGCAGGAGCCTGTTGTGCAGGAACCTACTATGCCAAAATCTGCTGCCCTGGAGCCTGCTGCCCCACCTGTCCCTGTCCCACTCCTGCTACTACCCCCCTCATCTACATGCTAGCCATCTCTCGCAATCACTCTCTCCTCCCCATCATCCATCACCTCCACAATGTAATCTGTAATAACCTCATCTCCATCCCCATCAGGAACATCTCCACCATCTGAGTCATCCCCTGCTACCTCCACTGTCGGATCTGTCAATCGGGTGGGCCGATGCATCTGCCACCATACCTCATATGCAGGAGTAGTACCTGCATCCCTCATCGTGCTCCTCCAATCCCACTGAACTGGCTGAAGTGCTACAAAATCATTCAGCGCAACCTGTGGCTACAATGGTGCAGGCCAATGGGCTGTATCTCGCGGCGTCCACGCATTTATCGCCATCTGCTGAGGCGTATCCTGTACCAGTCCAAACTGATGCATAACCTGCAAGGGTAGGTACATCTCTATGGTACGGTCTGCACGAGCCATAAGATATCTCTACTGAAATGTGTACGGGAGATGAGTCACATCATCAGGCCACTCCTCACAACCAATATATGGATGCCATACCACGCTAATCACGTCATCCAATATCTGCCACCAGTTGCGGACCTATCCAGTGTTTGTATACTCTGCATCCTGATACAAAAACACAAATGCCTCAAACGTCTGCCGATAATAACCGCATATCAGCCGAGTCATAGGGATATGCTCCCAAATCCATACGTGTAGCAGCGTAACCCCAGCAGATAAAGCCCTGTCATGAAGATAAGCGACCGTGTGCATCTCGTGAAGTAGCTGTGCTAGCATCACCAGCCCCCATGCGTAGACAATATCATGGCCCACCATCCCCTTTATCATCCCACCCCAGCCCACAGAAAAACCTCTGCCTCGCCTATTCAGCATCACCACACCTCCAATCAGCGCACACAGAAATAAGGCAAAGGGATCTGCACCCGCTGCCAGTGTCCTATCGTAATCCAACTCCCTCTCATCTCCCGAAAGGACTAGGTGCTCTGCTCCGAACACTCTGGTCAATGCAGTCCGCCCCCTCCTCGTGTCATACCTCACACGCCGCCCTAGAATCAGCAGTGAGAGGATGCGATAAACATCCTCAAGTGTGATGGTCATCTCTCCTGTCGGCAGCAAAAAGCTGCAAGTCTCGGTGTGATATCACTCCACCATGGCCATCATCAAAGCTCTATGAGCTCGTAGCACTGGCATCGATGCCACCGTCCAAAGCTCCAGCCTCGTTAGTCGAGCTCGCCATGCCTCATCAAATAGTGCCATCACGGATGGCACTCGTCGCTCCCGTGATAGTAATATAAACCGCTGTGTATCCTACATCCACCACTTCTTCGTTAGATACTAACTTATTTCCCTCAAACATACTTTTTTCTTCTAATGTCTCAAAGGCCCACATCACGTGGCCCCCACACAGACAACCCCTGGTGCCATTTTTAAAATGGCGCTACCTTTCCCTACCTATGGTGCCATTACAGAGAATGGCGCCACTGTGTGACCCCTATCGCACCAATCCAAACAATGGCGACGAATTACATTTTCACGTTAATTTACCTTTTAGCGCTAAAACATGTAATAGCGCTATTTCCCATTATGGCGCTATTACAGATGATAGCGCTGTTTTATGCCCACCATGGCACTAAAATACCATATTTCTTTCTCCCTGGGTTTTGGCGCTAATCCAGACGATGGTGCCAATATTCACCTTAAATGGCGACAAAACTGCCTTACCCTACCCTGGCGAATAGCACTAATCCACAGGATAGCGCTAATTCGCCTTATCTTTGGCGCCACGCACTCCAAACCCATATCCCAAAACCCAAAAAATGTGTGTAAAATAAAAAATCACAAAGTTCAGGTTAGGCCCTACCTATGGTCCAGCCTCGGGTGACCGCCCGACCTCTCAGAATCGCTCTGAGATGTGATGAAGTCACAGGAAATGTGGGTTGCGCTCAGCCATCTCTCCTTTGTCTTTTCTTCTACAAAGTCAAACGTGTGCCAATGTGGCACTCTTTGGGCCCACTTTGCCTAATATAGTGGGCCATGTCATCCCTCCATCCCTTCTTTTTTCCTCTAGGGTGCAAATCTCAACCTTTTTTTCTCCGTGTTCCTCCTACCATCTTCTTTTTCCACCCCCTCTCCAACTGTTACTTCTGTCGCATCCTTTCGAGAGCTTACCTGCAAAATTTTTATTTTCCCACCAACCTCTCGAGGGGGCATCCCCTATCCATCTCATTCCTTCCCGGCAGCTGGGGCATATTTTTCTTCGACCTGACGCCACTTCCCTCCTAGGTCCTAATGCCACGTCAAAGAGGGGCAAATGTAGACACCTAAAAATGTCTCGACCACCAAACTGACTCCCGACATCCCTAAACACACCAATTTCCTTTCCAAACAATTAATTAAATTTTTATTTAATTAATTACCCCTTTCATTTCCCATAATCCACACTATTTTAGCCCCAAAATTGAATTAATTTTATTAATTCAATAGTCCAAACCTTAGCCAGTTGATTTAATAAATATGTAAAATTTATTAAATCAATTCCCTCATTTTCCCTAAACCTAATTAATTAGTTAAAACCATGTTAACTAATTAATCCAGCCTACTAATTAACATATCCCTACCCTAGACAATTAAATAGCTATTATTTAATTGCCTACCCTAGCCTACCTCATCCTAGCCTTTAGAAAAATTAAGAAAATCATTGATTAATTAATCTTATCCTCCCACTAATCCCTCTACTAACTTATTCCAGCCATATTAATTAGGTTAATCACCTTAATTAAATGGATCAAACCCTCATTAACACTTCTCCCCACAACCCATGAATAAAAAATTGATTTCCATGCCACATAAATCAATTTTTAATACACATTTGTCATAATCTTCATTAAATACCTCTTACACCCCTTACACATGTCATAACTCATTAATATCCACTCGTCCCCAAATGAATTTTTAATTCATTTTACCCTTCCCCATGTGAATTTTTAATTCACAAATAATCCATCTCACCCAACCTCATTTATTCACCCCTTTCCCAAAAATGAATAAAAGATTTACTTTTATTCCTAGCCCTCCATCTTCCAAGATCAAATCTAGGCCCTCCACATCACTTTTATCCTCCACCATTGGTCTCTCCAATCAATCTCCACCCTTGGATCAAAATCCCTTCCAAAAATCTTTAAATACAACCTCTCCCAAGTCATTTTCATGATCCAAGTTTATGCAAAGTTACCATGCCAAAATCATTCTTGAGTTAGGATAGTGAGTTGCACAATTGAAGAGCATTTCACATTGAAATCTATAGTCTAGGGATCATCTTGGTCGAGCTTGTTTTGGGTGCAAAGGCTCCTTCCTCCCTTGATGGGATTAAGTTTTGCATGTGAGGTATAATCTGTTGGCAAGAGACACTATATGGATTCATGGTTGTTGTCATTGATGGCAACAAAGGTCATCCCACATATCCGCAAGTCATGATGTGCCTCTACCGGAAGTCAGAATAAAGAATGTTGTGGTCCGGTGAAGAAGAACAGAGCATGTGGCAAGGTCCGACAGATTGGTCCGGATCTCTCAGAGGAAGTGTCTTGGTATAGTGCGGATTTGGGGAAGTCAAGAGGACTACCTTGAGTGGTATATTCCAAGGATTTAGCCTCCGGTGATGGACAAGGAAAAAGATATGATTGGTTGAGTACCGGATTCCTGAGAGACAATGATAACAGAGGAAGAACTGACTGGCAGAGTATCAGACTGCTTTCCGGATGGGTTACTGTTGATGACAAAGGTTGTGAAGGCATGAATCATGTTTGGCCGACATGATTAATGATATCTACAAGTATATGCTTGATCCGCATCGCTTGGTGAGGAAGGATTCAGCCGACAGAATGAGAGTTTATAAGAAACTAGACTGTTCCGGATGCCGACTAGAAAGGTGATGAAATTACTTGTGCGGATATATATAGAGGATGGATTTAGTTGTGAAGTGTGGTGTTGGTGTGGTGTTACATGCGAATAAGTCCAGATAAGAGCAGAGGTAGCAAAAAGGATCCGGTATGTGAAAGATAGCAGAATAAAGAACAGAGGAAAGATGAAGTGCAGCAGATCAGTGTACTGAGCCTAACCGGAACTGAACTCCAGCATATGCAGATGCTTCCAATCAGTTCAAGACTGTGATTCTCATCACTTTGTAGACAGTGTGTCTTCTTGTAGGTAGTGGGCCTCTTGTGAGCAGTGTGCTCGGGCAGTGAGCCCTAATTGGCAAGTGCCATTTTTGTAATTTCCTATTCTTCTAACAGAGAATAATTTTGGGTTAATCACCCCGTGGTCTTCTCCCTTAACAGGGTTTCCACGTCAAAAATACTGTGTCATGTGTTTCTTATTTCATGGTTAATGTTTTTGTGTTTGATTTTATGCTGCATCAATTAAAAGGAAAGTTCAATAAGGGAAATAATTAGGATAACTGATTCACCCCCCCCTCTCAGTTATCAACAATTGGTATCAGAGCTAAGTTCCTCCTAATAGAGCCTAACAGCTTGAGGAAGATCTGGGATTTCAAATGGATGCATATGGTTTAAGAGAGCAACTCAAGACTGCTCTTGAGGATCTTGAACAGTCAAATTCT
The DNA here is from genome assembly GCA_027924645.1 of Cunninghamia lanceolata. Lineage (NCBI taxonomy): Eukaryota > Viridiplantae > Streptophyta > Pinopsida > Cupressales > Cupressaceae > Cunninghamia > Cunninghamia lanceolata. The sequence goes on along the minus strand of BSBN01000499.1, from coordinate 7,228,666 downwards.
GAAGTCAGTGAATTAAAGGAAAGACTCAAACAGGCTGATGAATTCATGAGAGAATTAAAAGACAAATTAAGTCTCTCTATGAAAAAGAGAAAGGAGCTGCTTCAACAGTTGGCAAGACAAAGTGAAGAAAGCAATACAAATGAAGAATTGACTGAGCAAACCAAGTTATGTGAAAAGTTATCAAAAGAAGTCATTATGTTAAGACATGAAATGGAATCAGGAACTATAAAGTTTACTCAAGAGATTGAAGAAAAAAGAAAGGCTGAAGACAATCTAAGACAATCTCTTAAAGAAAAATCAGAAGAATGCCACCAGATGGACAGGATTATCAGACATCTTGAATCTGATCTTGAAGATGCCAAAGATAATGAAGGAAAACTTGAGGATCAAATTGCCTCTCTCAAAAGAGACCTTCAAACAGCAAATGAATATAAAGAGAAATTCAAGATAAGTTCTGCTCAACTTGAAGTTCTTCTTGGAAGTCAAAAGAGGACAGATGACAAGTATGGTTTGGGATATGAGAAAGGAGAAAGCTCCGGATCCGGTCAGAAGAATCTTGGATCAGAAAATCCAAGGAACAGGCCTAGAAGACCTCCGGTAAGACAGCCAAATGCTCAAAGATATCCATCCTTCAATGGATACTGCCACAGCTGCAACCACTTTGGTCACAAAGCTGATCAGTGCAGAATGAGAATGAATCAGATTAATTCATCCTTCTCCGGACAGTGCTTCAACTGCAAAAGGTATGGACACAAATCCCATGAATGCAGAATTATGCAAGTAAACAAATCATTCAAAGGTAGATGCTTCACATGCAATAGAATAGGTCATAGGGCTAATCAATGCAGATCAAGAGGATATCAGTCAAATATGCAAAGAAATGTTATTTGCCAAATCTGCAATAGGTCCGGTCATAATGCTAAAGTCTGCAGAAACAAGAATCAGGACATAAGAGGTCCGGTGTATAATCAGAATCAAGACAAGGGTAAACAAAAGATGAATGCGGATGAGGTTAGGAATCAGATGAGCAAGATTTGGGTGAAGAAAAGTTCAGAGAATGTAGAGGTCGGATCCGCACCAGACCCTGGTGCTGATATTTCTTCCAGAAATTAAAAGGTGAGCTCAGGCTCAGGGGGAGACTCAAAGAAAATCTTGTTCCCCCAGCCAAACAAGTGGTGCCGGATGTGGCACAAGATGCGAATCAAAGGGTTTGTAGATATGAGTCTTGAGATACTTCAGTCAAGTTTTCAGAGGTCCGCATGGAGTTATGAAGAAGCTGTGATCGATCAAATAAGACCTGTTCAGGGAGATGCTCCGGTATGATAAAGGATTACAAAAAGGTCTGGAAAGATCCGGAAATGCACTATCTTGTTCTGCGGATTGGATAGAGTGTTTGGGATGATCTTGTAATATGTTACCTCGATTTATTCATGATTAAAAGATCCGGATGATATCCACAGATCAGGACTAATCCGGGATACTCCAAGCTATCCAGACAAGGCAAACCGGAATGATGTAGGTGAAGCATTTATTGCAGACAGATATTAGGGTTCGCGGAGCAATTTAAGGGATTTCTCAAAGGTCATTTGCTCATTCTGCACTCGAGAAGAAGCGAAAAGTGGAGCTCTGCAACAAGGTTCATCAAGCACACCAAGGATCTCCTGCCGAAGCTATTGCATAAAGAAATCAATCCAACCACTCCGTGCAAACCGAAGGTGCATAAGGTATTCTCCGTCTTTCATTACCTCACTGCAAATCTTTGAAGAATGGCTACTCCAAACATAGTTAAGATCTCTGATAGACCTCGCCCCTCATTCAAGAAACATCAAATCATTGGAGGTAGACCCACTAGGAGCCTTCTCTAGTGTTCCTCACGGAGTTTTACACACCGAAGACATTAGGGTTTACATACATGCAAACATTGAGGAATTTGGGGAATTCAAATTAAGAGACCTCTATCACAAGCAACTGATAGACAATGCTTTTGAGCTTAAACCAGAGTATAAGGATATTCAGAAGAAACAATTTGAGCAATTTATTCATTTCCCCTGCTTTGAAGAAGATGAATGGGTCCGGTATGTACTGAGCAGGATGCATGACAACTTTCTATGGCTAGATAGACCCTGCAAGATCACAAAAGAGGCAATTAGAGCAGTAACTGGTCTATACTCTTCCGGAGGGGTACCTATCCTCAAATCTGTCAAGAACAACATTGTAACTGAGGCCACCGGATCAAAATTTGACAAGAGGGCAATGACCATTGAAGATATTTCGGATCCGGACATCAAATATGCATCAATGATAATAGGATACAAGATCTATCACTCCAGCAGGGAGAATTCTGTATCCGGAACTGCAATATACACTGCTTATGAAATGCTAAGAAAGAATGCAGAATATGATCTCTGCGAACTACTGCTAAGCCAATTAATGGAAAACATACAGAAAATCAAGAAGGATAAGAAGAATTCCTTTAAGTATGGTACTCTTGTTGTATGTCTATTCTTCTACTTCATGAATGAGCTACCCGGAACAAGTGGATGGGTATGGCAGAATGACAAACCTGTTGCAGTCCAGATAAGAGACTATTTGCATGGACTTGGGGATGCAAAAGCAAGAAATACAGCTCTATGGGGATACTTCAAAAACTTTCAGAGCATGATGCAAGCAAGAGAGAGAATTCCCCAGTCTCTCATTGAGAAATACAAGGACTCAGTGTGCTTTATGGTTGACACTGATCAGTGCCTAATGGAGGCAGTGGAGCCAAGGACTATCTGGATCATGCCCATGGGGTATGAAGTGGATGAACAGATAGTGGAGCTGCATGTTCAACACATGCTAAGTTAGCCCAAAGATCCTAAGGCAGAAATGTTTGGAACCTTTGAGGAGCTGAGTATAAAAATACATGTAGAACTCAGGGAACCTGAGATTAAAAGAAAGGTGAGAAAAGAAGTAGAGCACATTGCTCAAGGCCTAGGTATCTCAAAGGAGGCACTTGATGCCAGCCGGGAAAAGAGGAGGAAGGCTGAGGAAGAAGAGAAAAGTAAAGAAAGTGCTCCGGTTGAAGCTCCCACCTGGACCAGATCATCAAAGAGATCTGCACCTCCCTCAACCAAAAGTTCAAAACCGGAAGTTCAGGCATCCGGTAAGAGATCCAAGACAAAAGCCACAAGGGCTTATGGAAGCCAAAAGGATGAAGAGGAAACAGAATCAGATGAGGGAGTAAGAGAAGTAAAGAAACAGAAGAAGAAAGGATCCGGTAAGCCCTCCACAGGCCAAGACAAGGATGAAATGGCAGAGGTAACTGTTGAAAAGCCCACTCTGTCACTAGAGAGCATAATCAAGTCGGTCACGGTGGATGGAAACCTTCAACCAATGACTGAATCCTATGATGACTTCAGTGAGGCTGACCAAAAGACTCTGCAGGAAGCCACAGTTAAATATCTGAACATATACAATAAGGCTTTCATTGAGATCATATCTCTCATTCCTAAAAGCCTAGAGAAGGAAATGGAAGTAAGAAAGAATAATGCTCATGCTAAAGATCTTGAGATCCGGGAGCAGATAGCTATTCAGCTATATCCTCAAATTGATCCCAAGACAATGAACATTATCTTCAAGGACTGCAAAGATGAGTTCAGAAGCAAAGCCAGGATGAATCAACTCATGCTTGGTGAGACTGACAAAGTGGCCCAAGAAATAGAAGAGATCCTCCGGAAGGCCTTCAAAAGGTTCAATCTTCCTGTTGTAGAGGACTTAGGTGCAGAAACAGCTGCTGATTTGGAATCTTCTGTTCCGGAAGAAGTGAGCCCTGAACAGACAAATATCTCTCCTCCGGTTTCCCCTACAGTCTCCGGATCCAAAGAAGAAGAGCAATCACAGGAGAAGGAAGCAGTGGTGAAAGACAAAGAGGTTGACAGTTCTAAGACTGCAGAAGAAAAGAAACATCTGTCTCCGGCAAGAGACACTGCACAAACTGTTCAACAATTTTTGAGCAAAGAAACTTTAGAGATTGATGAACCGGAGCTTCTAAAAGGCCCATTTGATTTTGATTCTCTCTCTCCGGTACAAACAATGAAGATAGCTTCATTTGCAAATGCCAAGGCAAATGAAAAGCTCCTGAAGTCTCATATGGAAGACTGTGAGTTGATAGAGGCTGCTTCCGGAGTACTTGTAAAAATCATGCCATCAATCCAAATAGATCCAACAGCCTCCACTTCCGGTAATCTAAAAACCTTAGTCAGCAGTGTTGATACACATTTTGATTCTTTAGAAAAATCAGCTGAAGAAAAGGTCCGGAAGGAATTTTTGGATAAAAGATTTTCAGAAATATTAGAATTAATCTCTAAGGATAGGAAGATTGTAAGCATTGGAATAAAGAGCTTAGAGAATGCTCTTAAGGATGGCGGTGACATCTATAAATTTTGTATATCCTGGTCAAAGGCAACAGCAGCATTTGACAAGAAAATAAAAGAGGAACAGGATAAGCTACAAAGATTATCTCAAAGTTTTGATCCTCTCTCTTCCTCTATAATAAATCAAGAATGTCAGACTATTGCAGTCTTGAATGAAATAAAGAATCTTGAGAAGGAAAGGAAGAACATCACCAACCGGATGGGAGAACTTAGAAGGATTATAATCCCTAAGTTGGAAACCATGCATGAGGCCATCAGTGATGCTCAGACCACCGCCCAAACAAAAGATCCGACAGATCTCAAGCGGGCAGAAGCGTTTGCATTTTTGCTAAGTGGTCACATTTCAATTTTGGATAGAATGAAGCAAAGTTGGGCTACAGAAATGATCCAATTGCAGACATCCTTTGCAGACATTCTTCAGTACATGTGAGTATGTAAATATGCGGCTATATAGAGAAAATTTTTGAAAATTTTGGTGAGCGGACCCTACCCTTTGCCATTGATGTCAAAGGGGGAGTGAGGAGCAGTGAAAAATGAGGAATCCAACTAAGGGGGAGTTCCAGAAATTGTATATAAAGACAGAGCATCAGCAAAGGGGGAGCATAGTGAAAACACTTAGTCATTTTTCACTAAGTGTTGCCATCAATGCCAAAGGGGGAGATTGTTGGCAAGAGACACTATATGGATTCATGGTTGTTGTCATTGATGGCAACAAAGGTCATCCCACATATCCGCAAGTCATGATGTGCCTCTACCGGAAGTCAGAATAAAGAATGTTGTGGTCCGGTGAAGAAGAACAGAGCATGTGGCAAGGTCCGACAGATTGGTCCGGATCTCTCAGAGGAAGTGTCTTGGTACAGTGCGGATTTGGGGAAGTCAAGAGGACTACCTTGAGTGGTATATTCCAAGGATTTAGCCTCCGGTGATGGACAAGGAAAAAGATATGATTGGTTGAGTACCGGATTCCTGAGAGACAATGATAACAGAGGAAGAACTGACTGGCAGAGTATCAGACTGCTTTCCAGATGGGTTACTGTTGATGACAGAGGTTGTGAAGGCATGAATCATGTTTGGCCGACATGATTAATGATATCTACAAGTATATGCTTGATCCGCATCGCTTGGTGAGGAAGGATTCAGCCGACAGAATGAGAGTTTATAAGAAACTAGACTGTTCCGGATGCCGACTAGAAAGGTGATGAAATTACTTGTGCGGATATATATAGAGGATGGATTTAGTTGTGAAGTGTGGTGTTGTTGTGGTGTTACATGCGAATAAGTCCAGATAAGAGCAGAGGTAGCAAAAAGGATCCGGTATGTGAAAGATAGCAGAATAAAGAACAGAGGAAAGATGAAGTGCAGCAGATCAGTGTACTGAGCCTAACCGGAACTGAACTCCAGCATATGCAGATGCTTCCAATCAGTTCAAGACTGTGATTCTCATCACTTTGTAGACAGTGTGTCTTCTTGTAGGCAGTGGGCCTCTTGTGAGCAGTGTGCTCGGGCAGTGAGCCCTAATTGGCAAGTGCCATTTTTGTAATTTCCTATTCTTCTAACAGAGAATAATTTTGGGTTAATCACCCCGTGGTTTTCTCCCTTAACAGGGTTTCCACGTCAAAAATACTGTGTCATGTGTTTCTTATTTCATGGTTAATGTTTTTGTGTTTGATTTTATGTTGCATCAATTAAAAGGAAAGTTCAATAAGGGAAATAATTAGGATAACTGATTCACCCCCCCTCTCAGTTATCAACATAATCTTGTGTTTGTTGCATTTGATTTAGTATTTTTGCCTTCTTTGCATTATCTAATCTACAATTAGATTATTTAATTAACGTTGAAATGCAGGTGATTTGGAAGAATTGACGAAATGCAAGTGATGTGACAACTTGGTCATTTTCGGGTGTCTACACTTCGCACTTATCTTTGCATCTTCACACAATCACACTTATTTCACGACTTCATTACATATATTTATACAATTTATTAACCTTGAAATGTACATCAAGGTTAGCATTACAATCATCAACCATTGGAACAATCTCCAAGGTCAGCATACATACATACATCAAATTAGGACTAGACCTAAACAAACTTGCAAACTAAATGAATAAAGGAGGAACACTTCACACCTTAGCACGGACTCAATTGCATCTTTACATGCTACCACACGCTTCTACAATTTAGGAAATTCATCTGCAAAGAGTGTTAATCATCTAGGTCGGCCAAACTAGTGTAATCATCAAGAACACTTGAATACACACTTCCAAGATCTTCATTAAAGCTTGTGGATCAAGCACATATCTTCAATGCATTTAGGAGATATCCATGTAAACATCATAGAATCATTTGGAAACCAAAAAATCTAATCGCAACAAATCTTAACTTATTTCACTTGAAGATGGATCATAGACTGTTCTCAATCAGACACTGTCAAACTCTGTTAATTAGAAATTTTCTTTCTAGAGCTTCAAATCACATATCCTTTGGAATGAAGATGACTAAGTACCTTATAATCTTAAGTTCAGAACCACAAAGCCAAACTCCAATCTGCGGAGAAATGTGGAGCAAAACACTTTCTCCCTATCACTCTGTAAACCTTACCAGGCACAGTCTTCACACTGGTGAATAGAACTTTTTTTGCACAGCAATCTGGACCACCAAATTTTGGATTTAGCATCTTCAAACACTTCTCTAAATTATATCCAAAGCTCATACTCTGGTCTTCACTACAGAGAAAATGTAGTGCAAAATACTCAAACAGTGTTCTTCAATCAATCAACAACCAGCAATGCCAGAAGATATAGTTGACACAAATGGCAACACAAATATGTTGACATCAATGACAACACCAGTTAGCACATCCTTGCAACAAAAATAAGATATCTAACATCTTATATTAAGCACTTGGCCAATCCTCTTCAATATTTTGATGTACCCATTGCTCCCCTAGCTACTATTTCTCAATAAGATGCATCAACCATTGAAGAAATGAAGTGTATATTAGATGCCATGATGTAACATGGATAAATCAGCTACTGACACGTGGTTCAAAGTTCATTGATAATTCCATGGCTCTACATGATAGGGTTAATTGGTATTTTGAGCTAATCAAAGAATTACTAGACAATTTTAGAGAGGAATTGTAGGTGCACATGGACAATCTACCACAAATCAAGGGAATGTTAAATGAAAATTTTGAAACTCTTATGTTAGAGGGAATTTTGGATAGAGTAGATCAATTCCTTCTATTATAATGGATTAATATCATAAAGTGAAAGATTAATTTACTAAAGGAAGGAATAAATAAGCTAGAGATCACTCACAATGACACTATGGATCTAATGATGGATACTCACAATATAATTGAGAAGACTATAGGGAACTTTTACAATGAAGATCAATCCATCAATTCTATTGACTCTCTCAAAGAGTACCTAGTAGAGGTAATCAATCAAGGACTCAGTCAACCCTTTAGCTTCTACTCTTCTTCTTTGGGTATATTGATGAAGATAAAGTTCAAATATTTTGAGAATCATATGGATAAAAAGTGCACACAATGTGAGAAATGAGGACTTCGTGCCTCCCCCACCACTACCTTACAATCCAACAAACACACATCAACATAGTGGGATATCCACAACTCATACACAACTAGGTTTTCAACCAATAAGCATAGATTACTAAACTTAATTGATGTTTTTGAGACCACAACAACCAAATCCTACCTTCTTGACCCTAGTCGGTCATCTAGCTCCCTTAGTAGGACTCATGTTTGGGAGAATTCCTCCATCCATACATGAGCCCTTTTTTAGGGACTTATCTTGAGTACTCAAAGGAACTCTTGGACCACACTATCAAAAAAATGATGCTACTACAACCTCTCCAAAAACTCCCTAAATTTAATGGAGAATGATATCCAAACTCACACATCAAGACCTATATTATGACTATTAAGGAGCTCCTCCCTAAGATGGTATTGTCACCAAAATATTTCTAAAAACTCTTGAGTGAATCATGCTAGACTAGTACTACTAGCTCCTCAAAGCATTTATCCACTTCTTCCATCAACTCATTAGTGAGTTTGTCATTGCCTTTGACATGAATAAGTTGGTTCAAACTAGAATCTAAGAATTCCTCGGTGTTAAACAAGACCCAAATGATTCAGTGCCATTTCATAACCAAGTGAAGAGAAGTGCTCTACACTTCAATCATTGTGCCACACATGGATCACAAGGAACAACATGACATTTTCTTGCATGCCTTGAGTAGGAACACACATGAGGAGGTCCAAAATCTCCCCTATAAATACCATGAGAAAGCTCTTGAGAGTGATCTAAGTATTGACCGAGAAACCATTGATAGTGGAAAGAGAGCATATGGTTCCAATGGAAGGTTGGTAACCAAAACCAAAATAATAGTTAGAACATGAACAATAACAATGAAAATAATCCCTCAACACCCAAGATCATAAAAATATCTAAAGCACCACAACAAACAGATTCATAGACACTCCACAAGCTAGGAATGGCAATAATAATCAAAGTTACAACAACAATAATTATAGTGGAGGTAATAACTACTCAAATACAAGGGGTCCAAACATAAAAAAATCCACCTTAAGGGGTATGGGAGAGGGAGATAAAGAGTTGCTTTCTTGCATAAAAAATGAGACATTTTGTGGCATCATCACTCTCCCAGGCCTAAATTCTTGCAAGTCCTCTTGTAGAATATATTTTTGTTGACTTTTTTGATTGGGAAGGTTCCCCTTGTTTATTTTCTTTTTGCATCTGTATCGCCTCTTGTTCTTTTCACCGGTTCAGTCCCTCCCAAATTGTACCACAGTCATAATCTCTTAGATATGAGTCCCAATTATCCTTGGTTGGGTTTGTATGTCCTCAATGCTTTCCAACATCATCCTTCCATACCTCAAAAGACTGTAGGCATTGTTTTAATATAACATTCAATGAGGGAATTAGGATAAGAAGAAGGGAAAGTCTAAACCTCATACCAACCCACTCATGTTTACATTTTCCAAATTATTTTCGAAGGCTTTGGCTCACCATAGACTCCACTGCAAGTTGGTGGGGAATATAATTTCCCTCTTTTTTAAATACATTAGAAGGTCAATAAATCTATCTACACATGTTGAATAGGCAGGCCAATATTTGTTTTCTATTGCATCTTGGAGTGCTTCATAGCATTTTTTCAAGTTTTCAACGTATTTTTCTTTCATTTTAGGCTAGTGGGTAATATTTTTTAATGTTTTCATGAATTCACTTAGCTCAAGGTTTTCATGTCTCATAAGTAAGTCCACTAATTTGTGTTGATCACTATATTCATTCATTATATCTTGCCATACAATTTGGTTATACAAAAGTGAGATAAATGATTGTAATTATACTTCCCCTACAAAAATATTTGTCGTGAAGTAGATGTTGAATGACCAAGAAGAAACCTTGATCCAAATAAATTAGGGTATCTAAATTAAATAATATCCTCATCCAAATGTTATTTTTAAATAAAGAAATGGGTATTGGTAACCTTTCAATTTTTGGTTGTCTATTCAAATTCCAAGGAAGACGAGGTGTGGTGACTTTTTATCTTCTATTGAAATGTATAAATGGGTTCAATTCAAAGCAATAAGGTGGGAAGTTTGAGGCATACATCTCTTCTCAGAGATACATCTCATCCACTAAGATTTCCAAACTATATGAACTCTCCCCAATGGAGTCTCCAAGGCATACATCTCATCCACTGAGATAGCCCAAGTTGTTTTGAAATTTTCTTTTATGAAATAAAATTATTTTGCACATTGGTTGTTTTGTGTTTTACAATACTACAAGATCGGTACTAAGTACTGTCCTCTGAATGCAAAATAATTCAGATCAAACCTAGAGTGAAAAACTCACACAATCAGTTCTTCTATTTAGGAGAGCTACTCTTATAAGCCTGGAAGAATTATTTATCATCAATAAAATCATATGGAATTCCACATGAGATTCTTAACAATTTCCACTTCAAAAAATATTCTCTAAGGAACATGCTACACAATGGAGTGGGTTTTCTACAAGTTAAAAAAGCCTCTCCTATGTTACAATCCTCAATTAATTTTTTCTCTAGTTCCTTGCTCCTTATCTGCAAAATTGCCAATTGTGCTTTAAGCCCTGTATTTTCATATCATGCATGCCTTAGAAAATGGCATCTTTCTATCCAAGTTTACAAAATTAGGGGAATATGTACATTCTAAATTTTAAATTTGAGGGGCTTTGTTTAGATCATTTATCTTCCTTGGTAGGGGAAACCTACCATTCTTCCAAATCATTTTCTAAGTCTAAAATCTTATTATTTGTTGTTAATAGTTTAGACTACTCTTCTTGAATTCTATCATGGGCAGCAATGAGAGAACTCACCAATTTTTTAGTGAGTGTCTCTATTTTGTCATCTCTCACAAGGAGAGCTTCCTACAAAGACTTTCTTCATTCTTCTTTGACTCAATTTGGTCTCTTAATAAAAGTTTAGACTATTTGTTCTCTGATTTTCCTTGTAATGAAATAATAGTAACATCCCTATTAGGTAACAATTGTTTCATTTTATCAATTTCTTCCTTTTGTTGTAAAATCAAAAATTCAACCCTAGATAGAGCTAATACATGGAGTGTTTATTGAGTTTCTATGGGGGATTCTAGCTCCTCATTCTAGTCTGGTATTTGAAGAGGTGCTTTCCCTCTTGCCAAGTTCTAATACTTAGGGATCTCTAAAGGTTGAAGAGGAGTTTCTTCTTCTTCTTCTGAGATGACTTGTTAATGCCTGAGAGTGGATCTCCATAGATGATGACATTTCTTCAAGATTATGAATTTCTTCCAAATTATCCTTAGAAGGAGCTAACTATGCCATGCTCTAGATTATTTCATCTGCCACCTGATAATATTTGTATCTAGCTGAAGGTGTTAGTTCAGTATGATGTCTTCTGCTTCTTTAGAGAGGAGGAGAATTATTCTCAGATATTTCTTTTTTCCCTCTATGTACTTGTTAGAATTAGAGATGATGATCTCCACTCCTGGACTCTTTTTGACTAGTTTTCTTGATGTTGCTTCTTCTAAAGGTGGGTTCTTTGTAGTTAAAGGTTCTCTTCCACTCCAAGTTGGCCCCTCTAAAGCTTGCAACTCTGGACGTGGTCGTTCTAAGGTTTTACTTGTGGAAACTACATATAATTTAGAGATTCCCATCTACTTTTTCTCCTTTTCCTCCAAAAGTTTGTCACTTCTTCTCTCCATTTGCTTTCTAGAGAAAATTGTTCTTGCATATTAATTGGATGAGGTCATAATGTTTCAATAGCCCCACCCCCTATTATATCTATCTAGCATTGACTAGAGGGAGGAAAAGAGATATCCTATCAGATTTACTTTTAATTTTTCTCTTTGTACCATGCCTTAAATGGCTCAACATTCTCATAGTAGGTCTAACAATAGTTCTATACTAGTCTTCACATGTGCAATATTTCATAATCCACATTATCATTAGCTTCCAAGATTCTAAAAGACTATATTTTTTAATTCCCTTGCTCTCCCCTTCTTTTTTACCACAACCAATTGAGGCATGGTCTATCCTTCCTATTGAAAGGTTCCTATTCACTCATTATATGAAATTGCTCTTTTGTAAAATATATCCTTCCCTTTAGTAGAAAATTCAAAAATCAAAGTCAAGGTGGCAAGAGTTACCTTAATTTTCTTATTGCACATAATGGAGCAAGAGCCATCAAAATTTTGGATGAATTCCTCCATAATATGCTCATTGTATCCTTCAAACTTTTGGAGAAATCCTGACTAACTTACTACCCTAAAAATTTATGCCACCTCCTCATCTTCCAACACTAGCTTCAGAAAGTCTAGTTCTACCTTACTTGTCTATCCCATTTATCTATTTTGAGTGTCAAGGTGATGAGAACTTAAGAGAAATGCATAGTGAGGAATTGCTTGATGAGGGTTCCATAATTGTTTTTCCACAAGAAAATGATGAAAGATTGTCTATAGAGATAGTTGATACGGGAAACTCTGGTACTTGCAAGGTTACCACATCAATACTTGTACACATGGCAAATTGTGTTTGTACACATGGAAACCAATGCATTTAATCCAAATTTGATGCATTCATATCTTGTAGTTACTTCCTACATCCAAGTACATCAAATTAATCATTGGTTTTGGAAATTATGGTTACTGTTTTATGTGGACACACGGTGAGTGGAGAGGTTAGAGAATTTAAGTGGATTTAACTATAGTTAAAAGAAATTATATAACTATACTTAAAATAAAAGAATAGAATATGTACCTAGCCATACTCCTAGTTTTTGTTGAGTTATTACATTGAGATTTGTATTGAGAACAAAAATACATGGCTCCTTCAATGTAAGAAACACTTCAAAGAACTAAGGTGATCATGAGCTCTAGATAGGAATGATTGCTACTGGTAGAAACTTCTAGAGTAGAGAATATGAAGTAAATCTCTAGAATCATCATTGATGAAGGCTTCAAAGCTATTTGTTGAAGAAGGATATAGAGTTATCATTATAGAAAGCTTTAAATTTATCGTGGAAGAAAGCCCCAAAGTTGTGAAATGAACTAAAGAAATCTCTGGAGGTATAGCTGAAAGGATCTACTCTAGATTTATCGTTGAAGAATACTTTGGAGTTATTATTGAAGAAAGCTCTAAAATTATTGCTAAAAGTATACTCGAGAGTTATCACCAAAGAATACTCTAGAGTTATTACTGGGGAAAGCTCTGGAGTTATCACTAAAAGGATACTCTAGAGTTATCAATGATGAATATTCCAAAGTTATTGTTGAAGAAATCTCCAGAGTTTTTGTTGAAGAAGAGATGATTCCAAAGGCTTCATTGAAAGGAAGGCTCCAAATATATCCATGAAGAAGAGCTCTAGAATTATTGTGGAAAGGAAGGTTCTAAACCTTCTTGTGCTCTCAAAGACTTGATATCTATAATGAATCCTTGATTTCCACAGATCCCTCTCCTATGCAAGATCATTCGTGTGCATTCACAAAGGTCTCCCATTGGAATTTGTTCATGCAAAAGCACTAGGGCACCCCATGCATCAATTTAAACTTTCCTCCTCACTTCCAAGTATTCCTCATTTATCCAAATGCTTTTATCCTTTTTGTTTTGAACAAACACATTTTGAATTTGAATAAATACAACAATGCTCCCTCAAATTTCTCCTATGCAAATTTGAGTTTTCTAGGGTTTATATGTGAGTGTGCAAACTCTTTTCCTTTTTCTACCTACTACTTGCTTCTCCTATACTTGATAATGGAATCACAAAAACCTATTTCTCTATGCATAAAGTAACTTGATTGTTTACATTAAAATACTTGCTTTTGTGGATTTATGGAATCTTGACTCCCACTTGACCAAATTCCAATTGTGCATCTCCTTCCACTTTTCATATTTCTATAATATACACATTTTGTGGGTCTGTAGGCTTCCTACACTTGGTCACCTAACTGACAAAGTGCTCACCTACTTTCACATTCTATGTCCCTACATAGCTATATATAATGAGAATTTGGATATTCCATGCATCCTTTCACATCTACTAATTGTAGGTTTCCTTTTGGTTTTCACATCTTCATATACTAGCGCCTTGTGGGTTTGTAGACTTCCCGCACACTTTTGCACTTCATATTGCTTGTCTCCTTCTACACTTCACAATCCTATAAGCTTATACCTAGTAAACAAATCTTTTATGCACTTGTGCTTTCACTCATCATTTTCTCTTTCCCCTTTCCAAAAACCTTATGTGTCTTCTCCAAAAGAAAAGGAAATAAAGTACAATTTTAAAGGGGTGAGCCATCCCTCAAAGATTTCATCTACACTAAGTGAAGTGTCAGGCACTAACCTAGGGCATACAAACATGGTGGATTTCTTAAAAAGGATAAATGTTGAAGATAGGACTACACATGCAAGGTGCATAGATGACATGGGATAGCATAGGTAGCTACCTTCCCAATGGTAGTCCAATTCAAAAAGTTGATTATGACTTGTGCCAAATTATTTGACCCCCAAACCAAGAAGATTGTGGGTATTGCCAATAAAATTTTCATAGACATCAATCCAAATAACATTGAGGAGACACCCAAATACCACATGATGTTACATATGTGTTAGTGTTGTTGATGGCTTTGAATTTTACAATCTAGACCCAAACTTTTTCCTAGATGCTATGCATAATATTTGGTTGATCAAATAAAGTTCCTATGCTTCTAAATTTCCCAAGAAACTCCCTAGAAGTGACTTTCAACTAGAGATCTTGAGTGAACTCATCACCCTTTTCAATAGAATAATGGATTTTCCCAATGCTAGGAAATTCTAGACTTGGATGTTCAGATTCATTTTTATCATTTAGAGAACAAATAGGATTGATTGGGCAACTTTCATAAGTGAAACTTTACGTAAACAACTCACTAGAGTTTAGGAGTTGAAGAATTTCTACATGACCTCCTATATTTTTTACTTCATGGTAAGGAGAACAACCATTTTTCTTAGTTTAACTAGGAAGGGAATAATGAGCTCAACAAAAAGGAAGAAAATGATGTATGAGTTCTATCCTTAACTAGAACTCAAAGAAAGTCAAAACATTTCAAGAGGGTTAATGATGATTTCTTATTCTTTTTAATTTGATGGATGGAGAATAATTTGAACAAGTGATTCTCCTTGGAGACCACAGTAACAATTGCTAAGTGGGGTAATTGGTTCATCCAATTCCCAACCTTTACATACATCAGGGTAGGAGGATTCACATGTGCTCCTTTCATGCTACCTAAATATGTAATGACAGTAGCATTTTTTGAATTGATAAGGCAGTTGTGTGAAGTGCACAAGATCCTATTTGAAAAATAAAGAACAAGTGTGCAATTCCCTCTCAACATTAATGCATACACTTGCTCTTTCCTACTCCATGAAAAGAGCTCAGAGGATGAATTATCCAAATTAAATTTGTACATTCATGAAAAAGAGGTCTTCATCTAACCCCAAGGGTAACATGGAGAAATATGTAGGGTCTTCTTATAAGCACAAGTTCATCTTGGAAGATTTTTGGGTTGAGTATGATGATGAACATATAGTCAAAAAGAGGAGCTGCCCAAGGTTGATTATTTTCTGAATCAAAGCATTTTGAATAGCAGAGGTTCTCAAAGGAATATCAAATGATGGGAATGTCTTAGACGAAGCTTAAAACAAAAGAGGCATTTTCAATCTACCTATCCCTTATATTGATTCGTCCAAGGAAGAAGAAAACTCATTGGATGCCATCAGCAAAAGGGTCGTTGACAATAGTTTGACATGGCTCAAAAATAGGTTAGGAGATCCCAACCCTACTACTAAAGAAATGACCAAGGGTAAAAAATCTTCTAATACTCCTCCTAAGAAGAAGAAAAAGGTTGAAAAGAAGAGGAAGTCACCATAACTAAGGCTATCAAACCTGAGCATCCTAGATCTTGAGAAGGAAGAGGAAGTGGAGGAGCAACCTCTTAAAAGGAAAAAGGGCTAGAATTATGTTTTCAAGGTTGGATATTCCACTAGAGTAGGTGAAGAAGCAACACCTCTTAAGCTCATACTTAGCCTCCTACTTGAGATCCTATTCAAACTCTTGTGCAAGAACCTATCCTACCTCCTATTTCTCCTCCATGTTCTCTCATTGTTCCCTCTACTTAATTGCAAGTCCTTCCCTCCCCTACATAAGAGGCCCCTATAGAGAAAGTAGTAACTCCTCAAGGGCCACCTTCAAGAGAACAAGCTCCTAAAATCCATACTCCCAAGGTTCTCTCTCCCATTCCATCTTCTAAAAGACTCTATTCCCAATACATGTCTCCACCCATTTATCCTCTTCCCTTACAATCCCAAGAATAGTTTCTGTAAGACAATCCAAAGTAAGAGAAAACCTTGAAGCAAGATGATTCATCCTTAGTTGTGGTTTCCATGTGGTTAGATCTTACCATCAAAAAAGAGGAAGAGTTTCAAACCCCTTAGCTAATGACTTCTCTACCATCATAGCCATGATTGAAAAGACACCTCCAAGAAAGAAAGATAGGGTCCTCTCTTCCATCTGAAAGGAAATTTACTACCATAATAAACTATTTCCACATAACTCCAAGAGAGAGAAATATACAAACAAGTATTCAAAATCCACAATGCAAAAGAATAAACAAACATACCATCAAGATGACACTAGATGTATCCTGGTAAAACCTTCGAAAGGGAAAAACCTAGCTTCCAGAAGTACTCACACACTCAATATTATTTCATGAACAAAGTGTAATGTAGAAAAGAGAGATCTAGTCTTATGTGCCAAACTAGGTCAAAACCCTCTTCTACAAAACATTGAGACACAAACCGAGCTTACCTTCTACCCTTGAGGGAGAGCTTAAGCTACAAGGGTTCTGTTGGGAATTAAGGTGTCTCAACCTTGGTAATTCTTTGCATTTATTTATTGTAATGTATTTAATATTTTCCTATTAATGTATTTTGGATGCAAGTCTTGTTTCATCAACTTGTGGGAGTTGGCACGGTGATGTGACATCCTACGTGGAAGGTGACTACATGTAATTTTTGTCCTCACATGAGGAGATAGGCATCCCACTTAGTGGTAGATGTATTTTTCCATGTGTCAGCACTTTGACTAGTGTGTAAGTGAATCTTGACCAAAATAGTTATGACAGATTCTTATGACAGAATCTATGATGCATAAGAGTCGTAAATGGAAGGTTCTATGACAGGTGAAGACATGTGTCGCAAGGCATCTTTGGGCACCCCAAGGAGGGTGATGATGTGTTGTAAGAATAATATGTTATTTTTAGGCAGTTATGACAGATTCTCTTACAGTTGTAAGAGCTGTCAGTTATGACAGATTCTATGACAGTCGTAAGATGCGTAAGAGCATTTGTCATTGCCCAACTTGGGAATAGGTGACCTTATTGGGATAGGGTGATGTGACAAGTGTCATGACCATGCTGCAGTGTTGGACAAGTGTCCCAAGGCGTGGGTTTTGGGCCATGAGGCAAAGTTGGACGCCCATCTCAAGGAAAGTACATTTTTGTCTTGTGTTAAACTTCTATTTAAGCAGGTGCTTGAAGTGGAGATGTATTACGTGATTGACAGGTATTTTTATGCTACTAGATTGTCTCCAGATATGAGTGTTGAAGACTCCTATAAAGACTTGCATTGCAAGTGTGTTGTAAACTTCATTGTTTAGATAATACATTGTGCAGGTTTTGGAGTGTGGGATTTTTTCACCAGTAAAGGTTTTCCCCATGTTATATCTTATCTCTCTCTCTTCTGTCTTACATTCTTGTGTTGTGTATTGTTGCAATATCTCTATTATTAAGTTAACATTGTTGTAACTATAAAGATTAAAACAAATTTGCACTCATCTCTCCTATTTAGATTAGTGTAGGAAGCGATTTCCACACACCTAGCTTCCTTTTAGTTGGTATTAGAGCCTAGCCAGTTTTGGTTCTAGCTACTGAGTAGGGGTTTTTTGAGATAATCTTAGGTTGAGTGGGAGTCTGTGCAGAGTATTCTAAAATCTTGTTGCAAGAAGGAGATGGTAGGCACATCCGGAAGATTAGAGGTGGAGAAGTTTAATGGCACCAATTTTGAGTTGTGAAAACTTAGGATGGAAGATATGCTTGTTGATCGAGACCTATGGGAAACTGTTGATGGCACAAAACCTACGGCAATGTCACAAGTTGATTGGGACCTCAAAGATCAGAAGGCTAAGGGTCTCATAAGACTCTATCTAGTTGACTCTGTCCTATTGAATGTCCATGAGGAGAAGACCGTGAAAGATCTTTGGAAGAAGCTGGGAGTTGTTTATCAAGCCAAGTCATTGGTGAACAAGCTTTTTTTTCTTAAAGAAGTTGTTTTCTCTGAAGATGGAAGATGAAGGATTTGTTGCAGACCATATGAATGCTTTTAACATGATTGTTACTTAATTGACATCCGTAGGTGTGAAAATGGAGGAGGAGGAGGATCAATGTATGACCCTGCTTTGTTCTTTGCTGGATTCGTGGGATCATCTTGTCATGGCCATCGGAAGCACTACAACCACTTTCAAGATAGATGATGTAGTATCTTCATTGTTATCTGAAGAAATGCAAAGAAACAAAACTGAGTCAGCCAAAGAGGCTCTTGCGGTTCGTGGAAGACCCAAGGAGAAAGGGAAGAAGAAGGACAAGAAAGGTGAAAAAGGTAGATCCAAATCTCCTGGAAAGTCCAAGGCTCTCTGTTGGAACTGTGATAAAACTGGGCATTTCTGAAAGGAATGCAAAGAGGAAAAGAAAAAGAAGAAGAAGAATGTCCTAGACTCAGATTTTGACAAGTCACAAGATGATGGTGGTGCCTTCATTGTATCCTTGGCCACCCATGCATCTGATGATGTGTGGTTGATTGATTTTGGTGCATCATTCCACGTGACCTTGCATCGAAAATGGTTCATAAAGTATGAAGAGTTTGATGGTGGAAGAGTGTCCCTGGGTGACGATTCTCATCTAAAGATTGTTGGTCGTGGAAGAGTCTCAATCTGATTCCCTAATGGACGAGTGAAGGGGATCACTGTGGTCATGCACATCCCAAGCTTGGCATGGAACCTACTTTCTATAAGTAAGTTGAATGATGCAGGTGTGCAGGTTGTCTTTTGGAAGGACAGATGTAAGATGACTAGAGGATCTATGGTGCTTGTGAAGGGTACTCGGAGAGGTACTCTGTTTCAGCCAAAGGCATGCACTTCACAGTGTAAAAGTTTTTCTAACTCGAAGAAAAGAGTTGCAGTCACTTCATCCCCACCATTGGAACCGGCAGTGAAAAAGTCTATTCTAACAAATTCTGATGGTAGTGCATTTTGGGTACCCAAGGGTGCTCATGCTTTGGAAGTTAATCTTCCTGCTAAAAAGACAATGTTATGGCATAAGAGATTTGGCCACATTGGTGAGAAGGGTCTTAGAACCCTGAAAAATAAAAACCTTGTTGAGGGGTTAAATGATTGTAATCTCGAGTTTGACTTTTGCGAACATCGTATATATGGAAAGCAAAACTGTGTTTAGTTTTACTCTGGTTCTCACAAGTCTTTTGGTGTGTTGGACCTTATTCATTTTGATGTGTTTGGTCCGGATAGTGTTCCTTCGATTTCCAAATATGTATATTTTGTATCTTTCATAGATAATTATAGTAGGACATGGATTTATTTTCTCATAAGCAAGTCTAAAGTCTTTAGTTGGTTCAAAGAGTTTAAAACTTTTGTTGAGAATCAAACTAGTAAAAAGATTAAGTGTTTGAGGACTGACAACAGTGGTGAATGTTTTTCGGCAGAGTTCGATAAGTTTTGTAAAGAGCAAGGGATTGAAAGACATAAGACAACTCCATACACCCCACAACAAAATGGAGTTGCAGAGAGGATGAACAAGACACTGATGGAGAAGGCTAGGAGTATGCTTAGTGGAGCAAGCCTCGAACAAATGTTTTGGGCTGAAGTTGTAACCACTGCTTGCTACCTGGTAAACAAGTCTCCTACATCAACTCTTGTTGGTAAGACACTTATGGAGGTGTGGTCTGGTAAGAAGCCTTCAGTTAGACATCTTCATGTTTTTGGTTGTGAGGCATATGCACATGTGCCTAAGGAGAAAAGGTTAAAATTAGAGAACAAAGTTGTTAAGTGTATTTTCATTGGCTATGGTGTCGGTGTGAAAGGATACAAGCTTTGGGATCCTGTGGCTGAAAAAGTGTTGTATAGCAGAAGTGTTATTTTCAGAGAGCTAACACCTTCTTCCATTGTTCTACAGCTAAAAGAGAAAGAAAAGAAAGAGGACGTGGTTCAGTTTCCTTCTACCCCTAAGAAGACTGAACTGACAGAACCTCTGAGACCTGATGATGAGGAGAGCTCTAGCAGCTCTAAAAGCTCAAAAGAAGAAGCAGAACCTCAACCTCAACATTTGAGGAGGTCTACATGAATAAGGAAGCAACTTGATAGGTTTGGTTATTCATTGCTTAATTCTAGTTGTGCTTTTGCCTTGCTTACTAACATTGTTGAGCCTGGAATTGTGACAGAGACTATGGGCATGAAAGATGCAAGTTCCTGGAAGGAGGCCATGGAAGATGAGATGGTTTCTTTGAAGAATAAAACTTGGGACTTGGTGCCTTTGTCTGAAGGACAGAAACTTGTTGGATGCAAATGGGTGTTCAAGAAGAAATTTAGTGTAGATGGCAATGTTGAAAAGTACAAGGCTAGATTGGTTGCGAAGGGGTACTCACAAGTGGAGGGAATTGATTATGGTGAAATTTTCTCTCCCGTTGCAAAGCTAACATCCATTCAGTTCTTGTTATCTCTTGCAGCAGCTTATGAATTAGAGGTGGAGCAGATGGATGTGAAAACAACATTCCTTCATGGTGATTTGGAGGAAGAGATTTACATGTCACAGCCAGAGCATTACATAGAGAAAGGTAAAGAAAATTTGGTTTGCAAGCTGAAAAAGTCTTTGTATGGTTTGAAGTAGTCTCTGAGGATGTGGTATATGAAATTTGATACCTTTGTGTTGTCCATTGGATTTCTGAGATTGAAATCAGATCATTGAGTGTATTACAAGTTTGACAATGATCACATTTTCATTATTGCATTGTATATTGACGATATGTTGTTAATTGGGAATGGTAAGAATATGATTTCTAATTTGAAGTCTCAGTTGTTAGCATAGTTTGAGATGAAAGACTTAGGGGCAGCTAGGTACATTCTAGGAATGGAAATCAAAAGAGACAGAGCTAACAAAAAACTTTGCTTAAGCCAAAGTAAGTATGTGAAGACTGTGTTGGATAGGTTTAGTATGGCAGATTGTAGACCATTGTGTGTTCCTGTATCTTTGGGTACAAAGTTATCTGTTAATGATTGTCCAAAATTTCCTTCTGAGGTGGAGGACATGAGCAAAGTACCTTATGTTAGTGTTGTTGGTAGTTTGATGTATGCCATGGTCTGCACAAGACTAGACATTGCCCAAGCAGTGGGAGTCCTTAGTCGATTTATGGCTAATCTTGGACAGGTACATTGGGATGCAGTAAAGCGAGTGTTTAGATATTTGAGGGTACTTCCAAGTATTCCATATGCTATCATGGTAATCCTACAGGACCTCCATATTCTGTTTGTATTCATGGATTCATGGATTGTAATTGGGCAGGCGACATTGACAGTAGGAGATCCACCAGTGCTTACGTGTTTACTATGTTCGGTGGTGCAATTAGTTCGATGAGTAAGCGGCAACCTGTGGTCACTTTGTCCATGACAGAAGCTAAGTATATGGAAGCAACTCATGCTTGTAAGGAAGCCATTTGGCTTAAGAGATTGTGTTCAGACATTGGTGTTGATGTAGGATAGATTACTATTTGTTGTGACAGTCAGAGTGCGATTTGCCTAGCAAAGAATCCAACTTTCCATGCCAGAACAAAGCATATTGATGTACAATTTCATTTCATGTGAGACATGGAAGAGGATGGGAAGGTGAATTTGGAGAAGTTAGATACTTTGAAGAATGTTGCAGATGCATTGATGAAACCAGTGGGCACAGACAAGTTCAGATGGTGTTTAGAGTCTATGGGCCTCTCGGCCTATAGCAGTTAAATCCTATCATTTCCATTGGCTCTTACAAGGTGTTCGAAAAGTGGGAGAATGTTGGAAATTAAGGTGTCTCAACCTTGGTAATTCTTTGCATTTATTTATTGTAATGTATTTAATATTTGCCTATTAATGTATTTTGGATGCAAGTCTTGTTTCGTCATCTTGTGGGAGTTGGCACGGTGATGTGTAATCCTACGTGGAAGGTGACCACATGTAATTTTGTCCTCAAATGAGGAGATAGGCATCCCACTTAGTGGTAGAGGTATTTTTCCATGTGTCAGCACTTTGACTAGTGTGTAAGTGAATCTTGACAAAAATGGTTATGACAGAATCTATGACGCATAAGAGTCGTAAATGGAAGGTTCTATGACAGGTGAAGACATGTGTTGCAAGGCATCTTCGAAGAAGGCATCTTTGGGCACCCCAATGAGGGTGATGATGTGTTGTAAGAAGAATATGCTATTTTTAGGCAATTATGACAGATTCTCTTACAGATGTAAGAGTTGTCAGTTATGACGGATTCTATGACAGTTGTAAGATGCGTAATAGCATCTGTCATTTCCCAACTTGGGAATAGGTGACCTTATTGGGATGGGGTGATGTGACAAGTGTCATGACCATGCTGTAGTGTTGGACAAGTGTTCTAAGGCGTGGGTTTTGGGCCATGAGGCCAATTTGGACACCCATCTCAAGGAAAGTACATTTTTGCCTTATAAACTTCTATTTAAGTAGGTGCTTGGAGTGGAGATGTATTATGTGATTGATAGGTACTATTATGCTACCGAATTGTCTCTAGATATGAGTGTCAAAGACTCCTGTAAAGACTTGCATTGCAAGTGTGTTGTAAACTTCATTGTTTAGATAATACATTGTGTGGTTTTTGGAGTGTGGGGTTTTTCACCTGTAAAGGTTTTCCCCACATTATATATTGTCTCTCTCTTTTGTCTTACATTCTTGTGTTGTGTATTGCTACAATATCTCTATTATTAAGTTAACATTGTTGTAACTGTAAAGATTAAAATGAATTTGCACTCATCTCTCCTCTTTAGATTAGTGTAGGAAGCGATTTCTGCACACCTAGCTTCCTTTTAGGTTCTACCTCTTTGTTGTATAGATGGGTGCTTAACCAAATTTAACCAATCAAGCTAGGGCACAAGATCCAAAACCCTAGTTTATGCTATAAATAGATTAATAGATGACTGTTGGAACCAAATCGAGGTGCAAAAGGAATAACATAGGATGTAAAGAAGATTAGAACTAGAACCTGTCAACAAGAACACATAGGACTAGGGCACTTGGGCACCTGAGACCTCTTTTGGGGCTTTCAGAAACTGTCAGAATTTTTAGATCTTTACCTACAAATGCTTCAGTCTTCCAGTCTGTCACCTTTCAGAACCTATTCATCAATCCTGTACACACAAAAGAAGAGGAAAAATGTTGTGGCTATATAGGAGCTTGCCTCAGTCAAACCTCGTTTTAGTATTCCTACCCCATAGATAGCCAAGATTAAATCTAGATGTCATGTGTGCTCAGAAATCCTAAGTGTGAGCAGTAACATGCTAGATCTAATCAATAAATATCAAACCCTAGCCCTATATGACTCAAGAAAATAGAGTGGGACGATGTTAATGATGATTCACTCAAGAGAGTCAACAATCTCACCTTGAGGATCAAGATTCATGGAAGGTCTACAGAACAAGAAGGCATTGTCACCATACCCTTGGCGGGTACTCAATCCAAACTCTAGTTGGTGGCTCCAACCCTTCTCCCGATCATGCAAAGTATTCCAACCTAGGAGCTCATGAGATAGACTCAAGATCTCATGTCCTAGCCTTCATTCAAATATTTCCAAGAGAAAAGTAGACTTCAATTGATTCAAAAACTTGAAATAAACAATGGCATATAGAGTGCAATAACAATAGAGCTTGTTCACATCAAAATTGCTTCTTAAAAATCTCTTTACAAAATGATCTCATTCACTTACATTTATACAAGGTTCATAGAAAGAGAGTAATTCAAATCAAAATGCTGACATAATGCATCGAAATTCAAATTCAGATTTAGGGTCGGCCTAAGCCACATGAAAGCAAACTTATCTGTTAAAATTGTCCCCCTAAATCTTGGAAGGACCAGGGCACCAAATCAAAATGCTGACATAATACATCGAAATTCAAATTCAAATTTAGGGTCGGCCTTAGCCACATGAAAGCAAACTTATCTATTAAAATTGTCCTCCTAAATCTTAGAAGGACTAGGGCGCTTGGGCGCCCTGGGCCCGGGGCCAATTCATGACTTAATTCTACTTTTAGTGCGGGGCTAACTCCAAATCATCCTTCATTTTCTAGGATTGTGATGAAACTTCAATTGGGATTATGACTTATTCTATAAATGATGTTGAAAGAAAGCTTTAAGGGTAGACCTAAAAACAAACTAGGCTTGGGGCCACTAGAGGGAAGAGCTAAACATAGTGAAATTGTGCCTACACACAAGTGTACACAATTTACAGCGTTACACAAAGATTACAATACACTTTTATAATCTCTATGCAAGGGTTCTAAAGCATCAAGCTCCCTAATTGCACTCCACATGAACAAGCAAATGAGAATCATGTAACCACACATCCCAATCCATGCTTCCTCTCCTCACATATTCAACCTACAAGAGATGCTCAATTCAACGTTAGCTAACAAGACAAAGGTTATACAAGCCAACCTCAACAATAATTCATGTGCTTGTTTTATTAAGACAAGCTTGCAGAAAACTACCAAGTGGTATTATATAAACCATGTGCCTCAGAACTATGACCCTCAAAATCACTTTTTAGTAATAAGTTTTCCATTTTGGTACTAATTTTTCCCAATGTGTAACCCACATTAAATATTTATCCAATGTTACATACAACTTGCAAGTGGACACAAGAATATCTAACCCATGTGATGCATGCATCCCTAGATTCCCTAGATGCACCACATTTTAATATTAATTTTACATTATAAACATTATGCAAGGTGTACAACACACCTTTCCCACCACCATCTTTATAGATGCATACGAATTTAGAATTGTAGAGGTCACTAATCCAATGGTGGATAAAGACAAGCAGGAGTTGTTTCTTTCTAATTACTAGATATCTAGAGTTATTTTAGGTAAACAAATAACAGATTTTGAAATCGAGGGCATACAAACAATTGTTACCACCATCATCTCTCAAATGGACAAGGACTACAAGACCAAGCAAGAGTTGAAGGAGAAAATAAGATAGCTAACATCTTACATCAAGCACTTGGTCAATCCTATTCAATTGTTCGATGTGTCCATTTCTCCCCTAGCTACTATTTCTCAATAAGATGCCTTAGCCATGGAAGAAATGAAGTGTATATCAAATGCCATGAAGTAATGGCTAAATAAACTACTGACACATGGGTCAAAGGTTATTGATGATGTCGTGGCTTTACATGATAGAGTTAATGGTGATGAACTAAGCTAATCAAAGAGTTACTAGCCAATTTTAAAGAGGAACTACAAGTGCACATGATTAATCTACCACAAATCAAGGGAATGTCAAAGGTGAGTTTTGAAATTCATGTTCGAGGGCATTTTGGATAGAACGGATCAATCCTTGCTATTACAATGGACTAAAAAATAAAGCTAAGGATTGATTTACTAGAGAGTAAATGAGGTGGAGAGCACTCACAGTGGCATTGTGGATCTAATGATGGATAATCATGATATCAAGAAGACTACAACACAATTTTATAATGAATCTCAATCTATTAATTATATTGACTCTCTCAAAGGGTACCTAGCAGAGGTGATCAATCAAGGATTGAGTCAACCCTTTAGCTTTGACTCTCCTTCTCTCAATAGATTTATGAAGATAAAGTTTATGTTCAAAGGTTTTATAAGCATATGGATAAAAAAACACACAAAAGCACATCAAATTTTTAATATTTATGTTTCTTATCACTTCCATTCGAGCTACATCAGTGGCCCTAACATGGACATGATTAATGAGACATTGGTAGCACTCAATGAGTACTAATAGAAAGAGAAGACATTGGATGACACAATCATTGAAGACATCAACATTAAAGAAGAAGAATCAAGCAAAAACCCTACTACATAAACATGTTAATAGTCTTCCAAGTGTTAATTTTAAGGCAAAATGTAATGATTAAATGTATGCCTTATGTTTTAATTAAAAGGGTAAAGATCAAGTTTTGAAGGGACCCTAAAAACACTTTACAATAAGCAAAATGTCAGTGAAGACATAGCTAACCCACAACAAAAACATAGCCAAAAAATAGCAAAATATAGAACAGGAATAGCAGAGAGAACAGACAGCAAACTACAACTTTTAAGGGTATCAACCACTTCTATCTCAGCCATAAAGTAGCTAACATCTAGCTCTTGAAGATCTTGAGTATTTTTCTTTTCCCCCTCATCATGTTTCTTTCTTGTGCTTCTGGTCTTGGTACTAGGAACCGCATCCTCTTTGGCCTTCCCTACAATAGTAGTACTGGCATACATCTTTTTAGTCTTGTCATTGATGTTTTTGATCTCCACAATATTGGTCTTGATGATCCTATTTATATTCTCTTTAATTGTGTTCATGTCTTATTCAAGAGCCTCTAATCTAGCATCTTGATTATCCTACCATTTCATATACTCTTCCTCTAAAACATTAATCCTTTCCTTTTGGTTGGAGAAGTCATCCATAAGCTTGTTCACCTAGGGAACAACTTCCCAATTTTGGAATATCCTCTTGTCCTCTTCAACCGTATTTGGTTCTACCCTCTTTGCCTCTTAACCAAAATATCCATTTTAACATTAATCCTATTGATCTCAATATAGAGCCATTTGATAAGGTTGTGTTGCATCTCAAAGGTCTAGTGCAATGTCATAACATTTTGGCTCACTAAATAAGCATCATCTGCCAACTCTCACAAGGAAGTAGAATTGGAGCAGGGGAGATTGAATTTCTTGCCAAGGAAAGGTTCACCAATTACAAGTTCAATAAAGGCTTTACCTTTCCCATTATATTGGGTTTGGGGAGCATTAATGTCCTTCTAAGTATCATAGGGCCTTTCCACACTCTTCACCATTGTTTGGGGTTCACCTCTTTTCCTTTTGTTATCCCACTACCTATAGCTCTATCCTTTATCAGAGAATCAATCTCTTTGGAATCCTCTAAATCTAACTCTGACCTGGAATCAATTCAATTTTAACCTAACTACTCACTTCCTTCTCATCCAACTCCTCAAAGGTGTAATCAAAGTAATCTACCACTTTCTTGTTCTTATCAAACTTCTTGTGGGTAGGTCAAGCAATAGGAGGATTCAACTGTCTCATATGATTAACTATCAACAAAATTAACCCCTAGTGTAAGGGTACCACAGTAGGGCTTTCTTATAGTTCATAGATAATTCCAAAGAAGATAATAGGTAGAAAGGAAAAGACACTAAGTTCTTTCTCCTAAATTGATTCAACGGGAAAAAATGGTATGAATAAATGGATTTGAAGCACCCCTCCAAGGTAACATACCTTTTAATGCATAGGGCAATCTCATCCCATGGTAGCTTGTGGGTACTCCTAGTGTAACTTGAGTGCAATTTAATTCAATCTTTCTCCTTATTAAAGAAGGTGGACATCGCCTCTTCCCCTATGCACCTATCCTTAAAGATTTTAGCCTTATGTTATAATGTATACACTTTAATATTTCAAAAGTGACTTTGAGTTCAAGTATTGTTTTGAAATTTTATTTTATTTTTCATAATTGCCAGGGTTATTGAGCTAAGGCTATAAATATGAGGCTTTGTAATTGTAAAATGTATTGAATTTTAAGCATATTTTATAAAGTTGTACAAAAGAACAAAAGACTTTGTGCTTTTACAAATTTTGAGAAGTAATAAAACTCTAGATTGGAACTTTGAGTCTAAATATATTATTAAAGTTCTATCTTTCCTTATGTTAGATATTACTATTATTATTTCTCAAAACTTTTCTCTGCAACCTACTATCTTGGTTATAAGTATTTATTTATTTAAAATCAGTTACCTATGTGTGGTTTTGTCAAACTCTATCTTTTATTTTGTAAAATCTACACACTTGTTATTTCCATATTTACAAATTTCTTTTATACATATTTTCAAAAACCAACACATGAAATTATTTTGTAAGCGTACAATTTTCTTACTTTGTGCAATTTTGGCTATTAAAGATTTGACATTGCAAATCTATTTGCTAATAGCGACACATGATTGTAAAGTAGTGTGGTTACAAAAAAAAATTGTGCTAAAATTGGTTTTAAGAGAAGGACCTTGATTTA
The DNA here is from genome assembly GCA_027924645.1 of Cunninghamia lanceolata. NCBI lineage: Eukaryota > Viridiplantae > Streptophyta > Pinopsida > Cupressales > Cupressaceae > Cunninghamia > Cunninghamia lanceolata. The sequence goes on along the minus strand of BSBN01000499.1, from coordinate 7,200,258 downwards.
TTATGATATTCAGAGTGTAATTTTTCTAGAAAAGAACCCAATTTACCATGCTCAAACTAAATATTTAGATGTGCAATATCATTTTGTTAGGGAGATGGTTGAGGCAAGGAAGGTTCAAATGGAAAAAATCAACACTCATATGAATGTGGTTGACTCTTTAACAAAATTGGTAAGTACTATGAAGTTTTTAGTGTAGGGATGTAATGGGTTTATCCTTTTCCTTGCATAGTTTATTCTTGATTTATACAACTCTCTTGT